>CAUYUJ010007640.1:5000-35000 GCA_963575745.1 Prorocentrum cordatum
CTGAGGCTGAGGCCGAGGCTGAGGCTGAGGCAGCTGAGGCTGAGGCGAAGCACTGAGGCTGAGGCTGAAGCAGGCTGAGGCTGAGGCAGAGGCAGGCTGAGGCTGAGGCTGAGGCAGGCTGATGCTGAGGCAGGCTGAGGCTGAGGCTGAGGCTGATGCAGGCTGAGGCTGAGGCAGGCTGAGGCTGAGGCCGAGGCTGAAGGCAGACTGAGGCTGAGGCTGAAGCAGGCTGAGGCTGAGGCTGAGGCAGGCTGAGGCTGAGGCAGGCTGAGGCTGAGGCTGAGGCAGGCTGAGGCTGAGGCTGTGACTGCGACTGCCGTTGCCACTGCGACTGTCATCGCGAATGCGACTACGACTGCGAGAACAGCAGAATTCTACAACTGGATTCTCATCTGAATCTTAAGGGGAATGCTTCCAGATATGCTCCTACACATCGCTGCTAGGTTGCTTTGCCGGGATAATTTTTCTCGGATCCGCGCTGGGCCCCCCCTGGCGGCGCCTCCGGCGCTGCCCCTGGCGCGCTCCTCGTGCCAGGGAGAGGGGTGCAGCGCCGATCCGATCCGTCCGCGCGGACCTCCGAAAGTCTATGCTTGTGCAGCTTGTTTCTCCATCCACCCTCGGCAAGGGGGCCCATCGCCATGATCCACACATACAGTCGGGGCGCTGAAGAAGGAACCCTTCGCCTTGGGGAGGGGCGCCGTGTTCCTTAATTGTTTCGCAGTTTGCCTTCGGTTTCCCTTAGGCTTTCGAGGGGAAGTCGATGTTTGACTTCTGGAAACAGTTGCCTCGTTTCTTCATTAGGGTTCCTCAGGTCAACGCCCCGACTGTACTCCTTCAGGTGGCTTGCGCCATTCCGCCGTCCCCCAGAAGGCGTGAGAGCTTGTCTCGATCGCGGAAGTTCTCTGCTGGGTCGGGGACCTCCCGTGCGCGTACGAGGGGCTCTCGGGATGCCTCACAGGGGCTTCCTGGAGGGCTCGTTGGGGCATCTGGGGTGGCTTGGGGGGGTCCTCGTGGGGGCTGCTCGGGGGCCTCTTGGAGGTGTCTTGGGGCCCCTTGGGGGCGTCTCGGCGGCCTGTGGGGGGCTCTTGGGGCCATTTGGGGAGGGAAAGGCTCGCAATGCCAATTCGTATTCCTTCTCTTTGGCCCCTCTGAGAGCCCTCTTGGCGACGTCTTGGGCCTTCTTGGGGGCCCTTGGGGCCGTTTGGGGTCCCGCTTGGGCAGTCTTGATGTCCTCTTGGGAGCTTCTGTGGCCGTCGTGGGGCGATCTTGGGGGCCCCTTGACAAGTCCTGCGCGCTGTCAAGATGAGAAAGGCGAGCATGCTAAACATGCACACTTCCCAAACGGGATTTTGCGATTTGTGCCTCCTGGGGCCCCCTACTGGGTCCTCTTGGAGCCGTGGACATTTGCTTCTGGATCAATCGTGGGCCTTCGCGGCCTCGTGGGCCGTCTGGAGGCCAGCTTTGGTGTTCTTGAGTTCTCCGCGGCGTGTTGGAGCCCAGCTTGAGCCAGCTTACCCGGCACCCGAAGGACCGTGGATGCCACGGCTCGCAGTTCCGGGGGCCCCTGCTGTGGCTGACGGCGACCGGCTGCCCAAAGGCCTGGACGCCCTCGGCCGAAGGCCGAGAAAAGCAGTACGGGGTGAAGGGCCCCCGAGGGGGGCCCCAGAGGCCCCGGGGGGGGGGGCACGGGGAGCTCAGCCCGCCCCCCCCCCCTTCTTCCAACGGCATCCTGGACCCCCTGGGGGAGGCCCCCCTTTCAAACGGCATTCTGGACCCTGGGTTGGGGGGGGAAGTGGGGGAGGGAGAGCCAAAGGCGCCCTCGAGGGCGCGACGTTATTCGCGCTTCGCGGTTCCTCCTCTTCTCCCCTGGGAGGCGGCGCGAGAGCGCAAAGTTATTTGCACTTCGCGCTGCGCGCAGCCGAAGCGCGAAGTTTGGAGCCCTTGGAGAACCGCATGTCGCACACGCCTTCTCACGCTCGGCAAGTTGGGGTCGGCGGGTGCTGTCGCGTGCTCAGAGCTCATGAGTATGTGCTCGGCGGTGGGCACTTTTCGGGCATATTGCTGGGGTAACGATCTATGATCATATGGTTGTGTAATACGACTTGGTCGGACGCACGTCTCCAAGGGGAGAACATATTACTAGCATGTCCTTCTGCGTCCCAACCCACCCAGGCATCGCTCGGACGTGTGCATTTGTTTGGGGCCGAGGCCAGCGCCAGAAAATCTGGACCATCCTGGATCATCTTGGACTATGTCTGGGCAACAAGACGCACGAAACCAAACAACGCACGGGGAATGGACTTCCGAGCGATGGCAGTCCACGCAAACTCGGCTCGCGTCGTTTCGATCGGCGGCGACCCCGCCGCCAGCGTTCAACGTGGAATGGCGGCAGCGGCCCAGAATCGGCCGATGTTGACCGATCTGACGTTCCAGAAACGGCCGGTCGTCGGAGGTCGAAGAACACCCTGCGGTGCGAGAAGCCAACGCCCGCAGGCGGCACGACGCGAACTTGCCGCACGTGGTCCACGCTCGGACGTGTGCGTCTGCGTCGTCCGCGCCAGCGCCAGAACATCGGGACCACCTTGGATCGTCTGGAGAAAAACTCGCACGAAACCAAGCAACGCACGGGGAATGGACGGTCGAGCGATGGCGATCCACGCACCCTGGCATGCCCTGGCCCGCCTTCGAGAAATCTGCAGTGCGAGCGAGGGGGAGAAGGAGGAGGAGGATGAGGAGGAGGAAGAGGAGGAGGAGGAGGCGGAGGAGGAGGAGGAGGAGGAGGAGGAGGAGGAGGAGGAGGAGGAGGAGGAGCAGCAGCAGCAGCAGCAGCAGTAGCAGCAGCAGCAGCGGGGAGAGGAGGAGGACACGGAGCGGCACTTCGCCCGCCGCCGCGCGAGCAGGCGCCAGCCGTGCCCAGCTCCCCCACGGGCCTGCTGGCGGGGCCTGGGGTGGGGGCCAGCTCCGCGTTCCTCCTCCGCCCCCTCCGCAGCCTCCCCCGTTCACCTCCTCCCTCCTCCTCCTCCTCCTCCTCCTCTTCCTCCTCCTCCTCCTCCTCCTGCAGGCGGCGCGACGGTCTGTGGACTCGTGCTCGCTCCTCCTCTTCCTCCTCCCCCTCCTCTTCCTCCTCCTCCTCCTCCTCCTCCTCCTTCTCCTCCTCCCCTCCTCCTCCTCCTCCTCCTCCTCCTCCTGCAGGCGGCGCGACGGTCTGTGGACTCGTGCCCGCTCCTCCTCTTCCTCCTCCCCCTCCTCCTCTTCCTCCTCCTCCTTCTTCTTCTCCTCCTCCTCATCATCCTCCATGTCGCCATGCTGCCAGCGACTCAGTGGGGACCCCGCACTCCGAGGGCCCGCTGGCAACTTAGTTCGAAATTCGCTGTGGCGGGGCTCCCGCAGCTCTCGCGCCCTTTGTTTGAGAGCGAGTAACCCCTGTGGTAACAGTCCTTATGGCTGCGAGCTCCCAAACCTGTGCTGGTGGCAGGCCCGCACTCACTTTTTAATTTGACGGACTTCGAATTGCTCCATCCACCAGACCTCGAACAACATGGTTTTTCCCTGAAGACGCGCAGGTGGGAAATGTGGTTGTGGTGGTGTCCCGATGCTTTCTATTTGGCGCAGGGCTTGTCTAACCATGGGACTTTCTGTCCCGCAAACTGATACCTGAAACAGATCCTACACCTAAGCCCCTCTTACAAACCTCCAAGACGTGTCTGGCGTGCTCCCACTTTCGGGTAGGCCGTGGCTGCTTGGGTCTAGGAGAGGGGCGTCTGGAAGCAACCCCAGAAATTGACCTGGATGGTGGCTAGGCGGGCCGAAATCAACAGCATGTTGGCGTTTTCGGCGTCGATGCGGTCAAGCACTGCCTGAGGGAGCTGTGCATGTGAGGTAGCATATTCGGCTATTTCATATGCTAATGTATGTGTTAAAAAGGCCCAGGGCTGAAAATCATAAGTGTCCCAGTAGTCGTAGCCTGGATGGGATTCTTTTTGTGAATCTCGACGGACCCTCGTGGGCTTCGAAGGCAGCCCAGGCATCAAACTATACATCGGGATTCGATCTCGGCTTCCACCTAGGTCCCCTCAGGGCTCCCCGATGAACATAGCTGGAGTCCCAAACCAGGGTAGCTTCCCCCTGCGCATGGATGGGGGCCTGGATGGCGGCGCTCAACTCGTCGTTGTTGACTGTCTGCTTTTCTGGTCGGCTTCCTTGTAAGGTGCCTACTGTCTCGCAATCACGGCCCAAAGCTCCGACCGCCCAGCCCGCGCGCTGTTTCCGAGGATCTTTGTTGCGTGGGCCCCGCTGGCATCGGTCCCGACCAAGAGCTTCATTTTGACCTGCACATTCTGGACAACGAAGGTTCCTGTGGCGCGGTGGACCGGTGGGGGGGGGCGGGTTGTTTTCCGCAAGTCCCATGGTGAACCCGGCGGGCTGGAGCGCTCTGTCCCACTTGATGGGTCGCGAAGGGAACTGCTCCACGGCCCGCGGGGTGAGGTGCGTAGAATATGTGGCCGCGCCCCCTGTGCACTGCCGCGGGGGTGGACAGGTCGAGAAGCGGCGAAGGCCTTCTTCCTCGGGCGCCCCGCGCGTCGGGAAATTTGCTGGAACGCCCGGCCTGCGCGAGTGGAGGCGCCCGCGCGTTCGCACTGATGCTGCGCTGATGGCGCGAAGGGCCTCAGCGCGCGCAGGGGGTCGAAATTTCTGGCGGGCAAGCTCATGGCTATGAACGTCAACGCCTTCCCCAATTCCCCCTCCTTAGCCCGGTTCCAGGGCGCGTTCGAGACGCGCCTCGAGAACTCGATCGCGAGCTCCTCCTGCCGCTTGACGTCCGCGGGAACAGCTTTGAACCGTCTCTGATCAGGAAGGATCCAGCCCCGGGGTCCCGCAGGGTAAATGTCAGAGCCCTGGGGGGTGGCGATGATCGCTGAAAACAATAGAACAACTTTGCCCTGTCTAGACTTCCCCGAGAGCTTCTCTTCCGCGTTTGTCCATCGCTCGCGAATCCACGCGTGCAGCGCTGAGTCCTGGTGGACCATGTCGAACCAGGCTGTCGAGATCTGCAGCAACAAATAGTGAGCAGGGTCCTGCTGCTCCTGTCCTTTCGGCGACAACGCAAATCCTGTGGCGGCGCACCCGCGCTTGGGGGCGCATGCTAACCCGCGCACGAACCGCCCCCCTGACCCGCTTGAGCTGGGTGGGGGAGATACCTTGGCCCTGGTGGCCCCAGAAGAGCTGCGGCTCGGCCCCGGCGAAGACCCGCCGGCGGGCCTTCCCGATGTCCCTGGGCAGGTTCTTGATGGAGCTGATCCCGTTGAGCCCCTTGATAAATCTAGCGTTTCTGGCGGCGAGCCTACGTCGCCCCCCCAGGGGTAGCATCCAATCCAAGATCCCGCCCAAGACCTACTTGTATGAAATGACATTTACAAAGCCCAGCATGGAGCAGATAACCTGACCGACGGACGGGGCGGAGCTGACCGCGCGCGATTCAGGGAGGGGGGCGACATCTTCTAGCTTGCAGGACTTCTCCTAGGTGTTTGATTGCTTCGGGGGCGTCCTCTTGGAGCATCTCGCGGGCCCCCCAGGCTCGAAGTCGCAGGTCGTCGACCCGCGCCCTAAATTTCAGGTGCCGAACACGCCCGTGCATGTCGCCAAGTATGTCATGGAGGAAGGCACGTGGGAATGACGTAGCTTGCGAGCATCCCTGGAGCACGCTCTCCGTAGGGCATATAGCGCATGCACAACCCCAACGTGAAGGTGAGCACTCTCGCGGCCATGTGAAGCATCATGTCGAGAACGAGCGGCGCCGTCGGGTTCTCAGGTTTGACCGCAATGTGACATGCATATTATGCGTTAGTTGTGCCGCCGGATTTCTCAGTATCCAGCAGCGCCTCTGTTGCGGGAGCGCTTGCAATGGCGGCCAGCTCGGCCGCCACCTCGCTCGGGGGCGTTGCGCGCAAGCACGATTAGCCGCGGATCGCTCCTTCCAAAAAACCAGCCTTTTTGGTATGCCATTCGGGAATGCTGGGCCTGTCAAGCTGGATCAAAATGCGGTTAAAAAAGCTTGCAGGCATGGGCCATGGGTCGATCGGGTTCAACACTCTGGGTCGAGGCGGGCCATATTCAACGGGACCTGCGCGGGGGGCTTACAATTGATTCGGACCTGGTTGATCATGTCAGAGAAGGTTGCGCGGCGTTCGGTCGGGGGAAGGTCGAACTCTCTCGCACCCCAGAGGTCCATGCCTCCTGCTGAGCTGGGGCTGCCCCCGCGCGCAATCTGGAAGACCTCATCGGGTTCCCGCGGGGGCGCCTGCAAGGCTTGCTTCCGAGCGGCAGCCGCCAGAGGTGCAAGCCGCTGAGCCTCTTGCGGCCTGCTAAGAGATCTCAAGGGCGCCCAGAACAGTTCCCGGTAGGTGAGCTCATCCCGCGCATGGAGGATGGGGTCATTTGAGAGGACTCCGTCGATGACGACGGATGAACCTCGAAGTCGAATGCCTCTGGATCCTGGGCGCGGCCTGCGAAATACTCCCCGAGGACCTCCCTGGTGTTCTCAGCGACGTGCACTTGGGATGCTGACGGTGAAAAGCGTCTTCTGAATGAGGTGCTGAACGGTTGCGACATGCTGGGAGGCTCGGCCGCGCCGCCGAGGCGCGTCTCGATTGCGGGCGCGCGCTGTCAGGACATCCCACTTGCTGGCCAAGCTGGTCTCCAACCCTTCGCGCGGCTGCGGTGGGTGGAGAGCTTGGCGCTATAACCTAACGCGCTGGTCCCGATTCGGTGGACAGGGGTCTCCGACTACATTGTGGTATGTCTGGAATTCCGTGGCTCTGCTGAGCGTGGCATATTGCAGCGTGAGCTCCTCCTGGCTGGCATACTCCTGGAAGTAGGGGTAGGTCGGGGTCAGGTGGGGCTCCGGAGCATTCTCCTCGGCCTTGTCATGGTAGTATTCCCATGGCTACTCCCAGATGCGGCGTCCAGGGCCCCCCCCCAGACTTGCCTCCAATTTTGTCGAGCAGCCCAGCCGTTGGTCGACAACGCAGCGGTCAATTTTCCAGTGCCCGTCGGAGCAGGTCCAGGACGAGCGGCACGGGACCAAAACCGCCCCGTTTACCCAAGACAACAGTTTCATAGACTGGTTAACCTCGGAAGGGGGCATGTTGAAGCTGCCCGCAATGATATAGGGCGGCTTGCATGTTTTTTGTGGGTGATGATTTCCTGGATGATCGCCCGAGTGGCCCGATTCATACCCGCGCCTGAAACCAGGTAGACATCATGAGGATGCTGTCTTTGTCTACGTTGGTGACTGCGCTGGTCCAGCGAGCCCCAGAGACAAGAGGCTTGGGCTGGAGCCCATGATGCGTGCATGAGAGGCGAGGTGGGACCTGGCGCCCATCAGAATACCCGCCTTGCTCCCCTCTGCGGTGCTGATGGCTGGACATGTGGACGGGGTCCAGCCTTGCGTCTTAAACTGCTTCCTGACTGGCCCGTGCTTGTTCAGAGGGAGGTGCGTCGCCGTCAAAATATTAGCTTCAGCCAGGAAGCGAGAGTCTAGGATGCATTGTGTAGTTCGAACATGTCATGTAGTAATGTTGGCAACGTAGAAGTGATGTTCCATGCGCTCCCATTCCAGAATCCTTGGCATGAGAGAAGGTGAGGTCGCCGAGCATCCTGGCGAAACTCGGGTGAGGCGCAGCTGGCGCCTGGGTCTCCTCAGAGCTCGTCTTCGGGCGAGTCACGAAAAGCCTCGCTGCCACACCTGCGCCACCAGCACCACCGGGGCTACGACTGCGGTCCTCGCGATGGGCCTCCGCGGCGGCCTCTCCCCCTGCGGCCGCGGCCGGGCTGGGGGCCCGCCGTCGCATGGGGGGTCGCTGCGGCTCCGCGGCCTTGTTTGGGGGCGGCGGCGCCCTGCCCGCGGGCGCCCCCGCCTTGGGGCGCGGCCGCGGGCGGCCCCGCGGCTGGCCCGCGGGGCGGCCGCGGCGGCCGCCCTGGCTGCCGCCCGGGGCCCCTGCAGCCTGGGCGGCAGCAGGGGCGGGGGCTGCGCACTTGCCCGTTGCATGGCGCGCTTAGCCAATTCAACGTCGTGAGCGAGCGCGGGGGCAGCGTCTGGCTCATCTCCCCCCTCGGGCTGCGCATGCGCCGTGAGGTGCTGCTCCTTGCTTCCTCCTCCTCCTCCTCCTTCCTCCTCCTCCACCTGATGGCGGCGCAGCGGTCTGTGGACTCGCGCCCCCTCCTCTCCTCCTCCTCCTCCTCCTCCTCCTCCTCCACCTCCTCCTCCTCCTCCTCCTCCTCCCTCCTCCTCCTCCTCTTCTCTCGTTTTCCCCCTCCCCCTCCCCCTAACCCCCCTCCTCCTTCCACTACCGCGTTGGGTCAAGCGCCAACAGCGGCAGGCGCGTGAGCGGGCAGCCTTTCCTGAGAGGGCGCTCTCGAGGTAAATCTCTAGCGGGCACTTATTGTTCTTCCCTCGCTCTGTTTTCTTCCCCATGTTCTGCAGCCATGGCGGAGGGGGGGGGTCGGTTTCTCAGTTGGCGGCGGCCATTCCGAGCTCCATGGCCGAGTGTCAGACATCAGTTCGAACGCAGTTCGAGGGTTGGTTTCGGTCGGTCGACGTCAACGTCGCCACGCTCGCCTCGCGCGCCATCAACGCGGAGCGCCTCATCTCCGCGCTGAACGCCCATATCGCGGAATTGTCAGCCCTCGCCAACAGGGCGCGGCCTATCCAATCCTCGACGCCTTCAACAGCTTCTGGCTCTTCCTGGGCCCCTCGTCTCGCCAGCGGGTCCGACGCCAAACGTCGCCGGGGGGAGGAAGACGCTCGCGGCGATCCGCGCGCAAAGTCCACCGGTCACTCTCATCGGCTCGCTTTCGAGCGCGCGCGCGCAGCGCGCACTTCAACAGCCTCAGGCAGAGATGCCCCCAGCTCCTAGTCAACGCCGTGCTGAAGTTTTTCGCCGTTGCCCAGAGCTACCAGGTTAACGGGGAGGACGGTGGCCAGTTCCAGCGGGCGGCCGATCGCGTCGGCGTCGATTGGGTGGGCCCTCGCACGAACGCGCGGCATCAGTTTCGCGCTCATGCCGCCCTGCCCCAACCCGTTCGCAACAAGAAATGCGCCTTCCGCGAGCTCTTCCCCCTTGTTCGCGAGATGCTCCAGAAGTTTCACAAGTGGTCCGCGGAGTGCCAGTTCGGGATTGACGGCTCTCATGGAGCCATGGGGATGAAGACGGACACGGACGCATGATGCTTGACCTCAGCCGAGGCAGTCAATTTTCGCAACGGCGAGTAGTTGTTCGCCTTCGAGCCCAGCTTCGATGAGTTCGCGGGGCGGGGTGCCAGCAGAGGTGACGTCCTGGAGCTGCTCGAGTCCGAGGTGCCCGCCGCTCCCGCGGGGGACGAGACGGCGAGGCCACTTGGTATCAGGCGCGCGTTGAAGGAACAGTTTGACAAGGTAGCCTTCGCCGAGGTCGCAATGGGAAGAGTTGCGGCTCTGGAAATGCATGGGCCTCCCGCTCCCCTCCAGATCCTCAACGTCCACTTCGCCCCTGGCCTATCTCATCCTGAGCTCATCTTCTCTTTCCACCGGCTGCGGCGAGAGATGTGGTCGACGGCAACAGCCGCCATTTCCCCCCCTCGGCGATTGTCACTGTCTGGAAGCAGGTGGCGCGCGGTATTCAGTAGTGGATGGCGCGGAGAGAGCTGCTCCACATCGGTTCGCTATCGAGTTCGGAAGGGCTTCCCCTCCCTCGTCGAGACTGCGCCGGCTTGCTTTGCGCATATGATTAAGACTGACAAGATGTTTCCCTTGTCCGTCTGGATCGTATCCACGCTAGTTTACCAGCTGTTAACTTACTTGAGTGGGCCCCCGAAAGTACCGCAAATTGGCCTCCGACAGATCTTAAGGAGCCCTCCGACCATGCCCCGCTCCATCTGCGTTGCGTTTGCAGCCTGGTGATCCCGCCAGCGCCTCTTACCGCCCCACCTTGTATTGCAAGGCAACCGCTGATTTGTGCGCATATGGGTGCTCTGCTGCATCCTTCAGAACGGTCCGCCGAACCCACTGAACGCCTGCTCGACTTCGGACAATCGATGCAACGCGCCGCCGTTCAGGTTGCGTTCGACGTTCTCTCTGGCGACGCGAATGCGGACCACGAGAAACTTGCGTGCGCTTTGATGCTCATGCGCGCTGTCCGTTCTATCCCCGGCAACTCCTGCTCCGCCTCCTGTCCCGGCCCATTGAAACATCTATGTCCTAAAATTATGCTGTTCGCGCTTGCCCTGAACTGAGGAGGTGTGATAATATATTCAGTCGCGAGTGGTTTGATGATCGCATTGGACTCTGTGGGCGAGTTGGCGATCTGTCTGGGCGAGCGCCCGCTGCCGAGGAGCGCGGAGTCGCCGCTCGGGGCGTTTCTGCTGGCGAGCAGCATTTTGCTCGCATCCGCAGGCTCCTGGACATCACCCCTGCCCCCCCCCCCCCCCCCATGGCGCCGAGAGCCCCCTGGGTCGCGCCCAGGGATCAGTCTGCATTTGACCGGAGATCCAAGGTTGGCTCGAGCCCTGGGCCCGACGGCGCCCCGCGCGGTGTCCCGGCAGCGCTCGCGCCCGCCGACTAAGCAACCGCTCTGGGGCCACCGCGCGTCTTGCGGGAGTAGCCGGCAGTTCTCGCCAGATGCCAGTTTTTTTTCAGATCTGGCTCTCATGCCGAATGGAGCGGGCGTTCTCGGCGCCGCGGCCGGGGCTCGCGGAGACGCGCGCCCTCTCGCCTTCGGCGGTGCCGACGAGAAGATCACACTGACCTCGTGCCCACTGATCCAGGCTCCTCAAGGCAAGCAAGATTGCACGCAGAGGGGGCCACTGGTGGGAAGTCTCTAGCGGGCGACATCATCGAGTCCGGTGGCAAGTTAATGATGTGGCAAGTTCTAGATTTCGATGACTGCAGGTGGGGTCTTTTTTCGACATGAAGAGCGCGCTCCCCTCCATCCACCACCTTTGTTTTTTTTGGTATTGCGGCGGTGGAACTCCCCCCGTCTTCGCCGAGCGCATTAGGTCGCTGTGCAAGCGAGCGCGGCGCAGCATATGCACTCGAGGATGCGATGTTGGTGGATTATGGGCACTCCGCGGGGTCAGACGAGGGGATCCTCTCAGTGGCCTACTGTTCGCCTTTGCGTTCGACCCGCTTCTTCGTGTTATTTTTCGCACTGGTATTTCTCTCCCAGCGCGTCCGACTGCGTTCGCCGACGATTTGGCCGTCGCCTTTGCTGACCTTGTGCGCGCCCTATAAAATTGTGGAGATCTTAACCGCTGCGGCTGTGTGCTCTGGGCTCGCCCTGAATCCAGCCCCGTGCGCGAGCCTGTGATTCCGCTGCCATTTGACTCACGGCGCGCGTTTCAATCTGGCCGCGATGCTGGGCTGGATATTACGGGATGGAAAATGGACCAACCGGGGTCTATCTCGGAGTGGAAGTGGGGGGTTCTGCACCGACGCACGCCTGGATCCGAGTGGGCCAGAAGCTGAGGACCCTGTGAGGCGAGGTCAAAGCCGCGGCTACCGATCTCACTCCCGCCTTCTCAGCGCACAGCATCTTCGCTGGCTCTGTCTGATCGGGCGCTGCCCAGTTCCACGCAGTGACCGAGGAGGCGCTTGCTCAGGAGCGACAGGCACAGCAACTGCTTGCATGGGTTCCAAGGCGCAGCATTCCCCCCAGGCTCCTCTTACAGGCCACTTCAACTAGGAAAACTGAGTACGGCTCGCTTGCTGCGATGCCCAGGGCCGCAATGATCCGAGCTGCCGCCCAGTCGTCAGTATTCCAGGAGCTAGTTGACACATGGCAGCGCCGCGATGATGAGGGTGACTTCGTTCTCGCCTGTATTCCCTGGCTTTCCAGCGCTGTGAATGTACGACGCCCTGAAGATTTATGAGTCCCAGTATGGTCCTGCTGATACTTCAAATTACCCCAGTGCGACCCTACCTAGAAGTTGGAACCCCTAGGAAAGCAGCATTCGTTGCTATGCTATGCTTTGCTGTGCTATGCCATGCTATGTTGCGCTTTGCTATGCTATGCAATTCTATGATGCGCGATGCTATGCTGTGCTACGTTACGCTATGCTATGTCATGCTGTGCTGTGTTATGTTACGCTTTGCTACGCTACGCTACGCTACGATATGCTAAGCTGCGGTCTGCTATGCTATGCTATGCTATGCTATGCTGCGCTATGCTATGCTATGCCAGGCTATGATGTGATATGTTATGCTGCGCTATGCTGTGCTCTGCTATGCTAAAACTCAGCGAAGCTAAGATGAATGTAAGTTAACTAAGATAAACCTGAGCTAAGATGAACCTAAACTAGGCTAAGATGAAATAAGCTAAGCTAGGATGAGATAAGCAACGCTAAGCTAAGGGGACGTCACTGGGGGAACCGCGGGGCGGATGCCGGGGGAACCGCCCGGGGCGTGACCCACTGCCCGGCCCTTTAAGCAAACCGAGTAAGAACCCATTCCAGGCAGAGCCTAGGTAGGGAATCACAAGCAGATCCAGAAGCTGATAACGACCAATCCCAAACCTAACACATTAAAGGATTCGGTTCGTACTATGAATGCTCGACGCATTTTGAATTGAACCCCGAGGCCTCCTGCAATGATCTCGATATCACGGTGATCCGTCTTGGGCGTGCCGGTCAGTTGCTTCCCCGACCATTGGGAACCGCTCGGCGACAAATGCGATGATTGTGGTGGCCCGCACAAGCGCAGATTGGGTGCGGGGGCGCGATCGGGGGGGGGGCCCGCGTCCGCGAGCGCGCGCGGCTGTGGTCGCGCGCGCTCTCTGTCGCCTCAGGCGAGCCCAGGGTGCGATCCGCGAGAGCGGGCGCGCAGGCTCGACGCCGAGCGCCTGGCGCGATCCGCGGCCACAGGCGCGCCGCAGCGCTGGGAGCCGCGCGCGCCTTGCGCCCG
This sequence comes from Prorocentrum cordatum, assembly GCA_963575745.1. NCBI lineage: Eukaryota > Dinophyceae > Prorocentrales > Prorocentraceae > Prorocentrum > Prorocentrum cordatum. Next base: position 17,935 of record CAUYUJ010007640.1, read on the forward strand.
ACCGCGCGGCAGGAGGGGGCCGCAGGCGCGGCGCGCCCCGACCCTGCCCGCGCGCCGCTTCGCCGCGCTGCAGGTGTTGAAATTTCGGCGAAGAAGCGCGGCGGCGACAGCGCGCCGCGCTGGCAGGCCGGGCGGCGTTTCGCCTGCGTGCGCCGGCGGTCCGTCGCGCGCCTTCCCAGAGGAGCAGATCCGCCATAATTATGGCGAATCGCTATAAACCAAGATGATTACTATATTATAGGTCGGCGTTCTTCTATTTTACAGAGAAATCAACCTATAAATCACGAAAACAACTATAATATAGTGAAATCTGGCTATAATTATAGTGATAGGTCACCATTTTATAGAGAAGATCTCAATATCAATATTATAGAGTAGGTGGCACAGGCAAAACTAGGTGTGATGCATTATTACTACAACTGTCGGCCTGGATTCTTGTTGTTTGTGGTGACTGTTGTTTGGCATTGTTTGTTTGTTATTTTTTGTATCGTGTTTGTTGTCACCCTCGCACGCGACCTGTCCGCGACCCGCCAAGCGACGGGCTCTCTGGTCCGAAAAGAAGTCGTGTTTTTTTCTTGTCTGACCCCGCCCCAACACATACATATATATATATAGATAAATAGTTTCTGCACTTTCGGGGCGTGCCAACGCGAAGCGCAGTATATAATGTTGTTTTCGCTAAGGCTCTGAGTCATCGTCAAACGCGATGATGAGCCACTTACACAAAGCGACGGTAGGCAATGTGCGAACATGACAACTCTCGGAAATTTCGACCAACAATCCTACCAAATCCTCGTCTGCGTATGTCCAGTAGTATCTCGGGTTGCCCCATATCGGGGCCTGGTCACAAGTAAGGTGCTCAACCAAATGGACTTTTGGTGCATATTTCCACGTTCTTTCGCCTCGCGCGAAAGACTCCGCCGACAAAACAGCACACAGCCTGGATATGTTGTCGCCAACGATTGCAAATTGGTTTTTCTCTTCGTCCGTGAAGAATTGACCAGCTCCAGACATGATGTTGTAAAATTCAACTAAATGCTCTGCCACTGCTACCTTCAATGTATCGTGTCCGTTGTCACTGGAGAAACGCTTGGCCACGATAAGAGCATACTCTGCGAGATATCGTGTTGCTGCTGCTTTTGCTTTTAGTTTCGGGTACTTCCCCTCTGGGCGAAGCCGTTCTTTCGTGAGGTCCCCCTGCAGGCGCACAGGACACCTAGTAGATTTGTACCAAGCTTCTAAGTCTGCCCTGAGCCTGCTGACGTTATCATCGATCGTGGTGCCTCCCCAGCAACGCTTGATGACTGACTCCCAGAGGATATTTCCGATGATCGATGCCGACATGCCGAGATCTGCCGCGTGGAGAACGTCCACAAGTACGCATTCTAATCGAAAGCCTATCAACTGCAAGAATAAGCACGGCATGTCCAAGCACTTCTCATTCATGTAAGATACAAACGATTCGTGTGTGAATTTTGTGAATCGTCGCCGTGCCGCCCTCGAACAATCAGTATACAACAACAAGGGGATAGTCGAACTAGCCAGGCACATCCAGCACATCCGTTCGTTCTCATTCCACTTCGGGAAATCGAAGAGCTCGCAATACCATTGCCAGTCCCCTCTGGCTTGGCAGAGGCATCCCAACCAATCACCCGCTATTGATTGTCCACCTCCAGGAAACGGCCTCCCATCAAAATCTACAGGTGGCGTTCGCCCCGTCAGCAGCACATTCACGCTCCAAGCAAATATTGACATGATGATATTCAGAATGTGCTTGTTGTAATCCTTCTTGCGGATGACAGTAAAAATGAAACGTTTGTAGCGAGTCGTCCCCGAACCCAGAAGCGAGTTCCAAGATAGAACAAGCAGGGACTCATGCTCTGTAAAGCCTCCAGCGTCACCGTGGAATCCGATTGGTATCAAACGGGAAAACATATCAGGTCTTACCACAGGGTGTTGTTGTACAAATGCCGTGGTCGCAACGTTTTTCCAGTATTCCAAGGCTGCGCCAGGGCCGCCGCTCATGTATTTTCTCCAGCACTGCGGCCTCTCGCTGTAAAGCCGCTGGAAAAATTTGTGGGGCAGCAGGAATGGATGAGGCCTGGTGCCTGTCCCAGCTGCTCTCGGTAACTCAAAAAAATCCAGCTCTGGGGAGCCAGATGGTCTCCCGAACAGGTTCATGAGGGCGCGATGAATTGACGATGGATGTTTACCATGGCTTCCAGCAGCTGCGACTGAATCTAGACCATACGCTCCTTGCAACCGTGCATTGGCCGCATATTCTTGCACTTGGCGACTGTTCAATCTCCCCTTTGCCCAATCTCGGCGGAGACTTTGAGTGAATGGCAAAGGCCCTTGGGAAGCAGAAGAAGAAGAAGAAGAAGATGATGCAGATTCTGCCACTCGAAGCCTTTTTCCCAAACTGGTGGGGACGCCGTCTGGTTGCGATCGATCGGCCCTGGCACCGAGTGCTGGCGGAGCCCCCTCTGCTTCCAGAAGCCGTTTGCGAAGCGTGCAGCTTGCTATGTGCGTGGAGAAGTACAGTACACAAACAAATATGAGGTGCATCTCCTTCAGCTCCAATCGAGCCAAATGGCTACGGTGAGACGCAGGCCCTCAAGGGAATGTATTCAACCCAGGGTGGCTCGGGGAGCTCTAAGGTATGCTCCAGGGGTGGAGCGACGAAGCGAAGAGCTGACAATCACATTTCGATGAGATTGATATTTTGTGTTGTTATTTGTTTTTTATTTTTTTTTCAACTCGCATCGTTGCTGGATCATCGCCTTGCTTCGACGCACGTGCATCCCCAACTGGTTGAGTCTGCATGCAACTCCGGCCCTACCTCAACACGTGAGTTGCCGACTCAAGCTTGCCCAACAGGCAGGCGTAGCTTGCCATGCAACCTACTACTTGCGCTTCCTCCCCTTGGCCTTCGAGGCAGCCTCGTGCAGGCCGAACCTCTGCGCCCACTCGAGGATGTTGTCGTGGTTTGCTTTGATCTCGTCCATCATTCCGATGAGCTTCGGGAGCTGGGACTCGTCGGCGTCGTCGGTCAGCATCTTCTCGAGCAGCTTTGCAACCCTGGAGACCTTCGGGATGTGCTTCTCGATGTCGGCCATCAGCGCGCCAGCGTAGGCCTTGGCAGCCTGGTTGTTCTCGCCGTTTGTCTTGATCTTCTTGGCCTCCACCCCCATGGTCGTGAAGCGATCGAAGGCTTCGCGAGGACTGCCCTTCAGCTCGGTGATCCTCTGCTGGAGCTTCTCCAGCTCGCTGACTTCTTCGACTTTCACCTTGACCTCCTTCTCGCCTGCGTCGCCCTTGACCGTCCACGAAGCACTGGCGATGTTATCGTAGTCGTCCTCGTCGGCCGCTGCGGTGGACTGGAGCACGAGCTTGCGCAGGTCGTCCTCCGACATCTCCTCCCAGTTCTCTGGCATCTTGTACTCCATCAGCTCCGCCTTCGTGGAGCCCGTGAGCGAGTCTGGTCGGTCCTGGAGCTTCCCCGACTCCCGCCAGTGTTTCCCCTTGACCTCCCCCAGGATCTTATCCATCCTCTCGCACGATACCCAGAGCCACTTCGTCCCTGAAGAGCGGTTGATGCCCACCTCGCGCGACGATGAAGCAGTGCTTGTCGTAGCTTTCTGGCGAAGCTGAAGCACCACGAACTTCTCGAGGTATTTCGCCCTCGCCTCTCCACGAGACGCCTCTGCAACCTCGTCGGGGTTTTGCTTCAGATAGTGTGTGAAGGAGCCCAGTTTTGAACGTGTCTCCTTCTTGTCCGCCTTCGCCAAAATCTTCCTAGCTTCCTCCAGCTCCTCCGTTGTGGGCTGCACCTTAGACAGCTTGGCCGCAGGAAGGGCCTTAGGCATGGTATCTGGCAGATCTGAAAGACTGAGAACTGGGGAAGCTTCAGCTGCAAACGGCTGTGGACACAGCTACTGACTCGATAACGCGGTGGTCAACTCGCAACCATCAAAAATGCACAAATGGAAAAAAAGGAAAATGTAAAAAAATACAAAAATGAAAAATGCAAAAATGCAAGTCAAAAATGCAAAAATGCATTTTTGATTTTTGACTCATTTTTGATTTGGTCAAAAATGTATGCAAACCATATATATATATATACAAAAAGTAGCCGGTCAGACAGAAGTCAAAAATGGGTCAAAAATGGGTCAAAAATGGCACACATTTTTGATTTTTGACTTGCGCGACTTGTTACTGTAGTGTGCTTAGTGTTCGGTCTCGTCGTGCGTCGTTTGTTTATTTGTTTGTTGCTTGTGATGTTGTTTCCTTTGGGGCCTACGACGTTTCGTTTCTACAGCCTATCTAAACATTGGTTCGGCAATTGTTTCAACCTTGAACGCCGCAGGCGCCTTGGTCCGGAACGAGAGCCTGGGTTCCGGAGAGATCTGCGTTCCGGAGCTTTTTTTGTTTTTTTTCCCACGGGCCGAGGGGGCTGCACGGTGTGATGGCGGTACACTTCTTTCTACAAACTGATGGTTGGGCGGTGCGCCCTAAACGCACGTCCGTGCTGGCATGGCCAGGGAGGAGGAGGAGGGAGGAGGAGAAGGAGGAGGAGGGGTTCTGGAGTTCTGTCTACAAGACAGAGTCTTATGATGATAACACCGAGACGGAGCCCAGAACAAGGGAGGGGGAAATAGGCTCCCTCCTTACCAACAATAGGACAAAACACATCCCCGTCCGCACAACTTTTACATACAATCGAGTCGTTTTGTTTGGAGGAGGAGGAGGAGGAGGAGGAGGAGGAGGACCAAGGACCACCACAGCACGCGCCCACGAAATGACACCCACAGAAGTTCTGACAACAAATTTCGCACCACTGTGGGTGGCAAGAGAGCCTAAGCCTTGCGAGCAAATTTGCTGGCGCGCTCATTCGGATCCCTCTGATCAGCACTCGGTTCATCCTCGTCATCGGGATCATCTTTCTGGAGGATGCTCTTCACGATCGGGCCGACATCTTGCGACAGTTCGGAATAGCGCTCGGCGATGTGGTCCAGGTCCGCCTGCGTGGGTGGCGAGTCCGTGCCGATGCCTGAGATAGCGGCGGTAATCGAAACCAGGAACACGTCGATCGACGATCGGGCCTCCTCCATGTAGGCGTGATCTGGCAGGACTTGGATCCACGAGGCGGCAACGCGTTGCATGTCGGTCAGCTTCGAAACCAGATCGTCGTCGATGGGCGGGCGCTGGGGCTGGATATCGTCATCGATCGTGATCTGCTCTGCCACGGGAAAAGGCACCTCCCCCATGCGGAAGGCTTGCCCTTGGAAAGGCTGGAATTGTTGATCCCTTGGCATGGATCGAGAGCTCAAATCAGCGAACCTTGCAAAGCTGAAATGGCTGCGGCAATGTTGCCCAACTTCTTTTAATGCTGTTGTGGGTGGGATCGTTTCGAAACCGAGAGAGGTGGGATTCGCTAGAACTCGAGTTAGGTGGGATTCTCAATCTCAAACCGAGTTGAACGATTGATGGTGACGACGATGATGATGGTGACGAAGCCTAGGCGAGCACGATTGACATGGGAAGCTCTTGAGCCCTAGCACTTCTTCACATGTTTGCCCCATGCTGTCACGTGTTGTTTGCTTATTGTTGGCATGCTTGGTTGATTCACGCTCGGGCGTTGCACGCTCGCTCGCAAGAGTGATGATGGTGTTGATGATGATGATAACAATGCTGGCGGTAATTTAGACGAGGGTGGTGTAAGAGTAGGAGTCGGAGTAAGAGTAGGAGTAGGAGTAAGAGTAAGAGTAGGAGCAGGAGTAGGAGTAAGAGTAGGAGTAGGAGTAAGGGTAAGAGTAGGAGTACGAGTAGGAGTAAGAGTAGGAGTAAGTGGGGTTCTTGTTTTCTCTGCACACCCCTCGCAGGATCACCGCGCGCTGGAGGAGGAGGATCAGGAGGATCAGGAGGGTGAGGATGAGGATGAGGAGGATGATCAGGAGGATGTATCCCTCCCTCACTCACTCACTCATGCTACTCCTACCCTTAGTCATACTCCTACTCCTACGCCTACACATACTCCTACTCCTACTCCTATGTTTTGGGTACACGTTGCGATGGTGTCGCGAACCGAAGCGTGTCTCGATGAGAACTGGTTGCACTGCCTCCAGTGCCAACATAACTAGCCCCTTATGAGAAAACTACGCGCCGGCCTTAAGCTTTGCCGACCAGAAAAGCTGGAACTTGGATGCTGCGTCGCGAGCCCGTGCCTTCGCCTCATCATCTGGTAATTTACTGTATTTGGCCCTCGTATCACCGTACATCTTCGAGTGCGCCCGCTTCCACAGAGTTGGGAGTGGCATCCCAGGGTTCTTGGAGGGCTTGTACAGCTCAAAAATTTCGTACATATCGTCTGTCACGTCCCCCACGCAAAGCGCACTAGCACTAGGAGGGCTATGTGGCTTGCCTGTTGGCTTTGCTTTCACGGCCTTCATCACTTTCATTGTCTTCATTATTTTCGTTTTTCCCTTTCCTTTCATTGCCTTCAACTTTTTCTCCAACCTCTGCTGGGCCAGCTGGTCCTTGGTCTCGCCTGGCGTCGGGGCCCTCACGTTGTCGGCGAGAGCCAAGAGATCCGAGAGGTTTGCCGAAGGTTGCTTTGGTGTCACTTGGGTTTTTCCTTTCAAGCGGAATTGCAAAGGTCGAACTGCACCTGGCGGGGGGGCCTTCACAGCGTTGATCTTCTTGGGGCCCGTGAACAGGTTCTTCTCGAGGTCAAGCAGGGAGCTCTCCAGGTTTCCCGAAGTCGCTGGCTTGGGCACGTTCATGTCACCGTCGTCGTCGTCGTCGAGGAGGTCCACCGTGGGCACGAACTTCACGGGAACGGGGATTTCCTCGATTGAACTCGAATCGCTCTCGTCACAATTCTTATCATCTTTAGCCTTGTCACACGGGCTCTCACTTACATCGCAGTGTACGTTTGCCAACACACCTCCGAAGAATTCGAAGCCTTTGGGTGGTAGTTTGCTTTGATCTTTGAGTTGGCTTCGACGGAAATCTCGCAAGTGCGCCATCATCGCCCTCATGCGATAGACTGCAAGTTCGATTGAACTTTCATCCCAAGCGCATTTGTTGTCAGCAGCCCACGATACCACTTGTTTCAGAAACGGTTTGTGTGTCAATTGCTTCCCTCCGCTCAACACGAATATGTCTGATAGTGCTTGCCTATGTTTTCGAACGTCTGACCACGCAATCGTTTTTTTCCAATCCTTCATCGTGCCTTTTGTGTAGGACCAGAGCTCACGGACATCAGTTGTCTTGGAAACTGACTCTGACAAAAAACGATACACCTCATCGTCTGAAATCTGGACGCTCTCTGTTTTCGGCATGTGTACGCGCGCAACCTCGCGAACCAAAATGTCTACGGAATTGGGTCGGTTTCGGGGGCTGCTTTTTCGGCGGGGGGGTCCAATAAACATGGGTTTGGATCGGTTTTCGGGGATTGTGTAAGACGACCCCCGATTGTCTATGGCCTGAGCATGGGGTGGGGTGGACCCTTTGGGTGTGGGCTGGGGTGGAGCCCCTGGGGGGTGGACCCCCATGGGGGGTGGACCCCCTGGGTGGGCACCCTGGGGGTCCTCCTCCCCCCTCTCAAAGCCTGCAAAGCCAAGCGTGCACGCCTGATGTAAGGCTCGGTCACAAGGGCCGCGGCGTGTCATTGGCCACGACCGCGCCCCCTCGGTGGGCCGATCCTCCCTCCTCCTCCCTCCTCCTCCTCCAGCAAGCGATCGAGGCGTCACGGCCGCCACCCAGCGATCGAGCGAAAGTTCCGCTGACCCACGCATGGGGGTTATCTGGCGTGGTAGCCTTCTGTATCCTCTCTCGGCATTTCCAAATTATAGTGACGCTTTAAAACGATAATATCGATTATCTTCTAAAATATAGAAAGCTCTAAAGTTATAGATGCAGATGCTCCTCTGGGTTCGTTTGTTTGCTCCGCGCGCGCGCCTTCGCCGGTGGTCGCCGCGCCGCGCCTCCCTCTCGCGCAGGTTCCGATCCCCCCCCCGCTCCTCCTTCCGCGCGCGCCGCCGTCTTGCTCGCCACACTCTCCTCCTGGTGCAGGCCCCTTCTCCGCTCCTTTCCCCCCGGGCGACGGTGATCTCTGCGTGGACTACATCAACGTGCTCACCTCGTCGGTTTTGCTGGCTCGAAATCATTCTCTCGTTGCCGCGGCTCTCCGTGGAGTCGCGCACGCGGCCGCGGCGCGGCGCGCCGGCGCCGGAGCCGCAAATGCGATGGGGGACTCCGGCGCCGAGGGCTACAACGCCACTTACGGGCGTCGCATATCTGATGCTGGAGCCGCAAATGCCTTCGTCAGGCTCCAGCGTCGGAAAGCGTCGCGGGCTCTGGCGGGTCTGTCCCGAGCCGCTCTGTCTCCCTGGTCCTCGGCGGACCAATCGTTCTTCGGCCAGGTTGTGCCGCGCTCTACGCGGAGCTACACTGGGCCACTGTGTGCCCTGGTCCCTAGCGGGCACTTCCTTCGTCCAGGATGTGCCGCGCTCTACGTGGAGCTACGCTGGGCCAGTGTGTGCCCCGGTCCCTTGCGGGCCCTTCATTCGGCCAGTTGGTGCCGCGCTCTTCGTGGAGCTACTCTGGGCCAGTGTGTGCCCTGGTCCCTAGCGGGCCCCTCATTCGGCCGGTTAATGCCGCGCTCTTCGTGGAGCTACTCTGGGCCAGTGTGTGCCGCGGTCCCTAGCGGGCCCCTCTTTCGGCCAGTTAGTGCCGCGCTCTTCGTGGAGCTACTCTGGGCCAGTGTGTGCCCTGGTCCCTAGCGGGCCCCTCATTCGGCCAGTCAGTGCCGCGCTCTTCGTGGAGCTACTCTGGGGCAGTCTGTGCCCTGGTCATACGAGGGCCCACCCTTCGGCCAGTTGTGCCGCGCTCTACGTGGAGCTCTGCTGGGCCAGAATGTGCCCCGGTCCATGGTGGGTTCATCTTCGTCCCATTTGGGCCACGCTCTACGTGGAGCTACACTGGGCCAGCCCGTGCCCTGGTCCCTAGCAGGCCCCTCATTCGGCCAGCTCTGCCTTGGTCTTCGTGGGCTGTGATGAATCAACGTGTGCCCCGGTCCATGGTGGTGCCACTTTTCGGCCTTTGTGCCGCGCTCTACGTGGAGCCCTGTGGGCCAGTCTGTGCACGAGCCCCTCGCGGGCTCCCGGCACGGCCGTCGCGCTTCGCTTTGCGTGGAGCTTGCTGGGCCCAGGTGTGCCCTGGCCCCCGGAGGGCTCGTCCCTCGGCCCCTTCAGGCCGTGCTCTACGTGGGGCCGTCTGGGCCAATGTGCGCCCTGGTCCCTGGTGGGCCCTTCGGTCGGCCAGTTGTGCAGCGCTCAGGGTCAGGCCCTCTGGGGTTCTCCGAGGGTCGTCCGCTCCGCATAGCGCTGCAGGGGTCGCCGCGCAGCCGCTCGCCGCGATTCGCCGAGCGCTCTTGACCATGGCGGTTGAGAATATGCGTGACTTCTTGCGCGATGCCGGCGTGCCGCCGATCTGTCCTGACCCACGCGCTTGGGTTGAAGAAATCGCCGTGATGTGCGAGGAGAGCGACGCGTGGCACGCACAGGTCGCGCGCGCGGGCGTCTTTGCTGTCTCCTTCGGTTCGCCGCGAACACCTTGCGGATGTCGCGCGAGGCGCTAGTCGCACTCGATGTGAGTAAAGTGAAGGAATTGACGCCAGGCAAACAGCACTTTCTGCAGGGCGCTGTTCGCCTCGCGTTGAAGAAGTGGGAGCCCTCGGGAGCAGGGCGCGGTCACGCCGACCAGGCTACGACAGGCGGGGAGACTCTTGCCGCTTTGACGGCAGCGCTCAAATGGCCGAACGAGCCCAATGAGCACGTGGACATTGGCGTCGAGCTGGCCGGGCTGAATTTGGCGGGGCCACCGCCGCGGGCGTGGCCGCGCACGGCCAAGACTGACGCACTTGCGACCGAGATCGCGAAGCTTAAAAAGCGCGGTTGCACCGATCCTTACGTACACGTCGCTTACGGACCTGGCTGCCCCAGGGCGCTGCCCTGAAGGGCGGCGACGCCAGCAAGTGGCGGGAGCGCGAGTTCGGCTGGCCGGAGTGGCACCTCGCGTTTGACCAATATGGTCGCTGGGGCTGCGACAGCCCAGATGTCACTCGGCGCCGCGCTCGCGCATATAAGCAGAACGTCCTGCAGGTGCGCGCCCCCCCCCCCTGGCTCGCTTGGGAACCGCCGCGCCGCCTTCCCCTTGGCGCCCGCCTCCCCTTGGCGCCCGGCAGGTGGCCATCAATGCACATGTGCAGGGACGTCGCGCGCAATTGGGAATCGTCTATGACGAAATCAGTCGGCCCGCGCCCCGTCCTTTCTCTCCGGCGCTCGCGACGGCGCCGGCCGCCCCGCGTTCGTTGCAGCCGCAATTGGGCTGAATTATCGGCGGCAGGAGTCCCCGGTTTCTCCGTCGAGGCCGCCGCCGCTAGCCTGGACTCAGCTATCCTGAGGCTCGCGGAGACGGAGCTCGACGCCACCACGCGCGGCGAGAAGCCGACTGGGAGCAGTTATATGCGCGGTGTCTGGCAGCAGTACCGCGAGCCCTCCTCCTCCTCCTCCTCCTCCTCCTCCTCCTCCTCCTCCTCCTCCTCCTCCCCCTCCTCCTCCTCCTCCTCCTCCTCCTCCTCCTCCTCCTCCTCCTCCTCCTCCTCCTCCTCCTCCTCTTCCGGAAAGGGTGCGAAGGGCGCGGCCACAGGAAAAAGTGGCAAGGGCAAGGGCAACAAAGGCTTCGCCAAGGGTGACAAGCGCGGCGCCGCGCCCGCGCCCAGGACACCGAAGAAGAGGGCGCGGCCCGGCGACGGCGCCAACTGAGGGGCCCGTGCGACGGCCAGCGTCATTCGAGGCGCACCCCATATGACAATTCGTGCACGATTGCAAAGCAAGCTCGAGCGCAGCGCCACCTTCCACCCCTTTGCACGCGCCCGTGCGTTCTCGGCATCTTTCTTTCCGCCGCAGCGCAGACCAGGGGCGCGCAGGGGGCGGCCTCAGCGAAGGTGGCCGATTGCGGTTCCCCTCCGGGGAAAAGGCGCAAGATCGACGTTGCCAGGGCCGCGGTTGGGTCTGCTTTTCCTGCCTCGGATTTGACCCGCTGCCGCAAGCCGTCAAAGATGCTGCGGCGTGGGCTGCGGCCACGTCCACGAAGGAGGCGCGCGCGCGTCCGGCCGCAGCGGCAGGCGCGCGCGCGCGCGTGTGCGCCTGGGTCGAAGGCCCGCCGTTTCCGGGAAAAGGCCACCAGCCGGATCGAGGCTCGGGCCGCCGCCCCCATCGCGCCCGGCGGAACCCGAGCGCGGCTCGGCGCGGCCGACCCGGCAACCAAGGCCGTCTCGCGGGGCGTTAACGGGCCTTTGCTCGCCGAGCTCGCCGCTCGCGCGGGCCACTGCGATCTGGATGCGGCAGAGTTCTTTCGCTCCGGCGCCCCGCTGGTGGGGCATCTACCACGCTCGGGCCTTGGGGAGGCGATTGAAAGGGCGTCGCGCGTGCCCGTGGAGGCTCTACGCGACGCCGCTACCCGGCAGAATTCATCGGTTCTGAAGAAACGGCTGCGGCCTGACCCGCACGCCGAAGTCTTGCACGAAGCCGCTTGCGCGGACGCCGAATTAGGAAGGGTGACCGAACCTGTCGATCTCATTCGGATTGACACCGCCGGCGCTGCACTTGTGCCGCGCTTCAGTGTCGAACAGGGGTTCCGCGCGGACGGCGCCCCTAAGATACGACCCATCGACGACTGCTCCATCGCGGGGCTAAACGGCGCCACTGCGCCCAGAGAGAAACATCGCCATGACACGGTGGACGCGCTGCGGCAGGCCAGCGCGGCGTTGCACGCGGCTCTACCGTCAGAGCGGCGGTGCCTCTTCAAAGCGGACGTCGACTCCGCGTTCCGAAGGATACCGATTCAAGCCAGTCACCGCTCGTTGGCCTACGTGGTTTACCGCTTGGAATCCAAGATTATGGCATCGATGCATAACGCGCTCCTGTTCGGAGCAGGTCCCGCGCGCGCGGGAACGGAGCGAGCGCGCGCGCGTGCGCGGGTGCCCACGCCCGGTCGGTCGCAGTCGCAAGCGTGCATGGATGGGAGCGCGTCGACTCCTTGCTCGCGACCATCCTGCGCCACGAGTTGCGCGCTGTGATTCTGCGATATGTCGACCATTTATTCGGAATTGGCAGGGGCAGCGGAAGTGAGGCCCTTCAGACGTCCTGGTCGTTCTCCCGTGCGAGCGCGCGCCGTATCGGGCGCAGGCTGCGCATATCCTTGAACGCGCAGTTCGAATAGTACGCGCCCTGATGGGCCCGTCGGCCATATCTGCCAGAAAGGTTGAGCACGGGAATCCACTCGTCATTCTCGGGTTACGTATCAAGGTAAGCGCGCGCCGAAGCGTTGCCGGCAACGCGCGCGCGACCGGCGCTGCGGCTCCTCGCAGATTGACAGCGTCGGTTTCTCCGCCCGGCCGTCCGACGACAAAAGAACAAAGTGGTGCTCTCGGATCAGGGCGGCGTTGCGCTCCGGTCAGTTGTCGGCGGGAGCTGCCAAGAAGCTCACAGGGGCTCTGAGTTGGGCCACCAGCCACATGTTCCGGCGCATCGGGGGCGCGACGCTTCGCCCTCTGCTGGATCACTCCCACAGAAGGAATCCGATTCTGCGGGAGGACGCTCGCTGCAGCCTCACGTGGTGGCTGGATGTTCTCGAGCGCGGCGTCGCCGAGCACGCGGCCTGGGAGGCGCGCGCACCTGCGCCCCCGCTGCTGCTCTGGGCGGACGCGCGCGGGAGCCCTGCACGAATAGCCGCCGTATTGTACGCGGACGGCTCCTGGCTGTACACAGATCTCGCGCCAGACGCCGACGTCATGCGTCAGTTCAAGGCGCGGGACGATAATCAAATCGCTGGACTGGAGTTGTTGGCAGTTGCTTTGGGGGTGAGCACCTGGGACCGGCTCATCCAAGGCCGGTCGCTCAGAGTGTTCTCCGACAATACGGTTGCGGAGTGGGGCTTTCGAAAGGGTGCAGCGCGCGAGCTGGGCCACGCCGCGCTAGTCCATACCTTCTGGCTGGCAATATGGAAGCCCTCCATGTCAGCATGCACATCGACCGCGTTCCCACCGGCGCGCGCCGCCGCGGTGCGTGCGCGGCTGTCTCTTTTGCCAAAGCGCGCAGACGAGAACATCGCGGACGACCCAAGCAGGGAAGCGTACGAGTCGCTTGCAATATTCGGTGCGCAGATTGCGTCGTGCCGAACGCGGCGCCCGCCAACGCGTCGCAGGGGCTAAGTGGTGTCGCCCAGCGTGGACAGATGCTTTTGCAAGGCCAGAGCTGCCAGTACAGCTAACGAGCTCGAGCGCGCGGGTCCCTGCGCCATAGGCCTCGCGCGCGCAACGTCGAAGGATCGGCTCCGCAATGCGGCCGGGCGCGTCTCTCTGCGCCACGTGCCCTTTTCTTTCGGAGCACGAGGGTGCCGTTGATGCAGTAATGATGTTTCTCGCTGCGGGACTTCCATGTTATGCGAAAAATCAGTGAGTGGCCAGGCTTCGCAGACCTCCCAGGTGAGGTTCAGGCCAAGCTGCGCCTACGGCAGTGCGCCGCGCCTCCGCCAGGCGCCCCCCCCCCGCTTCGGCAAACGCCGGGGCGCGGCGGGCCGCGGCCATTTCCCCCGTGCCCGCCCGCAGCTGTGGCGGCGCCGCCAGGCGAACGCGCCGCGCGTTCAATATTGTCGGGCGCGTATAGGGCGCTCAGCAATGCGCCGCCCACGCCGCAGGGCGGCCCCCGGGCGAACCTCGCGAGAGGCGCCCCTGGCGCGGCGTCACAGGAATCCACTCAACGCGACTTAGAGCGCGCTCGCACATTGGCGATTATTGGCACGGCTCCGCGCTCGTTCGGGGCGCGGCGAGCCGCGCTCAGGGCTTGGATGTTGTTTGCAGAGCGTCGCCTGCACAAGGGCGGCTGCGCTGCACTGCCGCCGAGCTCGGAGGAGCTCTGCCTCTTCGCACTTGAATTCAGCAATTCCCGCACTTTCGGGAACTATAAGTGCCAGCTCGCCAAAGCGTGTCGGCTCTTGGGCCGCGACACGGCCGTGCTCCGAGACCCGGTAGTGTGCCGGGCACGAAAGGCGATCGCGAAGAGGCGCCCGATCCGGGGGCCGACCAAGCCTTTCGCGATGCTTTCACATCTCCCGGCCATGCTGGATTTCGTGCGGGAGGATCGTTCCCTGCACGCCCTTTTTGTGCTCGCGTGGGGATTCGCCCTACGCGTACCCTCGGAGGCCCTGCTCATCGAGCGCGGGGATCCTCGCGTTGGGGCCAGGTTTCAGTTCTCGGACTCAGACTTACGCAACCCGATTGCGCGCGTCGTCCTTTTCGTAACGACCGACACGGCCACGCTGCATTTTTCCAGGCGCAAGAACCGCGACGGGCCGACGGTCGCCTGGCGGACCTGCTGGCGCGCCAGCTCCCCTGCCACGCGCGCTGTTCACGCCGCCCGACCTTTCGTCGAGGAGGTCCGCGTAGGCGAACCTGCCTTCCCGCTCCTCCGGCGGATCAGCAGCCGGGGAGTCGCGTCACCGGCCGCTTCAATCATGCGGGCCATCAGGGCCGCGGCGATGCACGCCGGCGCCCCCGGCGGGTCGTCGTTCACCAGCAAGGCCTTTCGGCGGGGGCGCGCTGAAACCAAGAGGCGTTGCCAGGGCCGGCTGTGCGAGATCTTGCGCAGCGCGGATTGGTCGTCACGGGCGTTCCGAGAGTATTTCGACATGAATCGGAACGAATGCGAGGCGACCACCGAGGGGGTGTCCGCCGCGGCCAGCGGAAGCGCACCAGGCGGCGCCGCGCTGCCCGCGAGTTAGACCGTGTGGAATGGCAACTGTCGGGGGCGCCCCGCTGCGCGCTCTGGCCTCGTCCAGTCGCCCGTTCGAGTCTGCTGCGTTCGTTGGGTGGCGCCGCGACCGGGGCACCTGGCCGCCTGACGTTGGGCGGTTGCATCCAGGTGCCCCCGTCGCGGCACCTCGGTTGGCGAAACCTGCGTCGCGCAGGCATTCTGCGTCGAGCAGGCAGGCCGACCGTGGAGTCGCGGCTGGCGCGCCGCACCCAATGCGGGCGCGATCGCTCGCTGGGCCGGACGCCCTCCAGGGGCCGACCTCATCCGATTGTGGTGGCCCGCACAAGCGCAGATTGGGCGCGGGGGCGCGATCGGGGGGGGGGGGGCCCGCGTCCGCGAGCGCGCGCGGCTGTGGTCGCGCGCGCTCTCTGTCGCCTCAGGCGAGCCCAGGGTGCGATCCGCGAGAGCGGGCGCGCAGGCTCGACGCCGAGCGCCCGGCGCGATCCGCGGCCCCAGGCGCGCCGCAGCGCCGGGAGCCGCGAGCGCTTTGCGCCCGACCGCGCGGCAGGAGGGGGCCGCAGGTGCGGCGCGCCCCGACCCTGCCCGCGCGCCGCTTCGCCGCGTTGCAGGTGTTGAAATTTCGGCGAAGAAGCGCGGCGGCGACAGCGCGCCGCGCTGGCAGGTCGGGCGGCGTTTCGCCCGCCCCCCCCGCCCAGCTGGCTCATCACCTCGGTTCCGCGAGGGAACGTTCCGTCCCAGCCGGGTGGTTGCATTCAAGTGTCCCCGTCGCGGCACTTCGGTTGGCGAAACCTGCGTCGCGCAGGCATTCTGCGTCGAGCAGGCAGGCCGACCGTGGAGTCGCGGCTGGCGCGCCGCACCCACTGCGGGTGCGATCGCTCGCTGGGCCGGACGCCCTCCAGGGGCCGACTTCATCCGATTGTGATGGTGTCGATATTGGCGAAGCGCTCGCGAGCTGGTGGCGATGCTGGCGGCGATGCACGATGACGATTCTCATGTTGATGATGTTGGCATTGAGAACCCGACACCCGTCGACAAATTTTCAAACAGCCACATGGGACACCCGTGTGTCGCCCCTGGCCAACCAGGGGCGCAGCGTCGTTTGGTTCGGTTTCGCTTTTGCCATGGCGGGTTCAGCCCGCTCGCCCGCCAACGCAGCTTCGCCTCGCCCGCGCGCACGACACGAGCGCGACACCTAAACCGATTTGGCTGTGGGGGTATCAGTTATGCCCTGATCTCACCCTCCAACCTCCGATCTGAATCTCTGTTTTTCAATCATACCGATGATCATCCTCGTGGCCATCCTCATTCGCCTCGTCCTCCTGCACCTCGTCCTCGCCCTCCCCGTTTTTTCTCGTCATCATGGGCTGCGGCCTTCTCTCCCCGATCCCGCTCCTCGCCCCCGTCCTCGCCCTTGCCTCCCGGCGGCGCGCCGAGAGCGGGGGATGCCAGGGGGGGCAGGCCCTCCCACAGACGCGGGGCGGGGCCTCCCAGCCGCCCCCCCCAAGGGCCCCGCGGAGAGAGAAGCCGCACGAGGGCTCGGGACGCTCGCCAGACGCTCGGATCCCTGCTGGCGCCCTCTGAGCAGGCACGCCTGGCACACCACCTTTTGTCTAGGCCTCCTAGATGGGGTCGGAGTGGATGGGGTCGGAGGATGGCGTTGGTTGCATCGCCGATTGCCTTCAAACCCCGGGCGCGCCGCCGCTTCTCGTCGCGGTCGCCCTCCCCCTTGCGCCGCGCGTGCCCGTGCCCGTGCCCTGGCACCGCTGGGGGGGCTCGGTAGGCCCCCGACCTTCTCCTCTTCCGCCTCCTCCTCCTCCTCCTCCTCCTCCTCCTCCTCTTCCTCCTCCTCCTCCTCCTCCTCCTCCTCCTCCTCCTCCTCCTCCTCCTCCTCCCCCTCCTCATGTAGAGGCGCGACGGTCTGTGGACTGGCGCCCGCTCCTCCTCCTCCTCCTCCTCCTCCTCCTCCTCCTCCTCCTCCTCCTCCTCCTCCTCCTCCTCCTCTTCGTCTTCTTCCCTCCTCCTCCTCTTCCCTCCTCCTCTTCCCTCGTCCTTCCGAAGTCCCCCGGTGCGCGCGCCTGGGGGGGGACTGCAGGGCCTGAAGGAGCCCGAGGACGAGCCCGTCCATGCGGTGCCGGGCGGGCGGAGCGGCGCGGGGTGGGGCGTGGGGGGGTCGACGGGGAGAAGGGACGCGAGAGGAACAGGCGGAGGCAAATGGGGAGGAGG
>CAUYUJ010007640.1:40000-45448 GCA_963575745.1 Prorocentrum cordatum
TTTTTCCTCCTCCTCCTCCTCCTCCCTCCTCCTCCTCCTCCCTCCTCCTCCTCCTCCTCCTCCTCCTCCTCCTCCTCCTCCTCCTCCTCCTCCTCCTCCTCCTCTCTCCTCTCTCCTCTCTCCTCTCGGTTCTCTTCTCTCTGTTGTCTCCTCTCTCCTCTCTCCTTTATCCTCCTCCTCCTCCTCACACCGAGTCCACCGAGTCCTGCGAGGATGCCATCGCAAGCCGAGGAGCATGCTGCAGATACCACGGCAATTCCCATGGAGACCGACGACCTTGAGGACCTCAAGACATACTTCCGAGACCTCACGGGCGCTGAGCCGCCCGACGAGGAGGAGCAGATACGGGCGGCTGCCAAAAGATGGAGTGCTGCAGCGGAGAACTTGGCCAAGAGGCGGCGCATGGCTAAAGAAGCTGCAACTGCGAGTGCATAGCGTCCTTTTCTCTTGTGTCATTGGCGGCCTCTGCGTTTATCCAGCGGCGTTGTCGATGTGTCCCTCCAATGAGCACGGGTGGCCATGCCCTAACGTTCTAGGGCAAGCCCATGCGCCTGTGCTCGGAGGTGCGGACCCGACTAGCCCTGGCGAGGCTGTGTCGGTGTGTCCCTCCAGTGAGTACGGGTGGCCATGCCTTAACGTTCTCGGGCGAGCCCTTGCGCCTGTGCTCAGCGGATGGTACCCGACCAGCCCCACTGTGACGGTGATGGCTCCTACGTGTGTGTTTTGGGTTGTGCCTGTCTGTCTGGTACTGCTGTCATACCGATTTGGGCGCCAGTATGCGCTGCTGGTGGAGTGCTTACGATACTACAATATACTGGTTGCGTCTGACCATATGGAGGCTGTGTTGGGGTGTCCCTCTTATGTGTACGGATGGCTATGCCTGAATGTTCTTGGGCATGCCCATGCGCCTGTGCACGGAGGTGTTGACCCGAGCAGCCCTACAGTACGGACGAAGATGACCAGTTATCCGAATTTGGCAGTTTTGGCATTATGGTTCGAACTGGTGTCGCATCTAATGGGGGATCTTCTTACCCTAGCGTCGAATTATGATGTCGTGCTGTGCGCTACCACTGCGTGCGGTACGGTTCACGTATCAGACAGGCTTGGTGCGTCGAGTATTGCGTCGAGAGCTGCGCCACTACGCCCGTGTCGGCAACGGTGGAGATGGCTCCTACTGATCCTCGCCACGTGCTTTCACACGTCGGAGGCAGAAGCATTCAGGGCTGCTGCCACAACGACACCAGCGACATGTGGGGAGGCAGTTGGCAAGGTAGCCAACGCGGGCACGACCAGCATTCAACATGTTGTCACGGCCAAGGTCACCTCGCACGGGCCGCTGGTTGAGATGCTTAAGACCCCCTGGGCAGCGACTAGCATCTTCCTCATACAGGAGCACCACGCAGATGCCACCAAGCTCGCGGGTGCACAGCACCAAGCGGTTCGTGCAGGCGTTGCTGGATTGTGGGCCCCTGCCCCGCCCACGGAGCGAGGCGGAACCTTTTAGTGGCCTTGCGGTACTGGCGCCTGCGAGGGTCGCCATCGCCAAGGCTCCAGGCAGCCTTGTCGAGATTGTTCCTGGGAGATTGCTTGCTGCCCAAGTCTATTAGGGGCCGAAAAGAGGAATCACCATGCTCAGCATCTATTTTCGGGATGGTGAGGACCTCAGCGACGAGAACACCGAAGTTCTATCTAAGGCTGCAGAATACATTGCTGCATTGGAAGCGCAGGGCAGGGAGTGGCTCATAGCATGGGGATTGGACCATGGCCATTTACTTGCCCAGGCCCTTTTTCAA
This sequence comes from Prorocentrum cordatum, assembly GCA_963575745.1. Taxonomy (NCBI): domain Eukaryota; class Dinophyceae; order Prorocentrales; family Prorocentraceae; genus Prorocentrum; species Prorocentrum cordatum. The sequence continues at coordinate 41,794 of CAUYUJ010007640.1, forward strand.
CAGTCTGCATGGCGTAGTAATACGGCCTTCGTGCCCGACGTGCTCACAGAGCAAGCCTGGATCGATGCTGGACTACGTCTGCATGTCCACATAGCTGGCTGTCAAGTCGGGGCCCTGCCAGGTGAGAGAGGATGCGGGCCTCTTTCCACACCTGCCAGTATCGGTATTGATGAAGCAGGATGAGCAGGTGATGTGGGCCAGCGTGCCCGTCCAACCTCCTTGCAGTCGACCCTATCCCGCGGACTGGGTGTGCCAGGTTCCCACCGATACGAGAATGGAGCGTCGCCCAGGGCCTTGTCGATGATGCCAGGGATGCGCAACAGCTGGCCGTGGCTTGGGATGCAGTGCTACTGCGGTTGGAGGGGGAAGTGTTTGACAGGTCTGATATTATTGACCGTCGCCGTCGTGCCAGGTACCAAGGACGCGCTGGACCACCTGAGCGGGGGTGGAAGAAGATAAGCGCGCCTGAGACTCGACCCCCGCAGAGACTGGCTGCATATCAGCTTCTGGGCAAATGGGCGCGCCACATGCGTGCAATGAAGTTGCGCATAGGAAAATGTGTCGGTGTACCACGGGAGGGGCGGGATTACAGGCCGGGCGTTTTCCCCAGACACATGTTGTCTTGTGCAGGCTCCAGGCTACAGCAGGCCACGGACTGGCCTGGAGCCCTAGGCAGCTTTGGATCATATCAAGCACACTTTTTTGCATGCTGAGGAAGAAGGGATGCTGAAATAAGAGGCTCGCCAATTGACCAAGCTCGCCTGGGATCTGCAGGGGTTCTTCAACGAGGCTTCCCGAAACAAGTGGGTGCCGACTTTGCTCGGCGTCGAAGATTGCGCCTTTCTCGGCAACCTGCATGCTACCTTCTGCGAGCCCACTTTCGAGGAGGAGGTTCAGAGAGTTCTTGGCAAAGTGGATAAGGTTATTCATGCCGTAGCATATGTCAAGACTCAAGAATGGCAGTAGTGGGCAGTTGCAGCATGCAAGGAAGGTGCACGGCAGGCCCATCGTTCTTCTAAGGTGCGACAGCTACAGGGGGTGCTCGAGCTCACGGACAGGCCTCATCCTTACCAGCGGGTCGACGACTGCATGGACACGTGGGCCACCATATGGAGTACACATCATCAGAAGCCGCTGGGCTTACCTGACGATTTTCAGAATTGGGCACAACTTCCTGACATCCAGTTGCAGGGTTTGAGAGCGGTGTTGCGACGGTTTCCTATTCGTACGGCCTTCGGTCAATGTAATATTCGTCCGAGAACGTTGGATGTTGTATCAGATGTTTGACTATCCATTCTCATCCAAGTGCTCCATCGCTGTGAGCACTTATGTATGTGGCCCGAAGACAGGTTGCAAACACGTATGGTGCGCCTTCCCCAAGAACGTGGTGGCCACAGGCTCATAGCCCTCATCCAGACGATAGTGAGAGTGTGGAGCCGTCTCCGCAGGCCGATCTCGAAAGCATGTGGAATGGCACACCCCAGTGAAGCGTTCTGGGGCACTCGCGCGGGAGCCACTTCAGTTGACGCCACTTCCTCACACAACGTAGTGTCTGAGATGGCCCAGTTGCGACAAGAGGTTTCTATCGCAGTACTCATTGACATGTACAAGTGTTTCGAGATGATCAAACTGCCGTGCCTGGTGCAAAGGGCACTTGAGCTCGACGTTCCTCTCATATTGACTTGACTTCTCTTGGTCAACTACCAGTGCCCGCGGGTGATTAAAGGATGGGGATCGCTTTCCGAGACGTATACGAACCAGGGGGATCCTCGCAGGCTGCGCACGCGCCACTGTCATGATGCACCTGATGTTGCACCAGATTTTGCTCAAGCTCAGAGAATTTTTCCTAGTGTGACACCTAGATCGTTGATGGATGATGCGAGTTTCCAGTGGGCTGGGTCATCGCCGAAAGGAGCTGGCATTGTCTTCGCTGCAGTGCGATGGTTCACGGAGCAGGTGTTTGAGTACGCCTTGATCATACAGGCGCCCAACTCAGGGTGTGTGGCGACAGGATATGCTGCGCGCAAATCTTTGTCAAAGTTCACGCGCGAGCACCGCATCCAGGTCTTCAAACACATGCGCAACCTTGGGCACGAGCTGTCTGGGGCAGAGTTCGGCGGGCCCAGGAGCGCAAGAGGCTGTCGGCGCTGATGGCGAATCGCACCAAGCTGCAGGCCCTGGTCCGAGAGGCCAAGGAGAAGGTGCGTACTTCATGGAGGACAGGGCTGCTACCGTTTGCTGCGCATGGCGCAGGTGTAAGCGGAATCACGGATGTCACATATAATAAGCTACGGTCAGTTGCCGCTACACTGGTGGGAGCACGTTCGCATGCATCCATCGCGGCTTGGTTCAGCACGCAGACTGACAGCCAGTGTGGTCCAGTGTTTGATGCTACAACCAATCTTGTGGTGAGATACGCCAGCATGGCGTGGGGCCGAGTTGTGTCCCTGGCAGAGTTAGAAAGAGCGTACATGGCCATAGTTGAAAAGTTCAAAGGTGCTCCCTCGTGGGGCAAGTGTTGGGGCCCACTCTCTGCGGCATACCTCACTTTGGCGAGGGTCAATTGGAGCATGCAGTCTGCGCATATTTTGGTTGATGACCAGGGCCAGAACGTCAATCTGCTCATGGCCCCACCCCTTGAGCTCAAGCAGATGCTCATTGATGGCGTGGGCCGCCGGCAGATGGCGAGGGTCCTGCAGCATATGCCTGAAGCCTTTGGCAACGAGCGGATCTGGTGGAGGGCCCTGCGGATAGGTATCCTGAGTATTCGAGACCCTGTCCGACGCGGATGTGCTCGACTACTACTGGATTCAGGCTGCTGGGCGCCCGCGAGGAAGCACCTCGCCAGGCTCCGAGCTTCGGCCAAATGTGATTTTTGCCAGGCCGAGAATGCCACACTCGGCCACCAATTGTATGACTGTCCCTTTCTAAATAGCCCCCCATACGATCTGGACATTGAGGCTTTCCCCGACGACGTCTTGGAGCATAGGAATGCGCTCAGGGATGAGGGATGCCAGAACCTTGCCGCTGATTGGGACACTCTGGAGCTGTCGTACGGGCTCCCTTTTTACCCGCTCAGTTTGCCCTCCCCCACTGAGTGCCCTGTGCCCCACTGGGGTGCGACCCAACGAGAGTGGGGGGCAGCGTGTCTACACTGATGGCTCGGGACTGGCTAGCGCCAGTCCCGAACTTAGACGGTGTGGATGGTCTGTCGTGGAAGTTGGGCCTCGTGGTTTCCCGCTGAAGGGCCCTTTTGGGGGCCCTGTCTGGGCGTCAGACTGTGCCCAGGTCCGAGCGCGTCGCTGGTTTGATGGCGATCAAGGTTGCACCCCATGGCGCCGAGGTGCGCAGTGACCACCTCTCTTCTGTTCGGGAAGGCGCCTCGTGCAATCTGTCTTGGGAGGAGGAGCGATCACAGCATGCTGACATCTGGCGCGAGATAATCGCTGTCGCCGAGGGCCGCCCCAGGCCCAAGTTCACCTGGGCCCCTGCCCATCGCGAGCTCGAAGGTGTGCTCCATCTTTCTCAGCGCCACATTGAGGATTGGTGCGGCAATCTTTGGGCAGATTTTTTCGCCCGCATTGGGTCGTCGATGCACAAAGCGCCAGACGTTGCGGTTTCTGTCGGGCGTGCCAGTATCAAGAAGTTCAAGAGC
>CAUYUJ010007641.1:0-20000 GCA_963575745.1 Prorocentrum cordatum
GCAAACGCCAATTATCGGGTCCGGGTGGTTTTTCCTCCCCTGAGGGGGGGGGCAGGAGAGGGAGGGGGGGGGAGGGGGCAGGGAGAGATGGGGGTGGGAGGGTAGGGGGCAGGGGGAGAGGAGGGGGAGGAGAAGGGGAGGAGAGGGACGAGCCGTGCGCCTGCGCGCCGTTTCTGGCACCCTGCCCCTCCCACCCAACCCCTTCCGTTGGGGTGTTTTGTCTCTCTCCGCAGACGGATGGCACAGTGGACCTGGAACTCCCCCAAAAGACCCCTCTCGCGTCGCTGGGGGGAGGGGGGGGGAAGCGCAGAGCGGAGAGGAGAGGAAAAAGGCCATGAAGGAGAGATGGGAGGGCAGGGGCAGGGGAGGGGACGGAGGAGAGGCCAAGGCCGCGCTCACGGCCTGCTTGGCTGACCGCGATGGTGGGAATCTGGTGTTTGTGACGCCGAGCTCGCGCAGAACAAATCGCAGGAGAACGCCACTCAGATACGCGAAAAGATCGATCGAAAACGCCACAGCGAACTGCAGGAAAACACGAACCCCGCGTTCCTGCGACTGGTCTGGCCACGGACCGCGCCTTCCTGCACCTAGTTGTCCTATACTTCGCCGCTGGCTAACACTCGTTAAAGGCTTAACGACTTCTGCCATCCTTCGACTCGCGCTGGAGCGGCCGCGAATTGCTCCAACTTTCCCTGGAGATCTCTGGATTTACCTGGATGTACCCTAATCTATCTCGACTTACCTGGATGTACCTCGATTTATCTGCATTTACCTGGATTTATCTGGCTCGATCCCCACAAGTCGATCGGCGAAGAGTCGACAAGCCCTTAGGGAAACACACCGGGTAGCGCGTCCACGGAGAGGGACGTGGAGGTGGCCTCGCTGCATTAGGAGGGCACGGCAGCGCGGGCGGGGCCCTCTGGGCCGCGGCCCCGCGGATGCGAGGCCCCGCGACGAACGTGTCCGAGCGACCGCGTATCTGACTACCTACCAGACCACCCCAACCCAACCCGAAGACCCGAATTTCGAGTTGGGGGGGGTAAGGGTTCCGCATGTGTTTTTTCGATGTTTCCCGACCCCCCCCCACTGGAAATCGAGAGTAAATCTGAGCCTTCGGGTTGGGTTGGGGTGGTTTGGTGGGTGGTGAGTATCCGCAGGATCGCGTCCCGGAATCCAGAAAGCAAGGGCGCGGATCTGTTAGGAGGCAACTACTGGGGGGTTCTCGTCGGAAAGAGTAAGGCGGATTGAGCCCCATTTGGGAGCTGCTCCGCCGGAGTGGGCCTCGGACTGAGCAGGATTAAGCCGGATGAAGCGGGGTTCAGCGGGATTCAGCCGGATTCAGCGGGATCGAGCTGGATGAAGCCGGATTTCGGACCAGGGCGAAAACAGAATTTGACCTCCCAGGAGATGCATCCCAACTACAGGGCAGTTTTTAATACATCGGAATGTTAAACATACTTGATTTTAATACATGATGGATGTATGGAAAAATGATACAGGAGAACAAACCCGATCAGGACTATACGGCTATATCTATAGGGCTATAGGGCTATAGATCTATAGGGCTATAGGGCGATAGGGCTATAGAGTTGTAAGGCTATAGGGCTATAGGGCACCCCTGGGCACCCCCGGGCACCCCCCGAGCACGCACGGGCACCCGCGCACCCGCGGCACCCCTGGGCACCCCCAGGGCCCCGGGCAACCCCGGGCACCCGGGCACATGGGCGTGCCGCGAAAATCGGCGACACACCGAACCTAAGCATCTGAATCCGCTAGGACCCCTACAGAGGCAAGCTCTGATTGGGGAATGTACGCATGAACTCCTCGCTGCTTTTCATGCCAAAGCCCTGCATCTTTCATACCGGATCCGCACGCGGAGCATGCATTGAAAACGGCATTGTACGGGGAGGGGCCCCGAAGTGGCCGCGCTGCATATCACAAGGCTTGAGTCGGGCGTGTCCCCCTACAGGGGGATTTTCGACGAAAAACGAAAAATACCCAAATAATGCCCCAAAAAGGCCAACAAATACTCAAAACATAGTCCCCAAACTATTTGTGTTACTATTTGTTTTATGACTGTTGGGGTATGTTGTATTGTTCGTCGAAGATCCCCCTGTAGGGGGACAGGCCGAACAAGAAGCAGTGGTTGTGGTCATTCCCCTGGTGCCGAGCTTAACGAAAATGACCACGACCACTGCTTTGCTTCTGCTGGCCGGAAGGCGGCAGCAAAAGGAAAGCAGTGGCTGTGGTCGGTTTCCACGGCAGCGGGGGGGCTGTGGGCCTCTGCAGCTGGGCTCGGATCTCGCGCGCGGACCGGGGCCACGGAGGGGGCCCTGGGACGCACAAACAAATAGGCACAAATATGTTCCACCATTTCCCCATAGTTCCCATATTTTTCCCACGATTCCCCCCATATTTCCCAGTATTGTCCCATATGTTCCCATATTTCCCATAGACACAAAATAAAAAGATTCCCCATATTTCCCACGATTTTCTGGGTTTCTGTCTTCCCCCCCACTTCCCATAGCTTCCCACATCTTCCTGGGAGTCGACGATTCATTGCGTCTGCGTGTTTTTTCCCCTCCCGAGTCCCGTCGGCAAAAATTTGGGGTCCCGAAGCCCCTGGGAACCCCAGAGAGGAGAACGCATAGGCATAGGGCGCGATACGACGCCAGGGCAAACAGGCCAGGGGACGCCCTGTCGCCTTCCGTCGGGGGTCCTGCTGCTTCCCGTCGAGGCTGGAGGAGACAAGCCGGAGAGACAGAAGACTCGGGTTCGGGGGGCTCGAGATGGCCTAGCGGGCCATCATGAAAGTGAAGTGACGGGACCCAGTGCGAAATTTGACGCGAGCTCCCGATGCAGACATCCCACGAGACCTGGGACGTCAAACTCCAGGACGCGCTCATCAAAAAGCGCCGGCAAACCAAAAATCCGGCGCACTCGAGTCTTACGTTTCCCAGAAGAGGGATACAATACGATACGGTAGGGTCGCGCGGCGTCGGCGCGCGCAAGGATTTTTTGACACCGCGTCGATCGTCCAAAATTGAGCCGATCGCGGCCCCGATCGTTCGAGGTTGAATTCCTTCCGGTCCTGTGGCTTTACTGTGCCTCTCGATGCTTCCGCGTCGTTTTATCATGCGGGACCAAGCCTTTAACGCCTCCACCGGCGTCGCCGGCTCGCCATCGCCGCATGAACATACAGTAGGAGCTCGACCATCAAAAACCTTCCACAAGAAACTCAACCCTGAGACCCCAGGACGTCTATTGATTTGTGATGTGGGAACGTCACGCTTTCCACGGCAAAACCACCGAGTACAGCAGAAAGAAAAGCGGCCGTCCGCCACCACTGGCATTATCTGTGCCCGCCGCGTGACCGAGTCGACTGTCAGGATCGCCCTGCAGGGGGCCATCCGACGAGGATGACCGAGGAGGACGAGGCCGTCCGACGAGGACGAGGAGGACCGATGAGGGCCGAGGAGGACCGAGGAGGACCGCGGCGGACCGGCGAGGACGGGGAAGGCCATCGCCCCTGACCACATCCGAAGGCCTCCGACGAGGAGGACCGAGGAGGACGACGAGGTCTGAGCCACCCCACAGCCCCGCAGCTGAAGGCACCCGAGCGACACGGGGCACGACGCGGAGCCCTGCACGAGGCGGGCGCCCTGCCCCCCATGCAGTGGCCTGCGGCGGCGCCCAGGCCACGCAGCTGCAGCGGGAGCCGCGCCTCACGCCCCCCCCCCGCCCCGCCCCGCCCCGCCCCCCGTCCGCGCCCCACGCCCGCTGCGCCCCTCCGCTTCGCCGCGCACTATCGGCCAGCCGCCCCTCCCCCCCCCCCGCGCCGCCCCCCCCCCCGCCGTCCCGCGTTGCCTTCCCTGTCGTCCGCTTTTCCCCCTCCTCTCCAGTACCCCTCCCGCGATCTCTCCTTTCCCTCCCCTGCGCCCCCTCTCCCCTTTTTCCCGGCCTCCCACCCCTTTTTTTTCTCTTTCCCTCCCCTTCCCCTCTCTCCTCCTCTCCCTTTTCCCCTTTCCCCCTCCCCCGTCCCCCGTCCCCACTTCGCCTGTCTCCCCCTCCTCTCCCCCTGCCGTCCCCTTTTTTACGGTTGAACAATATGAATGCGACTCTCCTCTTTCCCCTGTTGGCGTCCGGGAAATGGCCGGCCCCCTCCGCGGATTGTTTTTCACACACACACACACACACACACACACACACACACACACACACACACACACACACACACAATGTTCCTGGGAGTCGGGTTTTCGTTTGGGTTTGTTTGCGTTGCTGCTCTCGCTGAAGCGTTGGCTCCGTTTTCGGGTTCCTACTCGCTCCGAATCGTGTTCCCGCTGCAGCGTTGGCCTCATTTCCGCGTTTCCGCTCGTTCCGACTCGTGCTCCCGCTGCAGCGTTGGCGTCATTATTGCCAACGCCGTGCCACGGCATGTCTTTCGGATTTTCCAGACAAGCCCCCAAATTTAGAACATATCCCCCCCCGGAGAGAAAACACAAAAAAAACTCTGAAGTGATTGCGCATTCGGTGTCGATTCGCTGATTGTTTGTGATGGCAAGAGCCCCCCCAATTTGGGGCGCCACCACGCCATGCTATGTCAGGCTACGCGTCTTCATGTGTTCCGCGTTTGGGTATTTGATCCAAATGCTGCTCTCGCTGATGCGCTGGCCTCATGTTCGGCCTACTGGTTGTTCCGAACCGCGCTCCCGCCGCAACGCTGGCCTCATTTCCGCGCTTCCGCTCGTTCCGAACCGCGTTCCCCCCCGCAACGTTGGCGTCATTATTCCCCACGCCATGCCACGGCATGGCTTTCGGTGTTTCCAAATTGGCCCCTTTAATAAAAATGTTTCGGAACAAATGCTAACAAAAAACCATCGGAAGTGATTACACATTCGGTCTCGGTTCGTTGATCTCTGGGGCCGCGGAAGCCTCGGGGCGTCGCCACGCCATGCTAAGTCATGGCAGGGAGGGGGAGGCACTCACATGGCGAGGTGCGTCGACGCGGAGCGGCCAGGGCGGCCAGCCAGCACGGCACACCTGGCGGCGGGCGCGGGGCGGCGTCACGGCCACACCCAGGGGCTGAAGGTGTAAGAGGCACAATACCGGCACAAAGAAACCATTGCCACGCCAACGACGTCCCGTTCCGGCGGGGGGCCAAGAGGAGGGCGGCAACATACAGCGGGGATGGCCAAGGGCCAGCTAGAGGGAGCGCGCAGTGCTGCACACTGGAGCTGCGCTGGCGGGCGCGGGGGGGGGGGCTGACTCCACCGGCATAGCCGGCCAGTGAGGAAGCGGTGCAGCAGGTGGCGCGGGGGCGCAGTGGCGCGCCCAGCCAGCAGCGCCACGGACAGCAAGGACCAGGGCGAAAGGCGGTGGCCCATAACCAGCCCGAGGGGGGCGCTGCTGGGGCAAATGACTTGGACCCAGGGTCGCCGTCCAGTGAGACGGGGGCATGCGGAGCCACAAGCGGCGCGCAGGCCTCAGATCGGCAAGCGACCCACCCACACGCGACCCAAGCCGCGACTCACCCCGCGACCAACCCAGGACTCACCCCGCGACCACCCCGAGCCCGCCCCCCACTCGTACCCGCACTTGCGGGGTGCTGCGTCCTCGCGTAGAGGCGGCCGCTGAGGGGTCTGATCTGGTTGGGCCCCCAGAAAGCTGGTACAGAAGGGGGGCGACGGGTGAGACCAAATCCAATCAAAATCAGTCCCCAGACCCCTCCCCGGGTCCATCTGGTGCAGCTTTTCAGCCCAGATCGGTCTTAAAAGGTCCCAGGGCCCGAAAACGGGCCCCAGGGGAAAGGCAAAAACCTGCTCGAACCCAAAGCCTCAAACCTGGCCCCCGCCTCCTGCTGGCCGGAACCAGAGCTAGGCCGCCTCTGACCCCCAGCGGACTCCAAGTCCTAGCCCCGCCCGATCCCCAGCTTTGGGGGGGAAAGTGAGAATGAGCGGACCTTTTCCGAAGACTCGGAAGCCTGGCCCTCCGAGAAGTGCTCTGAGCCTTCCCCGCTGACACAGAACACCTCTCCGAAGGCGCGAGGGCTTCTGAAAAGTCCCGCCGCCGTCTCAGAATAGAGGCCTCCTAGATGGGATCCGAGTAGATGGGGTCGAAGCGCCGCGCCGCACTGCCAATGCATCGCCGATGTATCGGCGATGCATCGGCGATGGATCGGCGACGTCGGCGATGCAGCGGCGACGTCGGCGCGGGGAAACATGGGCTCCGCATCGAACCGCATCGCCGATGCACCGGCGCGCTGCGGCGCGATCCTCGGGCTCCCTTTGCTCGGACCCCATCTGGGATGCCTATAGAGAGAAGGCCTCCTCCATCTCGCTTCCACCCCCCCCGCTTGGCGCCACCAAATACATCATGTTTCCCAGGGTCAAGGCTACAAATTACGGTGGCTGCGATGCGCGCCGCGCGGGGTGGCTCACGGGCCAAAGTGCTTACGGTTCGGGTGCACGCTGCGTGGATGCTTCCCCTCACCATGCGCTGCTTGCTCCATGGCTGCTTCTGGGGGAACCAAGAGGTACAGATACCGCTGCTCCCCGGACCTCTCCCGGGGTGCGTTCTGACCAGGATTTCGAGGCGAATCCAGCGGTGGCGACGAGGAGTGCCCAGGAGGCCCAAAAAGGGGAAAACGGGCGGAGGGTAGAGGTATGGGTACCTCTTCCTCCTCTGAGCTTCGCAGACCCGCCCGCCTGGGACGCGCCGCCGTCGGCAAGGGGCTCGGCTGCGCGCGCCGCGGGCGCGCCGGGCGCCTGGCGGGCCCCGCGCCCACCGCGGAGGCCCCGCGAGCGAGCCGGCCGCCCCCGCGCGCGAGCGGAGCACTCGGAGGCGACGGTTCAGAGCCGAAGGTCCGAGGACAGACAAAGAGGGCGGAAGAGGAGGAGGAGGAGGAGAAGGAGGAGGAGGAGGAGGAGGAGGAGGAGGAAGAGGGGGAGGAGGAGGACGACGACGACGACGAAGAGGGCGACGAGGAGGAAAGGAGGGAGGAGAAGGACGAGGGGAAAGCGGGGAGGACTAGGAGGAGGAGCAAAAGGACCAGCAGGCGGCCGAGTCGCGCAACCGATGGCGGGAGCACGGGCCAGCATTGGGCCAAGCTCGCTTCACGCACCAACAGCACGCGCGAAGTCAGACAGGACCGTGCCTACGCGAAACGTGGCGAATCAAAACTATCGAACAACCTCCAACGGCTTCCCAGTCTCGGGATGCTTGCCAGCCCGCACCAAAAAAAACCGTTGTACCGCTGCCTTTTGCGGGCTGGGGGGTGCTCGGACTGGGCCTTGACACTTGTCACTATTAAGCCTGCTGTTGGCGACCTGTCCAAGCGACAACTGATAAAAGCCGCACAAGGTGCACACCATCGAACCACGGGTCACAAAAACTTGGTGCCCGTCGACCTCGACGATCGCCCCTTCAAGCGACGCACTGACACCCTCGGGCCCCTGATTCCCGTGATCAGAACCCTCTGTCGAAACAGCACGGATTCGAAGAGGCGCGGCACTCTCCAAAAAAGGAGGCCCCCACTGGCCTCGAGCCGCCGTTGGGCCGTCGGCGAACAAACGTACAGCAACACTTGATTGAAGCTAGCGGGGGTCCTGGCGACAGCCAAGCAAGCTTTACAGCCCCACACATCCATGCAATGCGCGGCGAGACCCACAGGAGCCACGAGGGTCGACCACTTAGCGCATCACAATGGGCCATCTGACGCGCACACCACGCCAGGACCTTAGCCTTCATCCTGGCGTCATGGGTAATACCCTCATGAGAAAACACCAGAGAGTTAGCCAGAATGAGAAGACGCACCAACTTTTGCAACAAAAAAAGCCCAGCGGTTGCCAATGAAGAATTCCCAGGGGTGAAGATTCTTCATGCCCAAGAACTCGGCCGCCGTCGCGTGGGCGGGGCACACCAGCGGAAAGTGGGCGGCTGTCGCCCCTGCACGATGAGCCTGGGCGCCTGCCTGCGCAGCAACCCATCGCGCGCCCCCCCGCGCCAAGCTCGCAACGTCCGCCACCACGAGCAGAAAACTTCAGGAAGCAGCTGGATTGCGAAAAGGAGCGCCACGCGCACGCCTCGGCCCACAGCCTGCATCGGCCCCGACAGCAGACCCGACGCGGCACGCACAGGCAGACCGTTATCGCATAGCTGGCAGAAACCCACCCACACCTTGGAAACTCTGGCCACGACGGGGCCATTCCAGCTCCATCCGCGAACGCCACCGCGTTCCAAGTCTTCCTGCCAGATTCCCAATCACCATGGGGGACATGCGGGAGAAACTCTGTGCACAACGGCACAAACACATACACATGTTAATCCAATCCAAGCCGGGAGGGCTCGATGCGAACCTGCGCCCCCTCAAGCACTTGCACGCGCGGTCCATCTCGGGGCCCCGCTGGAGGCCCTTGTCGAGAGCGCCCTGGTAGAAGCTCGGGCAGTCAAAGAACGCGCGTTCAAACATGGCCATGCCTGCCGAACGCCACGCACATCTGGCGGGCAGTTCGCAGCCCGCCAGACGCCGTCTGCGCCCGGCCCAAACAGCCAAAAAAACTACTTGCGGGGCGCGCCAGCGAAGCGGGGGCGGCGAACAACGGCGCGACGTCCACCAACGCATTTGCGATGCAGACGGACCCAGACATGTTCATCCCCTCGAATGTCTTCACGGTGTGTAAATACGACCCTAGACCGCCACCTTTCCACCCCTTGTCGAATCAAATCGCATACAGACTTAGGCGGTAGATGTAGAGGGTCAACGGCGTAGTTTCCGTTTTCCTCGATCAACGCACTAGATGCCATCCTCCACCCGACGCGCTCTAAAGTCAGCCAGAGCACCTCCATGGGCCCACGAGCACTAGACCAGGAACTACAACATTTCATCTCCCCAGCCAAGCAAGCCCAGACCCGCCGGGGCGGTCCTAGCGAAACGCGCTAGACCCAGGCGATGATAGAGCACGCCGTGACTGGCTCCATAGTGGCACGATGTGCACTATCAAATAGACGATCACGCAGCGCGGCCAACACAAGCGCCAAGGACGGCACGCAACGGGCACGCCCGCACTGCATGCCCCAAACTCGCCGCATATATGCGAGCACGGCTGGAAGGGCCCCGATACTGCCACCCCATGGCCGCAACTCGGTGCGCAGCAGCTTCCTTCTGGCATCCGAAGCCGAGGCGAACGATCACGAAGTCTGTCGAGGCGAACAGGGGCTCGTCAAGCTTTCGAATCCACTTCTTGGCTGCGAGCTATAAACACTTCGCCTTGCCCAGGGAACAAGGAATAGCGCGCATGTCGGTGGCCAGCCAGCCCGGTTTCTCAGGTTTGATCAGCAGACCAATCTCTCTCCCCCCAAGCGCACAATCGCCCGCTGCACGGCGTAGCTCCCCTGCCTCGCGCAGAGCAGAGCCAATCCATTGAAACGCACGATCATCAACCAGCACACGGGGCATGGCCTTGCCATGCTGCACATTACCCAATAGATTCCACGATAAGTGAGTATGGCGAGCAATGTGGCAGCGCGCGCGCAGCCTCAAAGGAAATTGCATCGCTTGCGCTTCTCTAAAGAGGGAAGAGGGGAACACCGCCTCAAAGAACTTCCACATCCAGAACGCGGGTCACAGACTGCTCGTCAAGCGAATGCGCAACTTCAGCATGCAAGTAGTATTCGCGCGCCAAATAGCCAGAAGGGAAGCCACTCATGCTCATCCACATCCATGCATGCTGCCGCGCTTTTGTATCCAAGCACGCGGAATAGGACGCCGCATGCACGACCAAGCACGCATCATGTCTGCAGGAGCGCGATCAGACGCGCGCCGCCATCTAGCTTGGTTAACATTACCATCCCGTTGGTAATCACACGCGCCGGCCACATCGCCACTCGCTCACACGCCGCGCACAATGCGTACAGCACTTCCAACAAAACGAACGACACACACAAAAACGCACGCGGATGCAGTCGCGCGCATCCCACTGCCGCGCCCAAGATAAGAAGTCTGAGTAACTTCGCACAAAGCTTGCACAGAACTGACAGTACGCTCATCCCGTTGCTGATGGCCTTCGGGCAAAGCCATGCGCTGCGCGTTGCGGCACGTCCATGCTGAGCGCCACTTCCACATCTCATCATCTGCCGACTGATACGGCTGCGCGCGATCAGCGCGCGCAATCATGCGTTGCAAAGCCTGCGCACGCGATGTACGATGGGCCTTGCCAGCCCCATTGCGGGAGGCCAGACTGCTCCACTGCTGCCAAGTGGGTTCGCTAAGCCGCAAGCGCGTCTGCGCGCGATCATCAGCAGGCCCAACCATTGCATGGACCATGTCCTCAAACTTTGGAAGCCCAACATCACTCCAGACATACAGATATCACTCACCTCGTTATCTGAATATTGCATGGTGCGCGTGGCAAACAGTGCACGTCTGAAGAATCCCACCACCTTCTGCGTAGAAATAGCCAGACGCTGAGCGGGGCCTTTGCGGGGCGCATCCGCTGGCGATCTCTCTCACCGCGAACGCCGTCGCCAAACTTCTTGCCGACCATGCGCCTGCGTCGCGCCGTCCACGTGACTGGCCGTCCAGGGAGCCATGTAGTCCCATAATCCAGACGACCCACTCGCGCTCGCCAGGCACTGGCGCGCCGGATACTGAGTGGCCAACTTGACCCAATACGCCCGCGCACGCACGTTGCGTTTAGCCCACCTAGCCGCCGCGATCAATCGCGCGCCAATGGAACACGCCGTAAACTCCGATGATTGACGCCCCGCGAACCAGTCCCCTACGTCCTCGGCATTGACGAGCCTCGGCTTCGGCGATCTCACGTCGCCCGAGCACTGCAAGCTCAAACCCAGCAATAACCTCCCCCCATGCACGTCGTAGCCCCCGCTCGTCAGATACGCCATGAAAGATCTTCCATGCAACGCCCCATGGAGCACGAGGCCGAGGGCACCCCATGTCGGGCCCCTTGAGAACCTGCTCGGGCTCACCAGGCACGCGCCCTTGCCGCGCAGGCGGACGCACAGGCGCATGGAGAAGCAGCACCGATGCGGAATCAGAATTTGGGGCAAGCACCTCGGTCGCCATTTTGTCCGACGCCACACGGTAACCATAAGCCGATAGTCCCGTTGGGTTCGTGCCGCGGCATGTAATCTCAGTGATCACGGTGAACAAGGCTCGCAATTGTTCCAGCCACGCCTGCCCATCAAGACTTGTTGCTGCCACATTCTAATCGCCCGCCACAACGTAGAATGCCCCCCCGACACTTAGACGACCCAAATAAGAAAGCAAACAAAGAACACAAGACATCCGGGTTATACTCATACAAACCGACAGCGCCCTTGGAATACGCTGAGATGACCACGCTACCACCCGTCGCGCCCCACGAAATCATAACCGCTGCCAGTCGCCCACGACGCGGCACGGGACCCCCGGGCGGCGGCAGCAGCGCGGCGGTGATATACGCGGGCGCAAATCGCTGCGACGCCCGCATCGCAGGGGCAAAAAAAAAATGCAGCCGAGGTAGGCTAGGGAGCGCAGCATCATCGGCCCAATGCCCGTGAACCAACACCACGGCAGACCGACAATCCTCCGCGCACTTCAAGAGCGGGCCGAGTGTTATCAACATTGGCCGTGGTAACCTGACCGCGGGCCTTCAAGCTGCCCCAAACTCCCCCACCATGATCCTGGCGGACGACTTCAAGGTCCGCCCGAGGCGCCACGCGGGGGAGGGGTGAGCATCGCGGCGGTCATGTCTGGCAGGTCAAACTGGCAGTCAGCTCGGAGATCGGAGGTCGCGCCCCTGGCTTCGCCGCCAAGATCCGAGCCACCGCCATTCAGGAAGACAACACATCGCTTCCCACGTCGCGGACGCCCCTCGTCACGTCGAGGGATACCGCGGCCAAAACCCAACCCAAAAGCACTCCTCAAATTGTCAATCGTACAACTCGCCACGGGGAGATACCTCATCAACACCGACCTAGCACGGGGGGGGGGGGGGAACTCATATCCTGTGCGCCGGGAGAACAAACGATTCGCTGACTGGCGAGGCCCCTCATTCATGACTTGCCGCATCCTCCAGCTCGAGACCAGCCTGCTGCAGCGGCTTTCGCAACTTACCGAAGTCAGCATTGCGCACTGACACAACCGAGGAGCTTGGCTGCATCGCGCGACTGGGCTCATCCGGCTCCGCCACCTCCTGTCGCACGCGATGCCGGCGCTGCGCGTCTGCCATCGATTCGGCCACCCTCTGCAAACCCACGACCTGGATCTGCGCATTGGCGACGACCGACGGCAGCGCCTTGGCGATCTCCTTTGCCATCTGCATGGAAGCCTCGCCCGCCCTCAGCTGCTCGAGGATGGTGCCGAGCCTAATACAGCCGAGATCAAGCACACCAACAGTGCCAACTCCACCTCGGGCGCGCTGCGGCCGGGGTGGATGTCTTGCGGCCCTGGCCAACTCAATCTGCTTCTGTCGCAGCTCCACGTATGCCTGCTCCGTGTCTGCGAGGTCTTTGATCGAATAGCCCACCTTCTGCTGCAGCTCCGACACGTGCGCTCTCTGCTGCCCAATCGAATTAAAAGTTTCTCGACGCGCTCTGGTTCCGTCACATCTGCCGATTGACTGTGAACGTCTGAGCTGAGACTGGCTTGCGCTTGTCGGCCCGAGCATGCATGGCCAATTCTCTGCCTTGAGAGGCTCGCGCAGGCGCGTCTTTTGCACGCCAGAAGCCTTGCCCGCCAGCTCGAGTTGCTCGTCCAACCCACGCACGCGCGATTGAAGCTTGCCTTCGTCGAAGGGGGCACCGCATGTCCACATCCAGCGACATGTCAATAGCCTTGGGAGGCAACGACTCGCTGGCAGCAGCCTCCAGTAACTTCTCGGTTTACAAGTGCGCCTTCTTGAGCTGCCCAGCCAAGTCCCAAGGCTTGAGCTCGCCACCAGACTTCGCACCCCGCCATGAACGCGCACGCACCGAGGGTTCAGCGGGCGCAGTGCGATTGTGGAAACATGCTCTTTTGCGACGCCGACACTTGAAACAACTGCCCCTAGAAGGTTCATCGAAGAACCTTTCCCCCGTCAGGGTGAGTGAGTGAGTGAGCGACACCCGCAAGCGGGCAGAGCCGCGCCCTACGCGGGGCGCGGGCGGTTGGCACCGCAGTGCCTCAGAATTTCTGCTTCGCGAACTTGTCTTCGAGAGAGTTCCAGAGCGGGAAATTGCCAGCGCAAGAAATTCAGTTCCCATCTTGCACATCATGCCCTTCAGCAAGCAGGAAGCTGGCGAGTTCGTCCCCCCATCGTTTCCGAGGTCTTCCGGGCATTCTGCCTTTGGCGCGGGGGTCGTTCTGAGGCTGCCAAACGGCTGCCTTCACTGCACATCTGTCCGTAGGCACATTGGCCACTCTTGCCGCGTACTGCCAGATTCCGCGCCGCAGGGAGTTCCCCCAACTCTCGATGCACAGCTTGTCCATGTGATCCTCGATGAGGTGAGCGACCCGCTTGATCCAATCGACCCAGGGCTCTAAATCGGAATCAGAAAATGAACATTCATGAGAATCGTCGTCCTCTGCGCTGCTGTCTTCCTCCGATTCGGGGCTGGATTAACGTTCCGGCTCCCGTGCACACGCACGGCGACGCCCAGAACCAACAAGCATACGTAGCATGCGCCGTTGAGCAGCTCCTGGTTGAGCTCGGATGTCAAAATCCAACTCGAAGCCCCATACAACACAGAGGGGGTTACGACGGCTTCGAACAAGCGCAAACGAGATTTCAGTGAGTAGTGCTGGTTGGTCAACCCTGCTTTGTTCACCATGAACGCCTTCCATCCCCGACGAATTCTGTGATCTATTTCTGCGACGCCTGCACCGTGAAATCCAATCATGCGCCCCAAATACTTCACCGGCGTCTGCGCAGATAAAACCTCCATCAAATCGCCATTGATGTTGAAGTGTGTGCGCCTGCCTCTTCCGCTTCCTTTCGTCGCATTCATGAAGATCTTCGTCTTGTCCGGGTGGAGCTTCAGGCCGGCGGCAGCCGCGACCTCGCGCACGCTGGAGAACTTCCGAGAAATCTGCTGCGAACTTGTACCAAATAGCAGAATATCGTCCGCAAATCATAGATTCCTGAGCACGGAGAAGTCCGCGCACCCAAGCTGGAGCCCATATTGCCGATTTGTCCATACCGTCTTCACTTGCCTCATGATGTCCTCAGACAGAGCATTGAACCTTAGCGAACTGAGGAGGTCACCCTGCTTCGTTCCTCGCGTAATTCTTAAACCACCTGCTTGATGCATCTGTTCTTACCTGCCCCTGCTGGCCGGAATACAGTTTCAAAAGCAACCTCACATAAGTGATCGGCCCGCCCTGTCTGGCTAGCGCGTTCCAGAGCGCTTGGTATTTCAACGGTAGTTATCAAAGTATCTCCCCCGTCAGGGGGTGGGAACAAAATCGGCACCTCCACGACCTCGGGCCACCTCCATCCTGCTGCTGCTTAGCCATGGCTGCGCAAGAAGAACACAGCCGCACACGCCAAGGAAACGCACAAGAGGTGAGGCCGTGTTGTCTTGGCCCTGTGCTAAGATGGCAGATGGCCCGCTGCCACCCAGCCGCTCTGAAGAACCCGCGGCAGTAAGCTCAGGCCACAGCTGCCTGAGCCAGAACGGCCAGGAGGAGGAGGAGAAGGACCGAGTTAAACCCAAGAGTCATCAGCGATGTTGGAATCAACCCTCCCTTCAAGTTCCCTCTTCACAGGTCCCTACCACGGTTCATTTCCACTAAGGGTACCGCCTCGTTGAGAAACAATGGTTTGAAGACCCTGAAACATGTCAAAACATTGTTTCACGTTTCCAACGCCACGGATCAACATGATTGTTACGTCTGCACGATCCTGAATCGTGCAAGAACCCACTTCCTGGGACTTCAGTACCGCGAATCAACGCAACTGGTGCATCCTCGCCTGGTGCAATGGGAATCCGTGAAACTCTTGTAGATTAAAAACGAATGTGCGCGGCGCTAGAGCGAGAGCCACATTCGGAAAAGGAGCCGCCCTCAATCCGCGATATTCTTGCGTTTTTTGTAAACAAACGTGCGCGGCGCTCAGGCGAGAGCCACATGTTGACAACCACCCGCCCTCAATCCGTGAAACTCCAAACGAACGCGCGCGGCGCTAAGGCGAGAGCCACATTTTGGAAAGGAGCCGCTCTCAACCCACGATACTCCTGCATGTGTTTGAAAACGAATGTGCGCGGCGCTAAAGCGGAAGCCACATTTTGAAAACCACCCACCCTCATTCGGCGAAAGTCTTGTAACTTTTTCAAACGAAGGAGGGCGGCGCAACAGCGAGAGCCACCTTTTGAAAACGACCCGCCCTCCATCTGTGAAACTGTTGTCAATGTTTAAGCTCCAGGGTCATAAATGGCAAGGGAGTCTCAGGCGAAACGCCCGGCCCGCCCTACAAACTGGCATCGGGGTGCGACAAGGAGCAGTTCTTTATAAAGAGAAGGACTGGAGGAGGAGGAGGAGGAGGAGGAGGAGGAGGAGAACGAGAACAGGGAGGAGGAGGAGGAGGAGAAGGAGGGGGAGGAGGAGGAGGGGAAGAAGGAGGAGGAGGAGGAGGAGGGGAAGGAGGAGGGGAAGGAGGAGGAGATGGGGAAGAGGGGTCCAGGTCCGAAGCGGGGCCCCCGACTGGAGGAGGCCCCTGAGAGCCATGAGCCCCGCCTCGGAGTGCGCTCCGGGTGCGCTCCGAGTGCGCCCCGATGGCGCCCCGAGGGCGCCCAGACTGCGCTCAGGCCCGAGCGCCAGGCACGCCGAGGCACCGGGCCAGGCCGAGCTGCCGCGGGCTGCGCTGGCAAGGTCTCCGTGCCGCGGCTGCGCCCGTGCCCCGGAGGCGACGGCGGGGGCGAGGAGCCCGGGGGCGAGCAGTGCTCGGGGGCCCCTGGGCGGTGTGGTGGCCACACCTCGGGGGGGGAGGGTACCCATACCTCGGCCCTTCCCTGGTGTTCCACTTCTTGTGCCTCTTGGGAGGCCCTCGTCGCCAGCGCCGGGTTCGCCTCGAAATCCTGGTCAGAATGCACCCTGGGAGGAAGTAGCGGTATCGGTACCTTTTGGTCTCCCCACACCGCATGCTGAGTCAGTGCGTCTCGGGCGACCGGGCGCATCCCGGCCCAGCCCATCCAAGCCCAGAACAGCTCAGCGCCACCGTGTCTAGCTCTATCCAACTCTGCCCAGCTAAACCCCCTCAGCAAAAGTCAACCCGTCTCTATCCAACGAAATCCAGCTCAGTCCAGCCCAATCCAACTCAGTCCATCCGAACTCAATCCAGGGCAGTTCAGCTCCGCCTTGCTCTGTCCAGCTGAGTCCAGCTCAGTCCAGGTCAGCCCAGTCAAGCCATCCCGACCCAATCCAGTCCATCTGAGCCAATACCAGTCCAGCTCAGCAGCCGAACTCAGTCCAGCTCATTCAACCTCAGCCGTGCACTACTAAGCTCAGTCCAGCACAGACTTACTTGGCCCAGCTCGGTCCAGCCCTGTCCAGCTCAGCCCAGCCAAGGCGTGCTGCCCCAACCAGTGAAGCTCAGCCCAGTAGAGCCTAGTTCAGCCCAGCTGGCTTCAGCGCAGCCCGGCGGCCCCTTGAGGAGAAACGCGCAGGAATACAGCGCAAGTGTGGTTCCCTGCGGGAGGACGTGGGCGAGGGAGAGGGATCACGCGACGAGCGACAGCGGCTGAAACGGGGACGGCGGCAGCAGGAGCAGCAGAAGCATCATCGGCGGAGCGGCAGCAGCAGCAGCAGCAGCAGCATGACCCCCGCCTGCCGCGGCGCGGCCCCCTGCACGAAGGCCGCAGGAGCGGAGCCCGCGAGCGTTGCCGCAGCGAGCAGGGACGCCAACGCAGCTGCAGCCGCCACCGCGCTGGTCCGCCGACGCCTCCGCACTCACCCGCGGAGCGGTCGAGGCCCGCCAGCGAGAGGCGTCCTCCTCCTCCTCCTCATCCTCCTCCTCCTCGCCGTCCTCCCCCTCCCCCCCCTCAATCCTCACCCTCATCCTTCGTCGCTTCCTCCTCCCCCTCCTCCTCCTCCTCCTCCTCCTCCTCCTCCTCCTCCTCCGCCTCCTCCTCCTCCTCCTCCTCCTCCTCCTCCTCCTCCTCCTCCTCCTCCTCATCATCATCATCATCATCATCATCATCATCATCATCATCATCATCCTACTCTTCCTCCTCCTCCGCCGCCGCCTCCTCATCCTCCTCCTGATCATCATCAGCATCAGCATCATCAGCAGCATCATCATCAGATGCCTGCCCAGCATCATTATTATTATCAGCAGCATCATCATCATCAGCATCATCATCAGCAGCAGCATCAGCATCATCATCTGCATCATCATCATCAGCATCATCATCTGCATCATCCTCATCATCAGCAACATCAGTATCAGCAGCACCATCATCGTCATCATCATCATCATCATCATCATAATCATCATCATGATCATCATCATCATCCTCAGCAACATCATCATCAGCAGCACCATCAGCAACATAATCATCATCAGCATCATCAGCATCATGATCATCATCATCAGAATCATCAGAATCATCAACATCATCGTCAGTGACACCATCATCATCATCATCAGCATCATCATCATCAGCATCATCATGATCGGCATCATCATCATCCTCATCATCATCATCATCATCATGATCATCATCGTCAGCAGCAGCATCATCATCATCCTCCTCCTCCTCTTCATCAGCATCATCATCATCATCATCATCATCATCAGTATCTTATCATCTGCATCA
Source organism: Prorocentrum cordatum (assembly GCA_963575745.1). NCBI lineage: Eukaryota > Dinophyceae > Prorocentrales > Prorocentraceae > Prorocentrum > Prorocentrum cordatum. Next base: position 17,794 of record CAUYUJ010007641.1, read on the forward strand.
GCCTCATCATCATCATCATCAGCATCAGCATCATCATGGGCGTCATCAGCATCAGCAGCATGATCATGAGCATCGTCATCGTCGTCGTCATACACATCCTCATCAGCATCATCATCATCATCATCCTCACCAGCATCGCCATCATTGTCGTCATCGCTAACATCATGATCAGCAGTAGAATCATCAACAAAAGCAGCATCAACATCATCAGCAGCAGCATCAGCATCGTAATGAAACTCAGAATCCGCATCATCATCATCATCATCATCATCATCATCATCATCATCATCATCAACAGCATCATCAGTATCATCATCATAATGAGCATCGGCATGATCAGCATCATCATCATCAGCAGCATCATCAGCATCATCATCATCCTCACCAACATCATCATCAGCAGCATCATCGGCAGCAGAATCATCAGCATCAGCATGATCATCATCACCACCACCATCATCATCCTCATCCTCCTCAACAGCATCATCCTCATCATCACCACCACCACCAGCACCACCACCATCATCATCAGCAGCATCATCACCGCGATAAGCAACAGCATCAGCATCATCAGCAGCAGCATCATCATCAGCATCATCACCACCATCATATCATCATCATCATCATCATCATCATCATCATCATCATCATCATCATCATCATCATCATCAGCATCATAATCATCCTCATCGTCATCGTCATCATCATCATCATCATCATCATCATCATCATCATCATCGTCCGCAGCATCAGCATCACCATCACCAGCAGCAGCAGCAGCATCAGCATTATCATCACCATCAGCTTTATCATCATCATCAGCAGCAGCAGCCGCATCATCATAATGAGTAGTATCATCATCATCATCATCATCATCATCAGCAGCAGCAGCATCATCATCATCACCAAAACCATCAACAGCGCAAATACCATCACCATCATCGCCGACATCATCATCATCATCATCATCATCATCATCATCATCATCATCATCAGCATCAGCATCAGCATCAGCATCATCATCATCATCAGCAGCAGCAGCAGCATCAGCGGCAACCATTCACGTCAGTCCACCATTTCACCAATTCACGCGCCTCCTCATTATCCATCTCACCGATGCCCTGCCCCTCTGGTCGCGACCGGCTGCGTCGCACCCGCCTTCACAACTCCAACCTTCACTGAAAGTCAAGAAGGATCAGAATGTGGTAGCTTTTGTCGCGGTCAGTTTGGCTGTACGGATCCAGCTTAGCCCGATCTCGTCCAAGCAGCTGCCGCGTGAAAGCGGCGGCCTTTCTTCAGGCGATCCCCATGCCCCTGGTACCACGCACGCGGGGTCGCATGCAGCACCGCAGCAGGAGCTGGTGAGAGAAGCCGCCGCATGCGATGGCTTTTTGAGCGCTGACCAGTCTTGGGTCTGGGCGCTGGCGTGCGCTAGGGCCAATGGAAAGTCGGAGAGCGGGGTGCCTGGGGAGAGCGACTCGTCAGATGGATCGTTCGGCACGAACTTTCACCCGGTCTTCAGACGACTTGCATTGAAAATCGTATCGCCTCCTCTGTCCCTCATCATCACCTTCCTTCTCCTACTCCTCCTACTCTTCCTCCCCTTCACCTTCCTCATCCCTATACCACAACCTGCTCCCTCATCCTCTCCATGATGCGTGGCTCGGTTTGCAAGATGCATGGGCTTCAGGAAGTCTTACACTCCCGCCGGGAATCGCAAGGCTCGCCAGCATCCATGAGCACTGCAGGATTCGAGGAGGATATAGAGGAGACGAACTAATTACGAGAATGCACATTCGACCATTCAGTCGAGGAGGAGCACGAGGAGGACGAGGACGAGGGCACGGAGGGGAAACCAGGGAGCAGGACGACGAGAAGAGAAAGAGCAGCAAAATCAGCAGCAGCAGCAGCAGCAGCAACAGAGCGGGATGGGACGGGAATAGAAGGAGGACAAAGAGGACGGGGAGGGGAGAGCGTGGAGGACCGACGAGGAGGACGAAAAGGGCAGGCGGAAGGTGAACGGAGGACAGCGATCCAGACAGAGGGCGGCCAGGTGATTTCGACAGGGGCCCCCGACCTCTCGACCCCTTCCCCAGGGCCGGTATCTCATCCTCGGCTGTTGCGTGGACGCACGGACCCCGGTGCGCTCCAACCGGGGGGCGGCCAGGCCGCTGCCGCGAAACCTGGCCTGCCGCTCAGCTTTTACA
>CAUYUJ010007641.1:25000-45434 GCA_963575745.1 Prorocentrum cordatum
GGGCTTCAAGAAGATCGGGAACTCCAGTTCTTCAAGGTGTACGCGGTGCAGATGTAGTACTCGGGGTCCTCTGGCGGTGGGGGCCCGCTATTCTCCTAGCATGGACGACATTCGGCGGGAGGTCGGACTACTTCAGACGGTGGGGGTCCGTGGTTCCCCCAGCGTGCCCGGCTTGGAGAGCCGAGCACGCGGCCCGCTTCGGGGAGATCCGTCTCTCTTGAGTGCTGGCCGCGCAGGCGCTCGCGTGGCGCGCCTGGCCCTCCCCGTCCCCCTGCCAACCGTGCTCCGGAGAGGCGTTTCCGGAGCACGTTGGACGTTTCTCCTCCCCTCCCCCGCGCACGCTCTGTGCTTGGCCAAAAGGTCAAAAAAAAGGTCCTCCTCCTCCTCCTCCTCCTCCTCCTCCTCCTCTTACATCTCCTCCTCTTCCATCTCCTCCTCCCCCTCACCCTCCTCCACCTCCTTCTCCCCCTCCCACTCCTCCTCGGGTCGCCTACGACACGGGGGGAAACCGTGCAGAATCCAGTGGAGCGCCAAGAATCCCTATGGTAAACCGGCATGGAACCTCAAATCAATTGGTACCTGACATGTCTGTACATGGTCAGCTCCTCCTTGCTAGCTGCTAACTGTTCCCACGCCACCCTGCACATAAGAATCTTACTGCGGAGCACGCGGGGTACCGTACTGGAGCAAGCTACTCGAACGGACTCCGTAGTGAGGCACTGGAATAGCCCCCGTGCGGACGTGCGCGTCTGACGTGTGACTAACGAATGGCAAGTCTTTGGCTTAGAATGATTCACCAGCTTCGGGCTACATGCACTCGCCATCGCTCGGACGTCCATTCCATGTGTTTTTTTCGGTTTCGTGCGTGGCTTTTTTCGCCAAATGATCAAGGATGCTCCTCGATGGTCGCCGCCGAAGGAAGAATGCACACGTCCGAGCGATGCCACGTGCAGCGCGAGGCGTCTCTCGGCTCCCGGCGGGCGGGCGGGGGGCGAGGCCGCAGCGTGGATCTTCTGCGTCTCCTGCTCCTTCTGGACGTCCAGCATTCTCTTCTGGGACGTCTCCTCTGCCCGGGCAAATGCCGCGGGGGCGTTGCCGTGGGGAGGCATCGTCCATAGGGAGCTCCACCGACGGCCCCAACGGCAGGGTTTGCATGCGTCCCCCCGCCCATTTCGGCACACCCCTCACGAGGATCGCGGCCCCATAGGGAGCTCCACCGAAGGCCCCAGCGGCAGGGTTTGCATGCGTCCCCCCACCCATTTCTGCACACCCCTCAGGAGGATCGCGGCCCCATAGGGAGCTCCTCCGAAGGTCCCAGCGGCAGGGTTTGCATGCGTCCCCCAGCCCATTTCGACATTCGATAAACCCCTCACGAGACACATCAGAAGAGACTGGTGCCGCAAGCAGGGCCCCGATCCAACGCCGACTCTCTCTCGCAGGTTCGCCACGTGCTGCCCTTTCCCACAACGCCGGTGGCTGGCTGACCTCGCCATGCAGACCACACAAACATTCGCCAACCCCATTGGGTGTGCTCGCTCAGCGTGGGCCTGTTGCTCCTCCCCCAAGCCCGTCCCCCCGGGAGCCCAGCCCAGCCCGCCTCGAGAGCACCGTCGGGGCGTGGACCCGAGGAGCCCAAAATAAGGGGAACGAGGCCCCTCTTCTCCAGGAGTGAAACCTCGACTGCCCATCGAGCACCTGAGGAAAACCTGAGGCACACTGTGAGACAATCAAGGAACACCGAGCCCCTCCCCAACGACAAAGGACTCCTTCTTCTGACTACCTACCAGACCACCCCAACCCAACCCGAAGGCACGAATTTGACCCGCATTTCGGGTTGGGGGGGGGTACGGGGACCATGTGTTTTTTCGACGTTCCCCGATTCCCCCCCACTGGAAATGGAGGGCAGATTGAGGCCTTCGGGTTGGGTTGGGGTGGTTTGGTGGGTGGTGATCTTCCGCGCCCCGAGTGTAAAGGGATCGGGCGAAGAGGGCCGGCGGCCCCACCTGCCCCCAGAGATGCTCTCCCAGGCGTGCTCGGGTGCCTCGAGCTGCCCCCAAGAGAGGCACCGAGACCGCCCAGAAGTGCCCACGCGTGGCCGGCCACCCGGGGAGGGCCCCGCAGAGGCCCCGAGATGGACGCCCCAGGAAGCCTCCAAGACGCCCCCGGAGGGCTCTCAGAGGACGCCAACAAGCAAAAGCAGCCAGCCGTCTCCGAAGACGCCAGACGGCTCCAGAGCGTCCGAAGACGGCCCAAGACGCCCCCAAAAGGCCTCAAGATGGCCCCAAGGAGCCCACAAGGAGCCCCAAGATGCACCCACGTTGCCCCCGAGAAGCCTCCAAAAGGCTCCCAGGAGCCCTCCAAACGCCCATGCACTGCGCGCTACAGACGTGCATCCCGCGAAGTGCGAGTGATCTGGTATCCCATGACTGGGCGACTAAACCAGACTGCCCAGCTGTCGTGCTCTTGCTTGCGATAGATGCTCTCACCCTCTCATACTCCTGCAGTTCTGGCGTTTCTCTCCTCCTCCTCCTCCTCCTCCTCCTCCTCCTCCTCCTCCTCCTCCTCATCATCATCATCATCATCCTCCTCCCCTCCTCCTCCTCCTCCTCCATGCTCCTCCCCCTCCTTCATCCTCCTTCCCTCGAGACGGACCCATGTGCTCTCGGAGACAGAGAAGTGCCCGCAGACGCCCTCCGTAAAGTTCCCGACAAGCCTGCGGGGCTCGCGCAGGGCACCTCACAGACCACCCAGGGGGCCTCACGGAGCCTGTGCGCGCGGCTCCATCATCGCTAACACTCCGCTGTGACTGGGAGCGGGCCACAACGGAAGCGCGCTGCGGAGCACCAGACGCGAACGCTGGTAACCGCCGCCTGTCTGACCTGAGCCGACGGTTCCACAGGCCCCTAGGGGCTTGCGGTTGCAAGCGTTGCTCCATGGCGTCAAGGAAGGAACCCATGTGATACCGAAACACCCCGAGGGGTCGGCGGTGAGGCGTAAACCTTAGAATACACGTCCGGAGGCGACGTGCTGAGCGGCAGCGTTTTCTGCGGAGGCGATAATGCAACGTACCCAATGTATGCAATGATTTCATAATTGCCACATATCGCATTGTGTTATGTCTCCCCCCCTACCCCCCCCCCCCTGGGAGCTGCGCCACTGGAACGGACCAAAGTGGCCCCCCCCCTCCCGGGGCTCAAAAACCTACCAAAACATATAGAAAATCAATGTTTTCGATTTCTTGGGCCTCTTGGGGGGCCAAGAGGCCGCCAAGACGGCTCAACATGGGTTCTGTGCGGGCCAAGACGGCCCCGAGACGGTCCAAGACGGCCCCAAGAGGGCCCAAAAAGCCCCAATGACGGCCCAAGAGGGCCCCAAGAGCGCCCACAACTGCGCCTCCAGAAGCCAAAATCATTGATTTCCCTTTGGTGTGGTAATATTTTAGCGTTCTCACCTTTGCGGCCCAAGCAGCTTCCCAAATCGCTCCAGAACAACCCAAAAAGCTCCCAAGAGGGCCCCTAATACGGCCCAACAGAACCCCCAGACGGCCCAAAGAGGCCCCCAAGACGGTCCAAGAGGCCCCTACGACGGCCCAAGAGGACCCCAAGACGACCCCAAGGCGGCCGCGAGAGGCCCCCAAGACGGCCTCCGAAGGGGCGAAACGGCGCAAAAGCGCCCCAATACGACCAAAGACGCCCCCAAGAGGCCCCAAGAGGCCCCCAAGAGGCCCCCAAGGGGCCCCAAAAAGCTCCCAAGAGGCCTCCAAGATGTCCTCAAGAAGCCTCCCAAAGGCGCCAAAGAAGCCCCCCCAAGGCCACACAGCGACTGGAGTGTAATGTCATTTTTCCAACCTGGGCGAACTGCGGCGCAGCGCCAGCCAGGTGGAAGTTGGTCACAGCGGCGCCCATGATTAGAGCCGGCGCTGGAAGGAAAAATGGGGAGGGAGTATGAAAAGGAGGGAGGGGGGAGAGGCCCCAAAGAAGTCCCCAAGAGGCCCAAGGAAGCTTCCAGGAGGCCTCCAGGAGGCCCCCAAGAGGCTCCCAAGAGGCTCCGCGACGACGTGACTGTACGTGCTCCGGACGTGCACCCCGCGAAGCGAGAGGAATCGACAATGCCGCAGGCACGATAAAGGGGCGATGGCGTGCTCCAGGGCCGAGCAAGTGGAGCCAAGACAAGACAAGACAGCCCGCCGCAAGCTCAGATGAGTCCCTCAACAGCGAATGCAATTAGAATCAAAGTCATCCCCAAAACCGCAAATGCTGTAAGGAATCCCACCCGCCCTTGAGGGCGCGAGTGATTTAGAGCGTCTCCTCTTCCCCAAGTCCCCTTTTTCCCCTTCGGGGAGGGGGTGATCACTGTTCCCTATTAATGAAAACCCCCTGCCGCAGGCGACCGGCAGCCAACCAGGACCAATGCGACCCACCCCAAACCTCCAAAAAATTAGCGAGGCGAAGGACCCAACCATATGCAGTTATGAGCACCGCAATTGTGAATATCTTCTTTCAGTGGCGCTCCCAACGGGACCACGAACCCTGTGAGGGGTGTGCCGCAATGGGTGCGGCGGACGCATGTGGACGCTGGCACTGGGGCCTTCGGTACAGCTCCCTATGGGGCCACGGAACGTGTGAGGGGGGCGCCGACATGGGTGTGGGGGAACATGCGGGCGGTGGCACTGGGGCCTTCGGTGGAGCTCCCTATGGGGCCACGAAACGTGTGAGGTGTGCACCGAAATGGGTGCGGGGGACGCATGTGGACGGTGGCACTGGAGCCTTCGGTGGAGCTCCCTATGGGGCCACGAAGCGTGTGAGAGGTGTGCAGATATGGGTGGGGGACGCAAGTGGACGGTGGCACTGGGGCCTTCGGTGGAGCTTCCTATAGGGCCACGAAACGTGTGAGGGGGGTGCCGAAATGGGTGTGGGGGACGCACGCTGTGGAGCTCCCCATAGGGCCACGAAACGTGTGAGGGGTGTGCCGAAATGGGTGTCGATGATGGTGACGATAACAGCGATGATGATGGCGATGATGGTGATGATGACGAAGATGACGGTGATGCTGATGATGCTGATGAAGATGCTGAGAAGAGGGAGGAGGAGAGGAGACGCGGGGCGCTGTCCTTCAAAACGAGGACCCAACACCACAGGATGGTTGGGAACAATATGAAGCATACCTTTTGGGCAAAATCGTGGGTCATGCTCGCAGGCCCCGCGAGCAATTTGCATTGTTTTTGGACCGGGACGGCGGGGGTGACCCATATTGCCTGCTTTGCGCAAGGCCACGATCCCTGTCAAACAAATAGACGGGCGATAGACCCAACCATATGCAGTTGTGAGTACCGTCATTGTATGCACCGCATTCGGAGGAGCTCCCTATAGGGCCACGACACTTGTGAGGGGTGTGCCAAAATTTGTCCGGTGGGCGCATGCGAAACGGTGCAGCTCCCTATGGGGCCACGGAACGTGTGAGGGGTGTGCAGGAATGGGTGTGGGGGACGCATGCGGGCGGTGGCACTGGGGCCTTCGGTACAGCTCCCTATGGGGCCACGAAACGTGTGAGGGGGTGTGACGACATGGGTGTGGGTGACGCACGCGGGCAGGGGCACTGGCGCCTTCTGTGGAACCCCCTATAGGGCCACGAAACGCGTGAGACGGGTGCCGAAATGGGTGTGGGTGACGCACGCCGGCGGTGGCACTGCGGCCGTTGGAGCTCCCTATGGGGCCACGGAACGTGTGAGGGGGGTGCCGACATGGGTGTGGGTGACGCAGGCGGGCGGTGGCACTGGGGCCTTCGGTGCAGCTCCCTATGGGGTCACGGAACGTGTGAGGGGGGCGCCGACATGGGTGTGGTGGACGCATGCGGGCGGTGGCACTGGGGCCCTCGGTGAAGCTCCCTTTGGGGCCACGACAATTGTGAGGAGTGTGCCGAAATGGGTGTGGGTGACGCACGCGGGCGGTGGCATTGGGGCCTTCGGTGGAGCTCCCTGTAGGGGTGTGAGGGGGGTGCCGAAATGGGTGTGGGGGACGCATGCGGGCGGTGGCACTGGGCCCTTCGGTGCAGCTCCCTATGGGGCCACGGAACGTGTGAGGGGGGTGCAGGAATGGGTGCGGGGGACGCATGCGGGCGGTGGCACTGGGGCCTTCGTTGGAGCTCCCTATGTGGCCACGAAACGTGTGAGGGGTGTGCCGGAATGGGTGTGGGGGGGACGCATGCGGGCGGTGGCACTGGGGCCTTCGGTGCAGCTCCCTATGGGGCCACGAAGCGTGTGAGTGGTGTGCAGGAATGGGTGTGGGGGACGCATGCGGGCGGTGGCACTGGAGCCTTCGGTGAAGCTCCCTATGGGGCCACGAAGAGTGTGAGGGGTGTGCCAAACTGGGTGGGGGGGACGCATGCGGGCGGTCCCACTGGGGGCTTCCGTGGAGCTCCAATAAAACGCTGTACGGGGTGGGTGCAACGCAGGGAGGAGGGAGGAGGGGGAGCAGAGAGGAGAGGGAGGAGAGGGAGGAGGGAGGAGAAACGCGGGGACCGTCTCTTCAAAACGAGGACCCAACACCACAGGATGGTTTGGAACAAAACAGCATACATTTCGAGGCTAAATCTGGACCATGCGCGGCCACCTCGCAATTACGCAATCACTTTCCATTCGTGCTTGACGAGGACCGCGGGGATTCTGGCATACTGCCAGGCCCACCAGACGCCATGATGCCCTCCCCGCCGCGATTGCGCACTGCTTCTCGACGAGGACGGTGGGGGCCGGCATTTCTTCCGATGGGTGCTGTCACTCGGGCCAGGCGAAAGGGGGGGATAGCAAAAGGGGGGGTTGAGAATCAACTCACGTAGCTGATGTTCCCGGCGCCTCCCGGCGCCAGGAGGCGGCCACGTATCGAGGAATGGGCCCCTCGGTGGGGCCGAAACCAGCTGCATGCAGCAGAGTTCGCAACCCCCCCTTTCCCAGTCCCCCCCGTACGTCCGGCCCGAGCCACGTGCGCGGGCGCACCCGGCACACTCTGCGCGTGCCCTGGACGTGGCGCACCTGGTGCGGCCGGACCGTGCGGCCCGCGTGGCGCGCGTGGAGCGCGTGGCCCACCGGGCGCCTACGAGGCGCGCCTGCCGCGCGTGGGCCCCCGGGGTGCCTGCGCGCACCTGGAGCGCCTGGCACGCGTGGCGCACCTCGCCTTCAGTCGGGCCTGTCCCCCTACAGGGGAGGGGGATTTTGAGCGAGAAATAAAAAACGAATGCCCCAAAAATACACCCAAAATGCTCAAAATTGTCCAGAAATAGTCCCCAGACTATTGCTTTGCTATTCTTAATTTTCCCCCTGTAGAGGGACAGGCCCGACTCACACCTCGCCCCATCGCGCACAGGAGGTCTGTACTGGTTCCCAGCAGCTGCCCATCCATGGACGACCGCTGAGAAATGCCGAGGCTCGGGTGCTGCTTCTGTGCCGGGAGGGCGGGCGGGAGTGAGCGAGAGAGCTTGCGGGCGGGGAGAGCGCCTTGACCCCTGCCCCCTACGCACCCCTGAACCTGGACGGGGCGTTTCGCGAGGCGTCAGAGCGTCCAAAACGGCTTCGACGAAAAAGCAAAAATCAACTTTGGGCCCAGGTTGGCCTCCTGGGGGGAGGGGGGGGGCGCTAACTGGCACCACATACTTCGTTGACCGATCACCTCCAAAATAGCCCCAAGATGGCCCCCGAGGCTCCCGAGAGTGCCCCAAAAGGCCCCAAGGGGGCACCACGGAGGCCCTAAGAGGCCCGAAGAGGCCCCCGAGATACCCCCGGGAGGCTCTCAAGAGAGCCCCAGGAGACCGCAAGAGGCCCCACCCGAGGCACCCAAGACGCTTTTGAAGAGGCCCCCAGGGCCACCAAGAGGCCCCCAAGACGCTGCAACGGGCCTGCAAGAAGCTCTCGAGAGATTCGCAGAGACTCCGAGAAACATCCAAGAGGCCTCTGGCCTTCCTGTCCGCCCTCCTCCTGGTCCACTTCCTCATCCACCTTATCCTCATCCTACCTCCTCCCTTCTCTCTCCTCCTCCTCCTCCTCCTCCTCCTCCTCCTCCTCCTCCTCCTCCTCCTCCTGCTCCTGCTCCTCCTCCTCCTCCTCCTCCTCCTCCTCCTCCTCCTCCTCCTCCTCCTCTTCTCTGGCTCCTCTGGGTATGACGGCTTCCCGACCTTTATTCAACTGCGTGTTCCCCCACATGCCTGAGCAGGGTAAGTCGCCTAGGCATCGTCTCTGCATAGGCTGGTGGGGTTGCGCGAAGCGTCTAGAACAACAGAAAACGCAATATGTTCAAAACTGTGCTCGAATGCAAAAATGTTGGCAGCGTGCCGTGCCATGCTGTGTCCCACCCGCGTACCGCTCCGTGCCCGCGTGCCGTACCGTGCCGTCTTCTGGCGTCGAGAATGCTGAAAAAAATTGCCCGCCGTGAGTATCGTTCAACCGATCCCCATCCCCAGCAGCGTGGCCTGGGCCCCACGGGCCGACTAACCCCCCCAGCCTCCTAGATGGGGATATGTCGTTCTCTCCGGGCTTCGGTGGGGGTCTCAGCGGGGTGGGGGGTGGGGATCTCGAAGGGTAATGGTGTGGTAGTCCCACCAGCCCTTTGGGCGTGAGTGGTTTAGAGAGCCCGCTCTGTTCTCAACCCCCCTTCTTCCCCTTCGGGGAGGGGTTTACCCCTCCCCCTACCCCCTCCCCTGGGCCTGGAGAGGTCCCTCCGCGGGTCGTCAAGGGAGTCATTTTCGACTCCTGGGAGGGCTAAAAAACGACACCCCTCACGAGGATTCTGGCCCCGACGGGGGGAGGGAGAAAAAACCCTCCCCTCTTCTGTGAAGCCAAAATCAGTGATTTTACTACGGTTTTGGCCCCATGTTGGCCTTCTGAGGGGGCAGCGCTCATGAAAGCTGCCCCCCTTCCTTCAAGGCAAAATCATTGATTTTACGAAGGTTTTGGGCTCATTTTGCCCTTCTGAGGGAGCAGCGCTCATTAAAGCTCCCCTCTTCTTTGATCCATTCCCTCCAAGATGGCCCCAAGAAGCGCCCAGGAGGCACCAAGAGGCCCCACGATGGCCCCAAGAGGCGCTCCTGGAAGCCCCTGGAGCCGCCAAGAGGCCCCCAAGACGCCCCAAACCGCCTCCAAGAGGCTCCCAAGAGGCCCCAAGAGGCTCCCCCAAGGCACCCCAGACGCTCCTAGAAGCCCCTGGGGCCGCCAAGAGGCCCCGAAGACGCCCCAAAAGGCCTCCAAGAGGCTCCCAAAACGACTCACACCACGACGAGGGCCCCGAACGACTCACACCACGAGGAGCCCGAACGAGTCACACCAGGAGGAGGGGCCCGAACGACTCACACGACGACGAGGGGCCCGAACAACTCACACCACGAGAAGCCCGAACGACTCACACCAGGACGAAGAGCCCGAACGACTCACATCACGAAGAGCCCGAACGATTCACACCAGGAAGAAGGGCCCGAACGACTCACACCAGGACAAGAAACCCCAAACGACTCAAACCACGAGGAGCGCTTTCTCTCCCTCCTCCTCCGCCTCGTCCTTCTCCCGCTCCCACCACAAGGAGGATGTACAAGGAGGCGGGAGGAAGGAGGAACAGGGGAGATATGCGGGGGCAGGCGGAAACACGCATGAAAAACACGACTGTCGGCATGCTTCGAAAGAGTTGCTGCTTTGAGATGGGCTGGTGGGGAAACGCGAAGCGTAAAGAATTTGGGGTGGTAATTTGGTGGGGGACTCGAAGGGGATGGGGATGGGGGTGCGGATCGATGCAACGACACCGACGCGGTGCCGCGCCCGCGCGCCACGCCGTGCCACGCAGCGCTGCGCCTCGCGAGCGCGACGGAGACTGCCGCGCCCCGCGCCGTGCCGGCGTGCCGTGCCACGAGTCTCGAGCAGGGGCCGCCCGTCCCGGCATTGCTATAGGCCCACCACGACATGTTCGCAGAGCCCAGGAATGTGCCAAAAACAAAGAACAATCTCTGCTTAGAGCATAACAACCCGAGGCGTTATACAGAACAGGCCGGCCCCAGCCGGACAAATGCCCTGAGAACACCTCGTGCAAAAACCACAAGAGGTGCTTGAGAACATGCGTTGGCAGGCCCATGGTCGGGTCGGGCGAAAGGGGGGGATAGCAAAGGGGGGGGGTTGAGAATCAGCTCACGTAGCTGATTTTCCCGGCGCCTCCCGGCGCCGGAGGCGACCATGCATCGAGGAATGGGCCCCTCGGCGGGGCCGAAACCAGCTGCATCCAGCAAATTTCGTAACCCCCTTTTTGCGGATCCGAGAAATCCGCGCGGACCTTCGAGTTTTTATGTTCATGCCACTTCTTGTTCCCCTAACAGAGGGGGGCGTCCAAGAGAGGGGGGGGCAACAAGAGGGGGGGGATAGACACACAGTCGGACTTGACTGGGGAGGACACGCGAGAGGGCGCAAGGCCCTTCCGAGGGCCACGTTGCGCCATAGGTATGCAGGAGGCATGGTTTTTTTGTTGACCGGACCTCGGGATGAGCCAACAAGGCGCAAGCTCCCGCAAACAAGCACCTCGACTGTAAGGGACTGCCGCCACAGGCTACCTCCTTTGAGGTCCGCGGCGGCAGTCAGTCGGCGCCCTCGGGCGCGGTTGGGGAGCGGAGAGCTGGCAGCCGCAGCGCGAGCCTCTAAGAGGCGGAGCGCTTCCGAGACACACGACAAAACACAGCAGCTCGGGCACCCCACCAGCGGGCCACGGCTGCACGCAACAAAACACCTGTAAGTGAAAGAAACCAGCGAAGAGAGGGCCAGGCCCAGGCAGCCTGGCCTCTGCGACGCCGCGGCACGAGCCACGGTCGGGGCCGTCCAAAGACGGCCCCCGTGCTCGGATGGAAATCAACACGGACGCGTGTGCCATGCGCCTTCCCCCAGAGCGGGGCGCCTGACACGCGTGCCGAGCGACCACGAGAGCGCGCACACAACGGACGCGCATGACACGAGAATGAATAAAAGTTCGGCAACACTGAAACAACGAACAGAAAATAATTGGGCGACGCCAGGCCGACAGCCAGGAAAAAACCCAGGTGTACCTAACCTTGAAGGCGGACGCCTGGACGGCCCCTGAACTGCCCCAGGTGTGGGCCCATCTCGCACCCTGAGCCAGTGCCCCCATGGCGGGCCCTCCAGATGCGGCCAAAGACCTACTGGGCAGAGCGATCAAGGACCCGCCGCCTTCCGCTCCAACGAAAGGGACACAGACTATACTAGCAGGGCGGCGAGATAAAACACCTGTAAGTGAAAGAATCCAGCGAAGAGATGGCCAGGCCCAGGCAGCCTGGCCTCTGCGACGCCACTACCCGAGCCACGGTCGGGGCCGCCCAAGACCGCCCCCGTGTTCGGAAGAAAAACAACGCGGACGTGTGCGCCATGCGCCTTCCCCCGGAGCGGGGTGCCTGACACGCGCGCCGAGCGACCGCGAGAGCGCACACACCACGAACGCGCATGATCACGAGAAATTTTGACAGAAGAAACGACCGCCCACACAAGGACGACGAGACTCGCAATCCCCGGTGCAGCGAGCGCCAGGACGACCGCCAGCCTCGCCCCAGATGCGGGGTGCGCATGAAAAAAACACTCGGCGTAACTGAGACAACGAGCAGAAAATAATTGGGCGACGCCAGGCCGACAGCCAGGGAAGCCCCAGGTGTACCTAACCTTGAAGGCGGACGCCTGGACGGCCCCTGAACTGCCCCAGGTGTGGGCCCATCTCGCACCCTGAGCCAGCGCCCCCATGGCGGGCCTTCCAGATGCGGCCAAAGACCTGGGCAGAGCGAACAAAGACCCGCCGCCTTCCGCTCCAACGAAAGGGACACAGACTAGCAGGGCGGCGAGATAAAACAAGGCAGACGCCTCGGGCCTAGCAGGTACATAAACGTGCCTGCTAGGCCGCCCCCGTCAGTCTGAGCTGTCAGAGTCCCCCCCGCGATGCGGCAGAACGCTCATCATCTCTCCCACAGGCGACGTGTGTGAGGTGGCGAACACCCTGCGAACCCTCGACGCCTGTGCGTCCTTCACCACGTCTGAGGGTCCTCCGTAACTAGGAAAGAGATTCTTGCCTATCCTGGCCAGGTTCTGAAGGCCCTTACGTGTTGCAGGCTCGCATTGAATCAATAAACTTCTCGGGGCGATCGTCGCCGCGCGGCCGCAAGTCGCGCAAAAATAAAGTGAGTGCCGAGGCCAGAAACGGAGGGCATGAGACTCGTGAAGCTGCTTCCCACCCAGCGCCACCCCTCCTCCCACCGAACGAAACTCATCGATAACCGAGTCCGTGGACCCAGGGTCCGCCGACGGATCGACCAAGCACCCCGTCGCGCATGCCTCCAGAATGTCTTTCTGGTTAACGACGCAGCGGCATAGGCTACACACAAATTTATGAGAGGCCTGGCGCACCGAGTTGCGTGCGGGGGGGGAACTCGATGTTGTCGAAACTCTCGATACAGTAAACCTTGACGTACGACGTGGCGAAACTGCAGCCCGCGATGACCCCCCTCACCGCGTAGAAAGGCCCCGACACGTAGTTGCCCATACACATAAACCTAGCTCCGCGGTACGCCGCGATCGAAAGCCCATACAGCACGGGAGGAAACTGAAAACGCTGACAGTGTAGCTCCAACCGTCCCAGAGAGATGCCTTCGTAGAACTTCGTCATGTCCCAGAGCAAAGTCCCCGAACACAGCCCTTTGGAGTTGGCGGTTTCAGATTTCAGCATCTGCCTCCAGACCACGTCCGTGGCGGAGGCGAACGACTGGCCAGCAAAATAGGGCCGAGAGAAAGCGGCCTCCCACTGTTGGGCGTAAATACGACGGCATCTTCCCCACAGGCGGTAGATGGAGCAGAATAACCCGATCGGCCTCCAGCCTCCGTTGGGCTTCATGAGTAAAATCACCTGGGTGAGCTGGACTTACGAGGGGGCCGGGGACGTCGTGGAACGAGAAGCGGCGCCGTGAGATCTGCGGAAACATCAGGGCCCACGCCCTGGCCATCGCTCCGACGTCCATTCCGTGTGTGTTTTTGTTTGGTTTCGTGCGTGGTTTTTTTTCGCCAAATGATCAAGGATGTTCCTCGATGGTCCCCGCCGAGAAAAAATGCACACGTCCGAGCGATGCCGAGCGCCAGGACATCATTATCATTACCCGCCCCCTCCTATGGGCATCACCCCCCTCTTTGCCGTGCCCCCGCCTCGGGCGTGCCAAAGAGCTGCCGCGCCGGGCCGCGCCGGGCCACGGCGGGCGCCTTTTCGTCTCGGGGGGCGGCGGGCAGGATATACATATATATATATATATATATACATATATATATATATAGGTTTATATATATACATACATACATATATACATATATACATACATACATACATACATACATACATACATACATGCATACATGCATACATACATACATACATGCATATAACACAGAAACACACACACATACCAAAAAAACAACCACAACCAAATAATACATACATGTAATAATAAGACTAACGATAATAATAAGAATAAGAATAATAAAAAAAAAAAAAAAAAAAAAAAAAAAAAAAAAAAAAAAAAAAAAAAAAAAAAAAAAAAAAAAAAAAAAAAAAAAAAAAAAAAAAAAAAAAAAAAAAAAAAAAAAAAAAAAAAAAAAAAAAAAAAAAAAAAAAAAAAAAAAAAAGGTACAGGCCGGCATGGTCCCCCCGGGGTCCGGGGCATCACTTCCCGCGTCCGCCACAGTGGAGGAGGCCGGTCCCGCCCCCCCGGTGAGTCGGAGGGGGGGTGGGGGGGGAACAACACAACACAACACAACGAATTCTGTACGAATTCTGCACAAATTCTCATGAATTCTGTATGAATTCTGTATGACTTCTGTATGAATTCTGTATGAATTCTGTATGAATTCTGTATGAATTCTGTATGAATCCTACAAGCTCCCTACGGATTCCCATCGGAATCCGTTCGGGACCCCTTAGGAGTCTCTGGATCCCTCCAGGGACTCTATAGAATCCCTGTGGATCCCTCCAGGGACTCTATAGAATCCCTGTGGATCCCTCCAGGGACTCTATAGACTCCCTGTGGATCCCTCCAGGGACTCTATAGAATCCCTGTGGATCCCTCCAGGGACTCTATAGAATCCCTGTGGATCCCTCCAGGGACTCTATAGAATCCCTGTGGAATCCCTCCAGGGACTCTATAGAATCCCTGTGGATCCCTCCAGGGACTCTATAGAATCCCTTGGGATCCCTCGAGGGGCTTATAGACTCCCTGGGAACCCTCCGGGACTCTATTAGATCCTGTGGAATCCTATAGAAATCCTAATTAGAATCCCTGTGGATCCCTCCAGGGACCTATAGAATTCCTTGGATCCCTCCAGGGACTCTATAGAATCCCTGTGGATCCCTCCAGGGACTCTATAGAATCCCTGTGGATCCCTCCACGGACTTTGTAGACTCCCTCCAAGGACTCTATAGAATCCCTGTGGATCCCTCCAGGGACTCTATACACTCCCTCCAGGGACTCTATAGAATCCCTGTGGATCCCTCCAGGGACCCTATAGAATCCCTGTGGATCCCTCCAGGGACTCTATAGACTCCCTCCAAGGACTCTATAGAATCCCTGTGGATCCCTCCAGGGACTCTATAGAATCCTTGTGGATCCCTCCAGGGACTCTATAGACTCCCTGTGGATCCCTCCAGGGACTCTATAGACTCCCTGTGGATCCCTCCAGGGACTCTATAGAATCCCTGTGGATCCCTCCAGGGACTCTATAGACTCCCTGTGGATCCCTCCAGGGACTCTATAGAATCCCTGTGGATCTCTCCACGGACTCCATAGAATCCCTGTGGATCCCTCCAGGGACTCTATAGCGTCCCTGTGGATCCCTCCAGGGACTCTATATTTTTTTTTTTTTTTTTTTTTTTTTGAATCCCTGTGGATCCCTCCAGGGACTCTATAGAAATCCCTGTGGATCCCTCACGGGACTCTATGAATCTCCCGTGGATCCCCTCCAGGGACTCTATAGAATCCCTGTGGATCCCTCCAGGGACTATATAGAATCCTTGTGGATCCCTCCAAGGACTCTATAGAATCCCTGTGGATCCCTCCAGGGACTCTATAGAATCCCTGAGGATCCCTCCAGGGACTCTATAGAATCCCTGTGGATCCCTCCAGGAACTCTATAGACTCCCTCCAGGGACTCTATAGACTCCCTCTGGATCCCTCCAGGGACTCTATAGACTCCCTCCAGGGACTCTATAGAATCCCTGTGGATCCCTCCAGGGACTCTATAGACTCCCTCCAGGGACTCCATAGAATCCCTGTGGATCCCTCCAGGGACTCTATAGAATCCCTGTGGATCCATCCAGGGACTCTATAGAATCCCCTCCAGGGACTTTACCTATAGAACCTGTGGATCTTTACAGGGATCTATAGACTTCCCTGTGGATCCATCCAGGGACCTATAGCCCACTCCCTGGGATCCTCCAGGGACTCTAAGAATCCCTGTTTTTTTATTTTTTGGATCCCTCCAGGGACTCTATAGAATCCTTGTGGATCCCTCCAGGGACTCTATAGAATCCCTGTGGATCCCTCCAGGGACTCTATAGAATCCCTGTGGACAGGGACTCTATAGACTCCCTGTGGATCCCTCCACGGACTCTATAGAATCCCTGTGGATCCCTCCAGGGACTCTATAGAATCCCTGTGGATCCCTCCAGGGACTCCTTATAGAATCCCTGTGGATCCCTCCAGGGACTCTATAGACTCCCTCCAGGGACTCCTTATAGAATCCCTGTGGATCCCTCCAAGGACTCTATACACTCCCTCCAGGGACTCTATAGAATCCCTGTCCCCACGCGACGTCAATCTATAGGACTCCCCACGCGACACTCTATAAATCCCTGTGGATCCCTCCAGGGACCTTAGACTTCCATCCAAGGACTCATAGAATCCAGGAGTCCCTCCAGGGGACTCTATAGACTCCCTGTGGTCATCCCTCCCAGGGAACTCTATAGACTCCCTTGGATCCCTCCAGGGCTCTATAGACATCCATGTGGATCCCTCCAAGGACCCTTATAGGAATCCCTGGGGATCCTCCAGACCAGGGACTCTATAGAACCCCTTGTGATCACTCAGGGACTCTATAGAATCCCTGCGGGTCCCTCCAGGGACTCGGGTCCCTCCAGGGACTCTATAGAATCCCTGCGGATCCCTCCAGGGACTCTATAGACTCCCTCCAGGGACTCTATAGAATCCCTGTGGATCTCTCCAGGGACTCTATAGACTCCCTGTGGATCCCTCCAGGGACTCTATATACCCCCTCCAGGGACTCTATAGAATCCCTGTGGATCCCTCCAGGGACTCTATAGACTCCCTGTGGATCCCTCCAGGGACTCTATAGACTCCCTGTGGATCCCTCCAGGGACTCTATAGAATCCCTGTGGATCCCTCCAGGAACTCTATAGAATCCTTGTGGATCCCTCCAGGGACTCTATAGAATCCCTGTGGATCCCTCCAGGGACTCGATAGACTCCCTGTGGATCCCTACAGGGACCCTCTAAACTCCCTGTGGATCCCTACAGGGACCCTCTAGAATCCCTGTGGATCCCTACTACAGGGACCCTATAGAATCCCTCTGGATCCCTACAAGGACCCTACAGGGATCTGAGAGGATCCCTGTGGATCCCTACAAGCATCCCAGAGGATCCCTGTGGATCCCTACAAGCATCCTAGAGGATCCCTGTGGATCCCTACAAGCATCCTAGAGGATCCCTGTGGATCCATACAAGCATCCTAGAGGATCCCTGTGGATCCCTACAAGCATCCTAGAGGATCCCTGTGGATCCCTACAAGCATCCTAGAGGATCCCTGTGGATCCCTACAAGCATCCTAGAGGATCCCTGTGGATCCTGGAGGATCCCGATGGAACCCTGTGGGGGTGGAATGGGAGTCCGATGGAACCCTGTAGGGGTTTTATGGGCGTCCTATGGAACCCTGTAAGGGTCGTGTGGGAATCCTATGGAACCCTGTACGGATCCCACAGGATCCTCCTGTAGGAGTGCGTTGTGTTGTGTTGTGTTGTTCCCCCCCCCTCCCCCCTTGATCCCCCCCCGCGGGGGCTTGCCCCGCCTGTATCAACAACAACAACAACAACAACAAACAAAAACAAAAACAAAAACAAAAACAAAAACGTGCCGTGCCCGAGCCCGCGAGCCGCGCCATGCCGTGCGCGTGCCGCGTGCCGAGGCGTGCTCGGCCTCGGGAGTGCGAGCAGAGTGCCGCGCCGCGCCGTGCCATGCCCCGCGTGCCTTGGCGTGCCGTGCCGTGCTTGGTTGGGCGAGTGCGGACAAGAGCTGTCGTGCAGTGCCGTGCTGTATCCAGTACTCGGAGTTGGATAGACCTCCTACCCTGACACGTCGATTAGTGAATTGGCCGTTTTCGGTTCGCGAGAGGGCGTCGCGGCCGTCATTTTTGCGGGTCCAGGTCCGTCGGTTTCGGTCCCAGGCCGTTTTCACAAAGGGAAGGTTTACTAAAGGGAGGCTTGTCCACCGCCGAAGTACGATGCGCCCTCCTCGGAGGCGCGCGTCCGACCGAAGACGTTTGACAAGCATCACATTCCCCAATCAGTGCTAGCACCGAAGGGGTCCTTGCAAAAACTGCAAGATTTGGCGAACAACAATTCCCGCCGATGTTGGTAGCCGGTTGGGCTCCCGGGTTCCGGGTTCCGGGTTCCCGGGTTCCCGGGTTCATAGTTATTGGTTCCGGGCCGATTTCGGTACCTGCCAAAAAGTTTTCAAGCCATCCGCTGATTGGGGCTCCTCTCTGGTGTAGCAGTATGCCGTTGCCCGAGCGGTACAGTCGAGGCGTTGACCTAAGGAACCCTAAATAAGGAACGAGGCCCCTTTTTCCCATAAGTTCAACCTCGATTTCCCATGGAAAAACTCAGGAAAACCCGGGGCAAACTCTTGAAACAATCAAGGAACACCGAGCCCCTCCCCAACGAAAAGGGTTCCTTCTTCAGCGCCCCGACTGTAGTATGCCGTTGCCCGAGCGGTATGGCCACAGAGCGCCCGCCACGGAACATTCACACGAGGAGTTCTGAGCGCGCGCGCGCGCGCGGCGCCCCCTCGGGGGGCGGGCCCACGCTCACACGGCACAAAGATGTGTGGGCGATGCCGGCCGTGCCCGCGAGCCGTGCCATGTCGCCCGTAGCCTCGAGGGTGCAGCAGAATTGAAGGGGCCCCAGGACACACAAACAAACACACACAAACAAAAGGATTCCCTATATCTTCCCATAGTTTCTGGGTTTCTGTCTTCCCCCCCACTGCCCATGTTTTCCCGTGTTTTCCTGGGAGTCGACGATGAATTGTGTCTGTGTGTTTCTTTCCCTCCTGAAAAATTGCCGTGCCGCCCCCGAGCGTCGTGCCGTGCAGCGAGTGGTGTTCGAGGGCGCGGGCCCCTGCATGCAGCAGGTTCCCTGTGACGGTGCATTCGGGTCGCGGACTGAGGACGCGCGGCAGTGGTGCAAGGGCCTCGGGAGGCCGTGGTGGCGTCTTCGAGTGGGGCTGGCCAGCGAGAGTCGCCAAGGACGAGCCGAAGGGGCAAGGATGCAAAGGGTAGCCTTGGAAAGTTGCTCCTCCTTCCCATGCGACTTGACTGCACGATGACTGCAGTCGGAGTGGCGGACGGCCACAGCGGCGCATGGCCACATGGAAGGACAACAATGTCGACGAGGAGGGAGCGTTGTCGCGGGGCCAGGCTGCGAGAGTCGGGCGGGGGTCCTGGTCTTCTATCGTCTTCATGTAACCAGCTCGTTGCCTGCTGCGACGCGAGAGAGATTAAGCAGAAAGGCAGCCCAACGAGTGGGTAGAGCGCGCCTCCTTCCAAGCTCTGGGGAACGCTGGTATGAACGCGGCGGCGGCTCCCTCCTCCCTCCCTCCCTCCCTCCCTCCCTCCCTCCCCCCTCCCTTCCCTCCTCTCTCCCTCCCTCCCTCCTCCCCCCTCGCTTCCCTCCTCCCTCCCTTCATCCTCCTTTCTCCCTCCCTCCCTCCCTCCTTCCCCCTCTCTCACCTCCCTCCCTCCCCCCTTCCCTCCTTTCTCCCTCCCTCCCTCCCTCCCCCCTCCCTTCCCTCCCCCCTCGCTCCCTCCCTCCCTCCCTCCCTCCCTCCCTCCCTCCCTCCCTCCCCCTCCCTTCCCCCTCTCTACCTCCTACCCCCTCCCTTCCCTCCCGTGTCTACCCTCCCTCCTCCCTTCCCTCCCTCCCTCCCTCCCCCCTCGCTCCCTCCCTCGCCAACCCGCCGCCGGCTCCCCGGGGCGCGACGGGGGGCGCAGCGCGCGCCGACGGGGCCCCTCCCGCGCCCGCCGCCGACGGGGGGTGCAGCGCGCGCCGACGGGGCCCCTCCCGCTCCCGCCGCCGCGGCGCGCAGGACCCCCCCCCGCCGGCGCCGAAGGGCGCGAGGGGGGCGCGGGAGGCGCGAGGGTCAGGTCGGGCGCAGGTCCCCCCCACAGGCGGAATTCGGGCGAAAAAATACAAACAGTCATCCAAAAAAAGAACTCCCGAATGATCAGAAATACCAGAAAACCCCCGAATGATCAGGAATAGCAGGGAAAATCAGAAATACCAGGAAATACAGAAATACAGGCGGATTGCGTGTGCTACAAAAATTAAAGTAGTCATCAAAAAATACCCCCAAAGGATCAAAAAAAACACGAGGAAAATCGTCTCCAAACTGTTTGTGGACCATGTCTGGCTACTCCTGCCTTCCCTCCTCCCTCCCTCCCTCCCTCCTCCCTCCCTCCCTCCCTCCTCCCTTCCTACTCTCTCCCTCCCTCCCCTCCCCTCACCTCCTCCCTCCCTCCCTCACTCCCCTCCCTCCCTCTCCCTCCCTCCCTCCTTTCCCTCCCCTCTCTCCCTCCCTCCCTCCCCCCTCGACCCTCCCTCCTCCATCATCCTCCCTTCCCCCTCCCTCCCCCCTCCCTTCCCTCCTTTCTCCCTCCCGCTCCCGCCGTCGCGGCGCGCAGGACCCCCCCCCCGCCGGCGCCGCAGGCGCGAGGGGGGGGGGGGAGGCGCGAGGGTCAGGTCGGGCGCAGGTCCCCCCCACAGGCGGAATTGCGGCGAAAAACTAAAAATTACCATCAAAAAATTAAGATATAAATGAGGCGAAAAACAAAAATTGCCAGCAAAACTAAAACCACAGGCGGAATTTGGGCGAAAACATAAAAGTAGTCATCGAAAACATATACCCAACGGATCAGAAAAATACCAGGCAAATCCTCCCCAGAGTGTTTGTGGACTATTCCTGGCTATTCCTCCTGTAGAGGGACGTAGGGGAATAAAAAGTGGCATGAACATAAAAACTCGGAGATCTGCGCGGATTTATCAGATCAGCGCTGGGGCCCCCCGGCGGCGCCTCCGGCGCCGCCCCTGGCGCGCTCC
>CAUYUJ010007642.1:0-20000 GCA_963575745.1 Prorocentrum cordatum
CTGATCCGACCCTATCGAAGAGGCCTAGACCTTAACCGGGGCACTGGCTATACCCGACCTGTGCCCCCCCCCGCATCGATGACCGTGGGCACGGCAGCCTGGGGCCCCGGCCTAACCTCTAGACGCCCGAACTGGGTACGGAAAAATGGGTACAATGCCGAACAACAAATGTTGTCCAAAACCGACAGCGGCCGCTGTTGGGCGGGTGGCTTTTTGTCTTCAATGAACACCGTCCGCGGTGACGCGGACAGCGAGTCTTCTTCAAAACGAACGGAACTGCTGTCGGTTTTTGTACCCGTTCTTTCCGCATCCATTGCGATCGTCTCTACCCACATCTTTTTTCATTACGTCGACCCCCAAAAACATGGACCCATTCCCTGGGACCCGCTTTTCATCCTGAGTAATTTTCTTGACGGTCCCGAGGCCCAGTAGGGGCCCCCAGCTGTCGAAAATATGGCAAAACCTCCCGTCGCGATTTTTTATCTTGCCTCGAGAGGCCCTGGCTATACCCGACCTCTACCCCCCCCCCCCCCCGCACCGCTGCCCATCGGCGGCGCGCAGAGGGGGGCAGGGGGAGGGGGGAGGGCTTCTTGGAAGGAGGCTGCTCCTTCGAAGGCGCGGGCCTCACGTCGCAAGACGAGGCCCCCGCCTTCTGAGAAGCAGCCTCCTTCCAAGAAGCCTCCCCCCTCGCCCTAATTACCCCCCTCTGCTTTGGACGCCCGAAATGGGTACGGAAAGAATGGGTACAATGCCCAACAACAAATGTTGTCCCAAACCAACAGCGGCGGCAGGCAGCCTTCTGTCTCGAATGAACACAGGCCGCGGCGGCCTGGACAGCGAGTCCTGTCCACAATGAACCAGGTCCTCTGCTGGGCATTGCACCCATCCTTTCCGTGCCCATTTCGCTCGTGCAGATCTGCCCGTGGCCGACCGCAGCCAGGGGCCCGAACCCCGGCCAGGGGCGCGCGCCGCGCGGGGGGGAGCGGCCTCCGCGGCCGGCGGCGGCGCCCCCGAGGGCGGCGCCACGCGGGGGGCTGCGGCGCCCAGGGGGGGCAGCGCCGCCTCGCAGAGGCGGACGGCGTCCTGCGCGGCCGAGGCTCTGGGCGGATCGGGAGGGGCCCAGGGGCACACGAGAAAAAGCAAACAAAACACGTGAACACTTATACATGTACATATATATATATATAAGTAAATACAGATGAATGTGCATGTCTACAAGTGTGTGTGTGTGTGTACATTTACATGCATATATACATACATACATACATACATACATACATACATACATACATACATACATACATACATACATACATACATACATACATACATACATACATACACACCTATCTATCTACATGTGTATATATATACATGTATACACATGCAGATGTAACTGTAAGTGTATATGTATACACACCCCGCAGTTGCGGTCAGCAGTGAGGGGACCGTCGCGGGTGGGTCGCGGGTGGGCCGGAGTACGAGGCCCGGGGTAGAGGCCCGTGGGGTAGGTCGAGGGGCCCAGGGTAGAGGCCTCCCAAGTGGGGTCGGAGCATCGCGCCGTAGCACCGATGAATCGGCGATGCATCGGCGATGCATCGGCGACGTCGGCGTGGAGAAAATCGGGCTCCACATCGAGCCGTGTCGCCGACGCATCGCCGATGCATCGGCGATGCGGCGCGATGCTCCGACCCCATCTGCTCCGCCAGCTAGGAGGCCTAGGTCTGGGCGGATCGGAGGGGGCACAGGGGCACACGAAAAAATAGATACACCTTCCAGGACGTCCCCCGCAGGTGTCCATGTTTCCTTGGCGTTCCCCGTCCCCTCCGTTCCCCAAAGCTTCTCACGTATGAATTGAAATCAGCGCTTATCTTCGTCTGCGTCCGACTTTCCTGTCCTGAATACTAACTTTTCCAATCCTGGCGTTTTTTTTTTCAATCCTGGGGCCACGGGCGTCGTTTCAATTCCAGCGTTTGTCATCCGTGTCTTTTCCTTTGATCTCGGCCTCCTCGGGGGTCACTCGTTCGGGCCTCCTCGGATCGTCAGAAGAGGACCCAGGAAAAAACGACCCCCGGGGGAAGTGGACGAGACCTCTGAGGACCGCGGGTTGGAGCACTCGGTACCTCGGAGGTCTGGGAGGGGCCGATGCTCGGCGGCGAGCGCGGGGGGGATGGGAGACGGAGAAAGCCTTCTCAGAAAGCTCGGAAGACCTCTGGCCTTCTGCCGAGTTTTCAAGCAAGTCTTCACCGAAGGCATAGAAAACCTCTCAGAAGGCGCGAGGGCTTCTGAGAAGTTCAGCCGCCTTCGGAGAAGGCCTCCTCCTTCTCACTTCCCCCCCTCGCTCGCCGCCGAACTGCACCACGAGGATCTGTCCGCAGACTTGCTGGTCGCGGCGCTGGCCGTCGCGACGCACGGGGTGGCCCGGACGGGCCGCGAACTGGAAGAGCACCGAGGCGGCGGAGAGGAGGGGAAGACGGCCGCGGAGGGGGGGGGGGGGGGCGGAGGCGGGGCAGAGCACCCAGGTCTCGACATTGGTGCACGATTTTTTGCAGGCCGCGGGGGACCAAGCACAAGCGCGCGCGGCGCGCGGCGATCGGGGGGCCCCAGTGGGCGCGCACCAGAGGTCATTCCAGCGAAGGGTCAATCCTACGTGAAGTCGAAGGTTGTGAAGAGCTTGACGCCCGTACTGCAGCCCACGCTCCAGGTAAGAGATCGGTGCAAAAGACCCGCGGGCGAGATGTTCCAGCGCCTTGAGGGAGGGTGGCGCTGCACGAGGTCGCAGGCCCACCGTGGTGACTTATACACCGCCACCCTACCCTGTCCCTCAATAGTTCTAGGTCCCCGAGCTACAGGTGCCCCCCAGACTACCGGCACCCTCGGCCCAGACCACAGGTACCCCTCCCCCAGACTACAGGTACCCCCCAACTGCAGGTACAACCCCCAGGACTACAGGTACCCTCCCGGACTACATGTGCCCGCCCCAGACTCCATCCACGCGTGCGTTGACGCGTGAACACGCGTTCCCTCCCAGACTGCAGGTACCCCCCCCTGGACTACAGGTACCCTTCCCCTGGATTACAAATACCCCACCCCAGATTACTGGTACCCCGACCGGACTACAGGTATCCCTCCCCCGGACTACAGGTACCCTCCCCGGACTATACAGGTACCCCCAGAACTATTGAAGGACACAGAGTACACTGCGGCACAGGAGCAATCCACTGCAGGGTGTCTGTGTATATCTTCTGTGGAGGGGCCCGCATCCAATTTGCGAGGCTGGTGTCTATCCATGTCCACCGCCAGGGAAGCTGATGTCCTGGGAGACCCCATGGGGCGATGGGTATGATTGGGGCCACACGGGGTCCCAGGTATCCGCCACCGTGCCACCTGGCGCGCTCACTGGCCATACTCCTGCGGGGTCCCTGGGCGGCCATGGCGCCTCCCTGGGACTCTCCAAGCGTCCATGACGGTCCAGGAGGCCCCCGAGACGTCGCCGAACGATCGCTCGAAGACGCCCAAGACAGCCTCAAGATGGCGCACGAGGCTTCAAAGGCGCCCCAAAAGGCTTCCGAGAGGCCCCCAAAGACAAAAATCATTGATGTTCCTTACATGTTGGAGGGATGTTGGCGTTCTCGCCTTGTTCGCTTCCCCGCGCCCCAAGACGGCCCAAGAGGCCTCCAAAACTACCCCAAAACGACCCAAGAGGCCTCCAAGAGGGCCCCAAGACGGCGTAAGAGCGCTCCAAGACGACCCAAAAGGGCCCCCAAGAGGGCCCAAGAGGGCCCCAAGAGGGCCCCAAAAGGGGCCCCAGAGATGGAACACGAACAGAAAATCAGAGCCTTCCGCCCCAAGGGGCCCCCAGTAGGCCCCAAGAGGCGCCCAAGAGGCCCCCAAGAGGCCCCCAAGAGGCCCCAAGAGGCCCTCAAAACTGCAAGCGGCGGCAAAACTGCCTACAAGAGACCTCCCACGAGATTCCCACGAACATCCACTAGGCTTATCACCCACAACCCAGGCACGATGGCGGGACTTGCCGTAGGCAGCTGGATAGTATATCCGCCACATCGCGGACCCTGAGAGGTCAGTTTTCCAGCCTCGGAAAAACGGGCGTCGGTTCGAATCGGAATTCAAGTCTACCTGTCTTGGAGCCCAGCGCATAGCGTGGACGGAGTACCGTGCCCAAATAGGAGAACAACGTGGATGTCGAATCACATCACTGCGGCAACCGCAGGCGGCTCCCACCGCCTCCACACCTCCCCCCTCGATCTGCGCAGGAAGGAGGTCCGCACGGAGGAGGCAAGGGGGAAAAGGCCAGAACGGAGGAAAGGAGCGGGAGGCCACATAGAGGGATGAGGCAAGGAAAGAGGGAGGGAAGAAGGGCGGCTGCTTGCGCGGAGGGAAGGCGAGGGAGCAACATAAGCACACAGGAGGAGGAGGAGGAGGAGGAGGAGAACGAGCAGAGACCCCTGGCGCGGCAGTCTGCCCGGAAGCTCTCCGAGGCCCACGGGCCCACGAGAGACTTGTTGGAGTCTCCTGGAGCACCTTTCGGGAGCTTGTGTATCCTTTTTGGGGGCCTCTGGCCTCTTCGGGGGCTTCCTGAAAGCCGGCTGGCGGCGTCGCGCTCCTGGGCCTCCCAGGGGGCTCTCTTGGGGCGGCCTGTGCCGTCCTGGGGGGGCTCTTGGCTCGTGTGGGGACCCTCTGGGGGGCTTCTTCGGCCCATCTCCGGGCCCCCCTTGGGGGCGCTCGCGGGCGCTCTTGAGCGCCCGTAGCGCCATCTCGGGTCCCTCGTGGGGGCCTCTCGGGCCGCCTTGGAGCGGCTGGGGGGCCGTCTTCGGCCCTCTTGAAGACGCCGGACATCTACGCCTTGCTGGGGGAAGCGGCAGCTTTGCGCATCTCGGGACCCTTTGGGGGGGTCCTCTCGGAGCCGCCTCGGGGCCACTCGGGGGCATCTGAGACCGTTTTGAATCCACCTTGGGTTTCCTGGAGCCGTACGGGAACCTCATTCGCCTGTCTTGACGGCCGTTGGAGCGTATCTGTTCGCTTCAGGAGCTCAGGAAAGGCTCCGGAGACCCCGGGGGGCATGGGGGGTGGGGGGCTTACTATATACCGCGCAGAAGCGGCCAGGGCGAAGGGGGGCGACCTACCAATAGGAGGAGGAGGATGACTACGACGACGACGGCCACAACGACGGCCACGACGACGGCCACGACGACGACCGACCGAAAGACCGACCGACCGACCGACTGACCGACTGACTGACCGACCGCGGCGGCGGCAGGGAAGCGGCGGGGGCGGCGGCTGCGGCAGCGGTTGCGGCTGCGGCGGCGGCGGCGGCGGCGACGGCGACGACGACGACGACGACGACGACGACGACAACGACGACGACGACGACGACGACGGCGACGACGACGACGACGACGACGACGACGACGGCGACGACGACGGCGACGACGACGACGACGACGGCGGCAGCGACAGCGACCGACCGACCGACGGCGACAGCGACAGGGACAGCGACGGCGCGGTCAGCGGGACCGCCCAGCGGGACGGCGACGGCCGTCCTCGAAGGTGCAGAAGGACCGCCGCACGGGCGGCAGGGCGACGCCTGGCGGCGTTCCCCTCCCGCCCGCCCCGGGCCCGAGAGTTGAGGGCCGAAGACCGAGGGCCGAGCTCCCCCGATGCAGCCAGGCAGCCTCCGGAACCCCAGGGGGCGCCAGGGGGCGACGAGGAACACGGACGAGGAGGAGCGAGCGAACGAGCAGCAGGAGCAGCGTTCCGAACATCGCCCGCGTCAGAAGGCCATGGAGGGGTACACGCCGATGACGGGCGCCATGAGCGGGGGAGTGGGGAAGGACGGCACCCGAACCGCGAAACGGCCCAGGCCCTTTGCCATCGGCCACTGCCACCTCCATTCGCCAGCACCACCGGCTCCAAAAAGTCCTCGAGGGCGTCCATGTGCGGGGCGGCGGGGTCGTCCGCAGCGAGGCGGACGGAAGCGGAGTCCTCCCTGACGGCAACGATGTGCACCTCCATGCCTAAAGAAGGGCCCGCGGCGGAGACGCGCCCGCGGGTCTGTGGCGAGGGCGGGCGGGCCAAGGCCAAGGCCGCGGCGGCCAGGCAGCACCCGTGAGGCCATCCGCCCACGTCGCCGTGCCACTCCTCCTCGTGCGAGAATCGCTCTGAGCAACGGCGGGCCCAGCCCTGCCATCCGCACAGGGAAGCCCCCAGGCGCAGGCTGCACGCGGCCCCGCCGCCGCGGCCTGCAGCCGCCGATCGCGCCGTCCTCCATCTCGTGGTCACCGACCTCCTCGCCGCCGTCGCCACGCGCCTCAACAACCGCAGCGCCACCGCGACCCGCAGCATTGCCGAGTCGGCCTCCGCGCCCTCGCCCACGCCGCGGCCTCCGAGGTGCGGTCGCAGCGCCAGGCACGGGCAAAGGCAGCTCGTCGGCAGGGCTCCGCAAGCCCGCCACCGCCGCGCGCACAAGGCCCTCAGCGGCGCGCAACTGGCGTGGTGCTGCCATCCCCGCAACCGCGTGCGCCGCGAGGAGGGCCCCGCGGGCCACTTCTTCGGCGTGGCGCATGCTGGCGGCCTTCGGAGTGAGCGAACCCAGCATCGGCCACGCGGCAACCGCCGAAGGCGCGGCCCAGCGGCGCTGGGTGTGAGCCACAACGACCCGAGGAGGAGGAGGAGGAATCGAGGAGGAGGAGGAGGAGGAGGACGAGGAGGGAGGATGGAGGAGGAGGAGGAGCCGGGAGGAGGAGGGAGAGGAAGGAGGGAGGAGGAAAAGGAGGAGGAGGAGGAGGAGGAGGAAAAGGAGGAGGAGGAAGAGGAGGAGGAGGAGGAGGAGGAGGAGGGGGGAGGAGGAGCAGGAGGCGGAGAACGAGGAGGAGGTGGAGGAGGAGGAGGAGGATGGAGGAGGAATCGAGGAGAAGAAGGAACAGAGGAACAGACCGAGCGCACCCAGGTGCGAAGTTCGGGCGATGCCAAAAGCATACTAGCCCTGGCACGAAGTGGCGACTGCAGCGGCAGGCGCCGCGGCAGCTGAAATTTCTTCCACGGCTATGCCGTGGGTAGCTGCTCGCAAAAACTTGGTGAGGCCATCGCGCCCCGCGTGGGCGCGGGTTAATTCTCCCTTGTCAATATTGGCGAGGTTCTCTCGCCCTTTCTTCGAAACAACGCCTGCGCAGGGTGCGGCGAGGTGGCGTGGGTCTTCAGTGGCCGTCTTGCCGCACCCGCGACAAAAATACAGGCGGTACTTCTGCACGAAATGAAGCTTATGGCTGGTGTGCAGCTCGCGGCCAGCGATGGTGATGGTGCCCTGTAGGCGCTATCTGGTCGCTGGCGGACGGAAGGTGGGTTTGGTGGGCGCACGGCGTGGCGCAGGCCTGGCGTACTTTACACTTGTCGGTGGTGAGCCCGCACCGCGAGCAGAGATACTTGCCCGCTCTGAGCTCAAAGGCGTGCTGGCTCGATCGCATGGCTAGCTGCAGCTTGGTGAGACGCGGGCCTTTGGCCTGCAAGGGTCGCTCCGCCACCCAGGGGTCGACTGCAAGCGTGTCAGCTAGGGCTCGGCGCGCCCTCCGGCGGATGAGGGTGCACTGTGCATCGTGCAGGTCCGTGGGAGGGGCCTGTCCCACGAGCGCTGCCTCGTAGGACCGTTGGGCCGCTACCCCAGCCCATGCATCGGCCGTCGCATTACCAATGGTGCGAAAGTAGCGCACAGGGTCAGAGGCGAGGCCAGGTGACTCCTCGCTGTGCGAGGGCACCCAGATCACCGAGAGCTGCCTACTACCACGTGCGCGTATTGCTTTAGCAATCCGTGCCCACAAATCCCGATTGGCGCCATCGCGGGGGCGCAGGTGTCGATTCGACCGCCATCCGTCATATAACGGGAGGTGGCCTGTGATGAAGCAGAGATCACCGTCCCAGTGCTCCAGCGCAAGCGCGAAAGCCAGCAGCTCAGCACGAGGCACAGTCTGAAAAGGGCCCTCAAGGCCCGAAATGATGCCTCCCCAGGGGACCCACTCCCCGAAGAGGCACTTCATGGCGGCACAGGCGGCCCCCACTCTTCGGCGTCGTGGGTCATCACTGTACTGACCTCCCGAGCCGTCCCCGAAGAGGGTGAGGGTGCCGTCGCTGCTGACGCAATCCCCCCACTCCCGCCCAACCCAGCTCCACCCGCCGTCCCCTCCCAACGATGCAAAGAGCGGGTGCGTGTCATCGCACGCAGGCAGGCCGCGGAGCCAGCATGCGGGGGCAGCCTCTGCTCCCGCCAGGGCAGAGGGCATGAGGGCGTCAGAATACGCGTAGTCCTCGTGGTCGCGGTTGCACGGGCACAGCCAGACCCTGTGCATGAGCGTCTCGTCGGCCCCACCGCACCTGGGACACGTTGGAGTAGCGTTGCACCCCGTCTCGAGTCGGCTTCTGGGCCATTGCGCCCCCGCGACCACGCAGAGGTTGAGGGCCGCCTGGTCGTACTGGCCCTTCCTCGTGAACTTCTCCATCTCGTTGGCAACTATGTGGACGTCTGGGCCCCCTCGTTGCAGTCCTTCTCCGTGTGGGTGTTTGGCAGCCTCCCTCCACAGGCTCTTCTCGAGGGAGAGGCAGAACTCGTGGACGAACTCCGCGGGGTCCACGTCGTTGCGCTTGTCCTCCCAGTCGGCCTGGCCACTGTGGGGTAGCTGCCACTCCTGCGAGTAGGTCTCGCCTGCCCACGGAGGTCGCGACCACTCCGTCGGCGTCGGACAGGTCCATCCTGCGTCCAGGAGAATGGCCTGGATGGCGGAGATGGGCCCCTTGACCTTCCTCCACTTCTTGTTGCCGTACTTGATCGACTTGTCGTATATCCGCTTCCACGCCTGCGTGACCCGACTGTGGTGTTCTGGGTACTGCATCCAGAAGTTGAGCCACTCGGCGATTGACTGGCGCCTGAGCTCGATCGCGGGGCCCTTCTTCCCCATGACGACGGCAAGGGCTGTGGAGAGGCAGCGGCCAGGGACCTTCCCCGCCGTGGCCTGAACGGCCTGGCGCCTCTGGTCGAGGATGGCCGCTGGGGCGAGGCCCATGATCTGGTGGCCGTAGGTCCCCTGCGGCCTGGATACCGTGTTCCACAAGCCCTTCGCGAGCTTGGCTAGGGAGGCGTGCTTCCTGACCTCGGCCACGATGCGGTGAGCGCGCATCCTCGCGGTCCTGGCCCTCTTGATTGCCTTGGCGACAACCCGTCTCTTGGCGCCTCCCACGTCGATGCCAAGGTCGACCGCGCTGTTGGCCACCTTGACGTGGTAGCCCTTCTTCTTGAGACCGTCGTGCACTGCGTAGGCGATCGTCTGGCCGGGGGCGACTACGGTGGTCTTGGGCGAGGCCCTGAGCCCCGCGCCCGTCATTCCTTCGAATAGGTCGGCGCCAACCCCAATGAGATCTCCGATGACCTTCTTGGTTTGGCCCTCTGTCCTCGCGACCGTGTCGTCCACGAACGTCCACAGGCCAGCGTACGTGTGGTTGGTGTGGGCCCTCTGCAGGATCGGCCCCAGGTATACCTTGGCGAGCTTACCGCCATTGCAGCTGCCCGCGACGATGGACCTCTCGGCGTCTATGATGTCGCTGACCCAGCCGTGCATCCGCAAGTACCTGGGCGCCAGGTAGAGCTGCACCTCCATCGCCACGACAATCGGGGGAAGTTGACCCCGATCGCGGCTTCGAAGAGGGCCTCGTAGCAGACCGAGTCGTAGAACTTCTCTACGTCCATCAGCAAGGTCGCGAAGGCCACGCCGAAGGTCGCCGCCGTCTCGTCAAGTAGCGCCCTGACTAGCGCTGCCCTTAAGGCGCTGGATCCTTTGATGGCGGTGTCCCAGAACTCCCCGAGCTCCCTGGACCACTCGTCGGTTACGCTGGAGCGGACCTTGGCCCACGTCTTGGGGATTGTGGGGAGCATGCCCAAGATTCTCTCTCCACCTGCGGGCTTGGGGGCCATGGCCCCAATGGTAGCGCAAAGCTGCTGAGGCCACAGCCCGTTGGCCTCCACCTGGTTGTAGATCTCGGCGAGCTCCTGGATCCCTTTCTCGGGGAGCCTCTGGATGTCGATGGGGCCGATGTTGTCGACTCCTCTCGCCTTCTTCGGGTTGGCGGTGCGCACAATGGCCTGTATGTGCTGCGGCTCGATTAGCGGGAGGGGGTCCTCCTTTGCGAGCCGCATGGCCTTCTCGTACGCGCTGATGATCTGATTGACGTTGTAGCTGTCGGACGCCCAGATGGCGCGCCAGGTGTCGGCAGAGTGGTTCATGAGCGTGGGCGGGTCGCCCACCGTTCTCTGAGGCTGCTTGTCCTCCAGGCGCGGCGCCTTGGGGTCGGTGACGATGCGGCGCAGCTTTCCTGGTGAGTCCTTCCACGCCTGTTTCGCCCAGTCGAGATACCGTTTCCGCGCTCTGCCTGCAGCTCTCGCCATGGCTGGGTCCACTCGATGGTGGTGGCGCTGACGCGGTGCAGGTCCGCCGCGTCGCAGTACTCGAGGTTTACAAGCTGGGCCTTCCACTCTCCGGTCTCCTGCGGGTCGGTCTTGTTGCCGAAGGGCTCCTTGGAGAACTCGGGGTTCTCCAGGTCGTCCAGCTTCTTCATGACTGTCTTGTGGATGTGCTGGCGGGCTTTGGGGTCCTTGCCGTTGGTGACCAGCGCAGAGTACCTCACCACGAGGGTACTGAGGTGCTGCCACCATGTAGCCTCAAGGTCCTTGAGGTATGCTCTGCCAGGCGACGCCTTCATCGTCTGCTTGGTGGTCCTGTACCCCTCCGCCCTGCCCTGGTACTTGGCCCTGTCCTCGACGGGGACCGCGTGCGTCTCCAGGAATGCGAGCTCCAGGATCGCGACCCACAGCGCGTACTTCGAGTTGATGTTCTCCGCGAGGTTCGGCGCATGGTTGTGGAAGATGTGTCCCCTGCCCTCCTCGGTGCCGACCTTGGCGCCATACCGTCGGCAGCGGCGTCCCAGTAGCGCTGTGGAATCCGGGGTCTTCCTTGGCCGTCTCGCGGTCGAAGTAGAGGGCGTCGAACTCGTCGCGCAGGTGCTCTGGTAGCCTGCCCCTCCTGGTCCGCAACGCCTCCGCACGAGCCTTGGACCTTTTGCTGCTCGGGTCCGCGACCTTCTTAGGTCTGGCTCGTGCGGGGAGGGCTTTGGGAACCTTTATAGCCTTGTACTGCCACTGCTCGGCGGTGCCCACCGTGATCTGGATGCCGCAATGGGTCTTCCAGGGGACGTCGTAGATGGCCTCGATCCCGACGTGCGTGGCGATGCCCGCTCGTGCGATCGCGCAGTCGTACACGGCGCCCGAGCCCTCGTCGCACGTCGCCTCGCAGCTCGGGTCGGTGAGGATAGCGCCGTTCCATCGCGTGAGCCACGGTTTGTTGTCCCACCAGTGCGGCTCGTAGTTCCAGTCGGCCAGGGTGATCCACGGGTCCATGAGCATGTCCACAAACGTGGAGATGGAGACCAGGATGTCCCCGTTCGCGCCTTGGCCCCGTAGGCCAGGGCGCAGGCACGCCGCTACGATGACTATGTTGCCGCTCTTGGAGTGGAGGACTGTCGGCGTGAAGCCCACGAACGGCTGCCTCTTGTAGCGCTTGACGTAGTACTCCCTGTAGCCCTCGAACGTGGTCGCCGCCACGTCCCTGCGCGTGAGGATCCACTCGCCGCCATGGGTCCCCTTGTCCGATTTGTTGGTGGCCACCGCAGGCGTGGCCGACAGCTTCCAGCCGTCCATGGCGAGCTTTCCAATCTGCTCGGTGATGCCGCACGCGTCGACGCGGGTCTCCGCCAGCGCTATGAGGTGGTACTTGAGGCCTGCGTTGCGACAGAAGTTGGCGGCCTGTGGCCCCCAAGCCGTTACGTTGCCGAACAGGATCTGGGCCGCCCGCTCGGCCTCTGGGGCGGGTGCACCTGCCGTGGGGAGCCCCCTGGCGCGGTTCCCCTGCCCCCTCAGCCGCTGCGGCCGCTTGCGGCTACCCCGGCGACGGTGGGGCTCCTGCTGCTGCCGCTGGCGCCATGGTGGCGCCCTTGCCCACGCCCTTAGCTGCGTGGGCCAGCTCCCTAGCCCTCGCGGTGGTGGCGATGAGCTCGGCGACGGCCTTGCGGTCCTCCTCGGAGGGCTCGTCGGTAGCAGGGGCGGCCCCTCCAGGCTGGCGTGGCTCGGCAGGTGGGGCGGCAGAGCCTCCTGGCGTGCCAGGTTGCGCCTGTCCTCCAGGTGCGGCCGCTGGCTGGTGCTCGTCTGGTGAAGCGGGAGCGGTTCCAGGATGAGGTTGCTGAGCAGCTGGTTCCTCCCCACTCGGCTTCTTCCGCTTCGCTGGGTTGGTAGTGGACTCCTTGGCTTGGCGTAGGAGTTCCCGTACCTTCTCTTGACCATTGTTGAGCTCGGCCAGGCGCTGGTCAAGCTCTTGCTTCCATTGTTCCATCTGGGCTCGGGTGCCCTCGTCGTAGATGGAGAGGTCGTCCCACATCGAGCTGTCGACCTTGAAGGCTTCCTGGGATCCCGCTTGTGGTGCTCCGCGTGCAGCTCCAGCAAGCTTGGCGCTGTGGTCCGCTTGCGCCTTGGCGCATGCGTTCTGCGCCTGGACGAGGTCCAGGGCGGCGTGCTCCTGTTTGGCCACGGCGTCGTCGCACCACTGCTTGGCGGCCTCGACGTCGTCGAGCGACTGCTTGAACTTCTTCTCCCTGTCTGTGAGGACTGACAGCGCCGACTGGAGCACCTGCTCTGCCGTGCGGGCAGGCTGCGGCTTGTCGGGCTGCTGGAGGGCGCCCTTGAGGTTGCCGGCGAGTTCGGCGTGCTTGGTGTCGCTGAGGAGCGTGCTGAGCGTGGCGATGATGGCGTCCCTGGTCGGGGCGACGGCCACTGGCTGCTCCTTCCACGGCGGTGGCTTGCTGACTCCTGCCCACGCCCCAGCAGGCTGGCGGTGCTCGGCGGGTGATGGGGCCAGCAGCTTGCCACAGTAGAAGCACTCGGACTTGCCCTTCCACGTCCATCGGTATCGACACTGCTTGCATACCGTGTACTGGCCAGCGAACCTAGCTGGCGATCCTCGTCCACCTCCAGGGCGTGCACGTCGCGGCCTGGTGCCGCCGTTGGCGGCAGCTCCTCCGTCAGCAGGGGCGGTTCCTCCACCGCGGTCCGCGGCGGCCATCGTCCCACTGCT
The DNA here is from genome assembly GCA_963575745.1 of Prorocentrum cordatum. Lineage (NCBI taxonomy): Eukaryota > Dinophyceae > Prorocentrales > Prorocentraceae > Prorocentrum > Prorocentrum cordatum. Next base: position 13,176 of record CAUYUJ010007642.1, read on the forward strand.
TCCCAAGGAGCTCTCGCGAGCCACGCGAGGGAGAGATATGGAATGGGCGGCAGCTCGCCCCTGGGTGTAGCTGCAATGGGCGGCAGCTCGCCCCTGAGTGTAGCTGCAGTGGGCGGCAGCTCGCCCGTGGGTGTGGCTGCAAATATGAAAAGCACTGAAAGCTTTGGGAGCCTACCCCAGATCGGCAGTGGAATGGTCACCATTTTGGCCTTGAGCCAAAATGGCTTGAGCCAAAATGGCTACGGATCGAGGAGAAGAAGGAGATGGAGAAGGAGGAGGAGGAGGAGGGAAAAGGAAGAGGAGGAGGAGGAAGAGGATAAGGAGGGAGGGGGGAGGAGGAGGAGCAGGGAGTAGGAGGGAAGGGAAGGAGGGAGGAGGAGGGGGAGGAGGAGGGGAGGGGAGGAGGAGGGAGGAGGGAGAGGAGGAGGGGAGGAGGAGGAGGAGGAGGAGGAGGAGGAGGAGGTAAGGAGCAGGCAGGAGGAGGAGGAGAAGGGGGGAGGAGCAGGAGGAAGAGGAGGAGGATGAGGAGGAGGGAGAGGAGGAGGAGAAGAAGGAGGAGGAGGAGGAGAGAAAGAGAGAAGGAGGAAAATAAAGGAGGAGGAGGACACCACAACTGTGCGGCCAACTCCGACTGCGGCGGTGGCGGCGGATGGACGGCGAGGGGAGGGAGGATGCCCCCGTAGGGCCGAACACCCACTTCACAAGCCCGTAGTAGTGCCTGGCTTGAACTGGCCACTCACGATGTCCTCGAGACGTTCACGAGCTCGTGGGAAGCGATCTGGGAGATCATGTCATGCTCAAGGTCGGCCATCAACTTCTCAGCATTCTGGGCCTGGTCCCCGAAAACGAGCCGCAACATCTGGTGCATGTCGTTGTCGCGCTGCGCCGCGCAGTCCCCGCCATCGCTGTGAATTCCAGCGCCTTCGGGAACCAATTCAGGCTCACCATCCGCAGACCCACCAAGAACACCAGGAAGTGCTTGTGGACCCTCATGCGCACGACCTGCACCTGCACATTCGAGAAGGACTCCTCCAATTTGCCCATCGGCACAACGCACCAATGCCGAAAGACAGTTTCAGAAACGGCCTCGCAAACGTCAACATATGCTGACGCCACCAAGTCCCGTTCCAATGTCTTGATCTTCTGCTTCTCCTTCACCTTCTGCCGTTTGCGAAACCTCTTGACTCTCCGCATCTCCTTCAGTTCCTCCTGGGTTATGACTACCATGTCGCCCTGGGAAGAGGCGGCGGCAGTCGCGGAGATCTCGTAGCCCTCGGCGACGCTGGAGGAGGCGGCCTCGGCAAACCTGGCGTACTCCATGTCGCAGGTGTCGTTCCAAGATGCACGCTCAGTTTCACAACCTTGCTGTACGGGTCCGTACGCTAGAAGATCCCAGGAAACGGTGGCATCGGAACGGCTAGAACCTCCACCTCCTTCTTCGTCACGCTCAGGTACCCGAGGCTCTAAGAGAACTTCCTCCCTCTGATGCTCTTCTTCTGCTTCTTCCACTATATAGCATCAGTATTATTATTTATCCGCTTGCGGTCCCGCTGGTCCAGCTGGTTCATACTCAGCATGTTCAGGTTGGGCGGCGCAGGCGGCGTAGGGAAAGTGATTGCCGACGCCGACGCCTCCAAACCCATGACAACCTGCTCCAGCTCCTTTGGCGAGTGACCAACAACCCAGGCCAGTTGAGGCCGCAAAGGGGGCCTGAGTACCCTGCGCACCCCAAGCCTCGTGCCCACAAGCATAGACGTAGCCCCCACGAAACCCGACGAGGTCGTAGGCGAGCTGGCCGCTGAGGATGAGAGCGCGCACCTCGTCGCCATTCCAGCCGACGAAATTCACCTTCTCGAAGAGGTCGACAGAGGCGCGAGCTGGCGCGGCACCGGGATCAGCATGCAGAGGGCCGCGCCGCAGTCCCCGAACTTCACCGCCACCAGCGACCGGCCGAACCGTCGGCGGCAGCGCCCAGGCCAGCACCATCGCGGGTCCAGCGCCCGGGCTCGGGCTCAAGGTTGGAGCCCAGGTGGCCTTATGGGGAGGAGGAGGAGGAGGAGGAGGAGGAGGAGGAGGAGGAGGAGGAGCAGGAGGAGGAGGAGGAGGAGGGTGGAGGAGGACGACGAAGGAAGGCGGAGGAGGAGCGATGCCCCAACGACCCCAGCGACTGCATTCGATGATGATCGGGGTTGGTTTGTGCTTGTTTTTTCACGTCCGACCCACCTGTGGATCCGCGCAGCAGCAGCAGCAGCGAAAGCGGAGAACAGCGAAAGCAGCACAGGAATAAACACATGGGCTTAAGAGGGGCGAAAACGACAAATACGAAAGACCCAACAAAGCAAGCACCCCACTAAACGTCATCCAAAACCTCGGACAATGGCATGGATACCCGAAACCATAGTACGAGCATCTGTCCTGCCACTCGAAAATGATCGGCGAGCATCTCCTTCAGTGTCGCCAGATCGAAGGCTTCGCCACAGACGCTCAAAGGACGGAGAGGAGAAATTCGCACACACACGAAATAGAGTGGATCAACAACCACATCTCAGACACGGTTCCCTGACCAGGCGGCCTAAACCTTGGGGTGCCGCCCCCAATATAATCACATATGGTCTCTGAGAAGGCCCATAGAGAGCAAGATGGTGACCTCCAAAAAGCTAGCCTGAGCAAAGAGGAAAGCATCGATACTGCTTGCACCAAGCTGAAAATCGAAACCAAGACTCTTCGCTAAAAACTGGAAGAGGCAAGAGGGGAGAGCTACACTCAGAGGGCGATATTCAGGACGTGCCGCAAAGTGCTCCACAGAATCCATGGCACCCTCCACCCCACAGTCCCAGCAGCCACGAACAGGGCCACGATGAAAGCGAACACTGGTACAGACACCTCGAGCAAGAACGCGGAGACCAGCTAGCCCCAAATAGCAGCTACTACTACGGTTGGTAACCTTACGGGCAGTCTGAACAACCCCTTAAGCTTGAGAGATATGTACCCCGGGAAGCCAGCGGGCGACACGCATCAGGAGACATCTGGTAAGGGAGCTGTGGGGGGGGGGGGGGGGGGGCAACCACAGACGACGTCACGGCTTCTTTTGGAACCAACCTGCCTGTAGAAATGTCGAATATGGAGAAATGTCAGACTGCCAAGCCATAGCCAATGCACACACGAGAGAGCCATGCCACCACGGGGACCGCATGCGGCCAGGGTGAAAGTCATCGTGCGTCGGGAAAGCAGAGAGTAGCGTGCAAGCCGAAACTTAGTCGCCACTCAATATTGACAAGATCGAGAAACTCAATCCCCAGTCCCAGTTTACAAAAGCACCTTACGCATCACACAGTTATGAGAATGAAGATGATTACGATGATGATGGATGTAGATGGTGATGATGATGATGATGATGATGATGATGCTGCTGATGATGATGATGATGATGATGATGATGATGATGATGATGATGATGATGGGGATGCTGACGATGAAGGTGGTCATGGCGATGCTGATCATGATGGTGGTGGTGCTGGTGGTGGCGATGGTGATGATGTGATGATGACTACAATGATGATGGCGCTGGTAATGCGGATGCGGATGCTGATGATGATACGGATAGGGACGATGATGGTGATGGCGATAACGATGGTGCGCACGATGTTGATGATGGTAACGATGGTGATAATGTTGGTGATGGCGAGGATTGTCTACACGCCTCAATGTGTGCATATCATCCTTCGCAGGAGCCATGCAACTCCTCCCTGTATCGTTCGAATGTCAATGGGTGTTCCCGATAGGAATCCTGATGATGTTGATGCAGTTGATGCTGATGCTGATGATGGTGATGATGATGTTAATTGTGCTGCTTCTGCTGGTGATAAGAATGATGATGCTGCTGTGACGATGGAGATGATGATGATGATGATGATGATGATGATGATGATGATGATGATGATGATGATGATGATGATGGTAGTGGTGATGGTGATGGTGATCGTGATGGCGATGATGTTGATGCTGATGGTGATGATGATGATGATGATGATGATGATGATTAAGCTGCTGAGATGATGCTGATGTTGTGGTTGTTGATCATGATGATGATTGTGATGATGGTGATGATGATGATGATGATGGTGTCGACACTATGATCAAGCCGTGTCTCGCATCTGTCGGGCGTAATCCCACCAACTTTCTTAACGACGATTCACGTGAAACCGACGAGGAACCTTTGACAATACGTTCGTCTACCGCCTCTCCGCCGCTCTCGCCTTCAGGTCATCCCGCCGGGGCGCCTCCGCTCAAGGCGTGCAGCTGCTCGGCAAGCCTCAGCACAGCCTCTGCCGGGGAGAAGGTGGGTCGTCGGGAGGAAAGGCAAAGCCAGGTTGAGGACGAACTCCACCAGCCCAGTGGGCGTAGGTGGTTGGAGGAGTTGAGTATCCCAATCTCCGTCTCCCCATTCCGTCGCGAGGCGTTAGAGCGTCCAGAATGGCCTAAGATGGCCCAAAGGAGACACCAGGAAGCCCAAGATGGCTTTCAAGATCGTAAAATGTAATGGCTCAAGACAGTTTCCAGCATGCCTCCCAAGAGGTGCCATGACTGTCCCAAGACGGCTCCAACAAATGGCCACTGAGCCTCACCAGGACCTCCACCCCGACAGCCGAAAATCCGTCCAACACCTGCAAGAACTTTAAGTGTTTACCGTATCGCCATTTCGCTTCCAATGGGCCTCTGAGACCTCAAGATGGAGCCGAGGTGGCCCGAGAGCCCCAAGAGGGGCCCAAGGAAGCCCCACGAGGACTCCAGGAGGCTACGTTTGGGCTTCTGAGGGGGGCCTGACACAAACGCCGCCCCCTTTCTCAATAGATGGCCCCGCAGATTGCCCCGAGAGGCCCCTCAAGACCCCCAAGAAGGCCCAAACAGAGCCAAGAGGGCCCAAACGGCTTCCATAAATGCCCCAAGAATATGGCACCAAGTGGCCCCCCGAGGTATCGAATCCCATCAGCCATCTGGGCCAAGGTCTAACGAGTTCTGCCTTTCCTCTTGCCAAAAAAAAGTTCCCCTCCGGGGAGGATTACCCTCCGGGGGGGCGCGAGGTGGCAGAGAGTCCGTGCTTCGCCCAAGATTGCTCCAAGCGGGCCTCCGATGCTCCAAGATGGCCTCGAAGGCGGATCAAGATAGAAGAAAAGATAGCATCCGATGTGGCTCCACGAGGCCCGAGGAGGGCAACAAGACGGTTTCAAGTGCTCCAGGAGCCCCACAGGACCCCCACAAAGGGGCCAACATCCTTGAATCTTTCAACAAAAAATCACGGTGTGTTGCCTTCTCGCCTGTAGGCTTCCGATACGCTGTTGAGACCTCAAGATTGTCCCAAGATGATGGCCTCAGAGAACCCCAAGAGGGGCCCCAGAGCCCCCCGAAACGGCCCCAAGAGCGCCCACGATCGGCCCAAGAGCGTCCCAAGAGTGCCCCAAGAGGCGATGCTGATGGCCCCGTGGGGGCGGGCGGGGGGGGATGGGCAAATTGAGGATCCCCCCGTATTGATCAACGGCGGGCCCCCCAAAGAGGGCTCCAAGAGAGACCCAAGAGGGCCTGAAAGCTCCCCAAAAGAGCTCCAAGAAGGCCCCTTCCTCGTCGTCGTCGTGTCGTCGTTGTCGTTGTCGTTTTCCTCTTCCTCCTCCTCCTCCTCCTCCTCCTCCTCCTCCTCCTCACCTCCTCCTCCTCCTCCTCCTCCTCCTCCTCCTCCTCCTCCTGCTCCTTCTCCTCCTCATCCTCATCCTCATCCTCCTCCTGCTCCTCCTCCTCCCCCTTCCCTCGCCCCCAAGCGGGCCACAGGGGTGGCCCGAAGAGGCCCTCCAAGGCCACCTCCTTGCTCCCAGAGAACTCTGTGTTCACCCTGGTTGTCCGCGTTGTTTCACTACGTATACGTGTCTCTTCGTCCCGTTTCCCGTCAGCTCTCAAGAAGCGTGAAGAACTGTACCGCTCCGTGGCCTCACTGCTTCACTATATGCGTACACACGCCCCTCCTCCAGACAACTTCCCTGGGCATAGCTTCTGGATGAGCTGGTGGGGAGGCATGGAGCGTGGAGAACTCAGACGATACTATACTGTGACTCGAGAATCGAAGAGTCAGCAGGTCTGAAAAGCGTGTCGGGCGCCGCGGCCACCCGAGAGCGCTCTAGAACGCTCTGACTTCTGGAGGCGGCGGCGGCGGCTCCACCGTTTGCTGGCTGACGCCTTCCTCATCCTGAATATGTAGCGATCCCACACGTTGCACTCCAATGGCCAGCGGCCTGGGCGCATCACGAAGAACCGAACCGCCTTGCCCAGTGCGAACCTAAGCAGGAAGAGCAACAAAAACTGACACTCGCGCGGGGCGACGGAGGGGAATCCGCCGACCCCGCTGCCTGGAAGCACAGAAGCGTGGGAGGCAATGGCTGCCCCCTGCCCCGCTTCCATGGTTGCTCCTCAAGTGCCCCTCGTGCATCCATGGATTTTTGAGGAGGGGCAAGGAAGGACATCGCTCCTCACTGAGCGTTCCGTATGGTATCAGCTAGTCAGGCCCAGCTGCGGGGAAGTAGAAATCCTCTTTCATGAGTCCTCTTCCTCCTGCTCCTCATCATCCTCCTCCTACTCCTACTCCTCCTCCTCCTCGTCCTCCTCCTCCTCCGCATCATCCTCAGCATCATCATCATCATCATCATCATCATCATCATCATCATCATCATCATCATCATCATCATCATCAGCATCATCATCATCAGCATCATCATCAGCAGCCTCAGCATCATCATCATCATCATCATCAGCATCATCATCATCATCATCATCATCATCATC
>CAUYUJ010007642.1:25000-45427 GCA_963575745.1 Prorocentrum cordatum
CCTGCCGGCCGGCGGCGCGGGACCAGGGTTGTAGATGCCATGACAATGGAGACTCTAATAATCCCATCATTGAATTAAAGATGTGTTTTAAATGTATCAAGCAAGTTCTAAAATGTTTCAAACCTGTTGTTTACATCTTCAAAACATGTTTGAAACATGCTTTAGACATCTGGAAATCATTTAGCAGCATGCTTCCTCTCCATTGATCGTCCTCCACAAGACCAGGGCCCGGGCCTGCTCCTCCGCGGCGCGGGTCTTCGCGACCTGCCAAGTCGTCGTCGTCGCAGCCGTCGTCGTCGTCGTCGCCGTCGTCGTCGCCGCCGCCGCCGTCGCCAGCAATGCCGACCCCCCGCCCCGTTCGTGACTTTCGGTGGCAACTCATGGGAGCCTCCCATACCATCGTGTCGGCTCTTGCGAATCGACGCCAATCAACGCTGATCGACGCTAATCGACGCTAAGTCGGCGCGATCTCATCGACTCCCAGACGCTAATCGACGCGAACCGACGATAAAGACGAAATAAAGAGGGCATACCAGGCTCCCATGAATTGCTACCGAACCCCCTCGCGACTGCCCACCAGACCACCCCGAATCAACCCGAAGACCCAGATTTCGGTTTGGGGGGGTACGGGCTCCATACGTGTTTTTCTCTGTCTCTGATGTTCCCGGACGCCCCGCCCCCCACCTCGCCGTCGCTCGGACGTCCATTCCCCGTGCATTGTTCGGCCTCGCGCGTCTTTTCTCGCAAGATGCTCCAAAATGCTCCTCGACAATTCTCGCCGAGAAAAGAATGCACACGTCCGAGCGACGCCAAGCCACTGGGAACGGAGGGCGCACTGGGGCCTGCGGGTTGGGGTGGCCTGGTGGCCTGGTGAGCTCGGGCGGCGCGCGGGGGAACGAGGCGGGCACGCGCCCGTGGCCGTGCGGGAGAACGTCCCCTGACATCTGGCCAGGGCTCGACCAAGCCCGTGTTTGTCGTTTTCTCGTTGTTTTCGTGCTTCCTGGTTTTGCTTCAAATTCGTCTCTGCTGCAAAACGACATCGAAACGAAACGGGCCCACAAAATTGCCAAGAGACAATTTGGGTCGACCCCTGCATCTGGCGTCTCAAAAAATCAAGGCGGAAGTTGTTTGTAGTCTGCGGCCTCTCGGGGCCCTCACCGGGCCTCGGGACCGTCCAAATATGGCTCGGAATGGAAAACTGATCCCGGGGAAGTGGTCGAGAGGTCGGGGGCTTCAGCCTAGGACTGAGCCAGATTGGGCGGGATCAAGCGGAACTCAAAGGGATTATGCTGGACCAGGTCGGTCTTCGACCACAGAACTGCTAGGGCAGCGCAGCGATGGGCTCCGAGGGAGCTGCTTGAGTGCCAGTGGAACCGCCTGAGCACTGCCCTGACCGATCAGCCGTTGAACTGGAACTGCCGCCTCAAGGCCACAATGAGTCAGGTCAGTACCCGGGCCTCCCGGACATCACCCGCAAAAACTCGGCCGACCCGCATGATGAGACGAGACTCCCGAGATGACCACGAGAAGCTCCCAGAAGGATCCCGAGTGGGATGCGGAGGGAACTGCTGGTCCGATGTGCCATCCCTGGAGGCGTGACGACCAGATCCGAAGGACAACCATCTTTCGGCGTTAGGGGGCCACATGCGAGACCTACCCCTACCCCCCACGATTTCTGAGGGGGAGGGTGGGGGTCACTTCGCTCGGGAGCTCCCGAGTGAAGTGAACCCTGCCCTGCCCCTCAGAAATCGTGGGGGGTAGGGGTAGGTCTCGCACGTGGCCCCCTAGGTGTGTCGTCGGCCCAGCGGTGTGACCAGAACGCGCCCGCCACCGAGCAACATGCTATGCGGCTTCTGAGCCCGCGCGTCGCCCCCCTGGGGGGGCGACGCACACCTCGTGTCAGCAGGTTCGGGTGGCGCCGACCAGGAGGCCCCCGGTCCCGAGAGGCCCTCGCCCCGCGGTGCTCCCGACCGCGCTCCTGTTGCGCCCGGCGCGCGCACGACCTGGGCACGGTGGCCGAAGGCCTCTCGACCTGCCACCGCTGTGGCCTGCCAGGCCCGAGCTGGATCGGACCGCGAGCTAGGATCGGATCGAAAGCGGATCGGATCGCCAGCGAATCGCCTCACATCGAAGCGAGATCGGGTCGCCGCGAGACGGCCGACGCGGGCCAACCGAACCGAATCGACAGGAATCAGAATCGCAAGCCCAAACAACGGGTAAACCGGTAAATAGTAGGAGGAGGAGGAGGAGGAGGAGGAGGAGGAGGAGGAGGGAGGAGGGAGGAGAGGAGGAGGAGGAGGAGGGGAGAGGAGGAGGAGGAGGAGGAGGAGGAGGAGTGAGGAGGAGCGAGGAGCGAGGAGGAGCGAGGAGGAGGGGGAGCGAGGAGCGACTAAGAGCGAGGAGGAGGAGGAGGAGGAGGACCGCGAATCGAGCCAGATCGTAGGCAGCCCTGTCTGTCAAGAGGACCGTTGGCGTGCCACGGATTATGATTGTCTGGCGCCTCTGTAGGGTTCCCAGCCCTCTGCGGCCCTAACCCGCTGGCCCTCCTCCTCCTCCTTTTCCTCCTCCTCCTCCTCCTCCCCTCCTTCCTCTTCTCATCCTCCTCCTCCTCCTCCTCTCCTCCTCCTCCTCCTCCTCCTCCTCCTTCCTCCTCCTACCTCCTCCTCCTCCTCCTCCTCCTCCTCCTCATCCTCTCCTCCTCCTCCTCCTCCCTCCTCCTCCTCCTCCTCCTCCTCCCTCCTCCTCCTCCTCCTCCTCCTCCTCCTCCTCCTCCTCCTCCTCCTCCTCCTCCTCCTCCTCCTCCTCCTCCTCCTCCTCCTCCCCGTCCCCCCCCCCCCGCCTACCACACACCGCGTCAAAGATCAAGGAAACGTGCTGCCAAGATTGCCGAGATGGCCTCAGGCGGTCTCCAAGACTGTCCCGAAGGTGGTTCAAGGGAGTCCCAGAATTTGCCACGTCGGCGCTTCCAGAAAGAGAGGGGCGGGCGGCGGTGACTCGCCGTAGGCGTCTTCGATAAAGTGTACAGCCCCTTGAAGCTGCTACATGCTGCCCCACGCCGCGTTGCCAGAATGACTGGAGCAGCTGCTGAGTGACGGCCCAGCAGGTAAAAGGTTGCGCACGGGCTTGGGCTGCTGAAGTGGGCACGCAGCACCAAGAAGCTACTACAGCAGCGCAGCGCAGTACAGAGGCATGCAGGGTCCCGAAGGGGTTGGCGGTGTGGCGTAAGCCATTATACGCTCTATATGTTTGTGGTTATCTCTCTCTCTCTCTCTTTACAAGCGAGGCCTCCTTTGATATGAACACACAGCCATGCATAATGTGAGCTGGGAAAAAGCAGGGCGGATATGGACGGGGGATGGATCGCTAGAGCGTGTTAGGAAGGAGGAGCGGCAAAACTCGACGACGTAATTGAAGAGGGGGTTATTTCACATTTCCAGCATCACAATACTGCAATCCGACGGAAAGGATCAAGAGAAATGTGAAATCGAATGTGCACGATCGAACAAGGTAAAGTCGTTTTAGCGAATGCTGAGAAGTAAAGTGCACTCCTCAGCCCGGTAATTGCATCCACCACTTCACGCGCTGAATTGTGCGCTGCCCAGGACTCGGCAGACCAGAAAATAATACCACACGTGGACGGTCAAAACCATCCTTGTCGCAATGTACCATCAGCTACGTTGCATCAAGCATGGCGATCAGCGGGCTCATAACAATATGCACGGTGTTAAGGGAGACAACGGCATCAAGAGACTGGAAATCGTTCTCGCGTTGGCGGATGTCTTACAGAGAAGGGGCGTGGTCGAGTGAAAACCCAGCAAGACTTCAACGGTTCTCATGTCCTGTGCCTACCCAAGTTCGTGGATCGATATATATATATATATATATATGTATATATATAATGTATGTATACGCATGTTGTTGTGCCACGCCATATGCCTTTGCCATGCCGCACATGTGCCCGGCAAAGACTGATCGCGCCCAGGCCCATCTGAAGAAGTCGGGGAGCTGCGCAGTAGCATCTGACAACTGTTAATAGCAAGAGGACCAAACATCGCAATCCTCATAGTCGTGTTCTCCCTCGCACCACGCATAGTCTAGCAACCCGTGTGTGGTCCCCCGTTCCCCCAAACATGCACAAACACAACTCGATGCTTACGAGACAGTGCAACGACAGATCGTGAAATGCTTCGGGCCATCTTCAGGACTGGGTCCCTGCTCGTGCGCGAAATCATCCCATGAAGAAGACGCTGTTATGGTGTCTTGCGCGGCTCTTAGTGAACCGAACCCACCTGGATGCCGGTGGGAGCCTCATGGATTCGCCGAGCGCTCCACTACTGGCAAATTGCATACTCGCAAACGTCCGAAAAACACGTGTCTCCTTTGATGCAATTTATCGTAGATCCCCCGCAGGGGGATCCAGGCCATTTGCGAGTAGTTACTTTGCGAGTAGTGGAACGCGCTCGTCGGTGGATGCGTTCGGGAACCTCTCGGGGGGTCATTGGGACCTCTCGGGCCGTCTCAGCACTGCCTGTTGTAGTAGCTGTTTGTTTCTGGTCCCGGTCCGATTCGACAATGCCAGCACGCTCCCCATCTGACAGCACCTTTGTCTGCCGAGGGGAGCAGTAGCCATAGCGCATGCGTCGAAAAGGGTCTCTTTTCGAAGCCTACGCTGATGGAGCATGCGAGAGGCCTGGATTACCACGCTCCCCTGGCCTCCCATGGATGCGAGCCAACACATACATCGCCCGCCTGTGTTCGCGCTTCGCGCATGCAGGCTGACGGCAAGATCAACAGACTCTCACGATTAACAAGTGAGGCCGCGCATGGTCTATACACGGTCCGCAACCGTGCCCACTGGCACGTTGAGGCGTACTGTGATGCCAAGTGCTGTCTGGTAGGGATTCTGCATTATTTTGGCCTCCTCCTCCTCCTCAGCCTCCTCAGCCTCCTCCTCCTCCTCCTCCTCCTCCTCCTCCTCCTCAGTCTCCTCAGCCTCCTCAGCCTCCTCCTCCTCCTCCTCCTCCGCATCCTCCTCCTCCTCTCCTCCTCCTCCTCCTCCTCCTCCTCCTCCTCCTCCTCCTCCTCCTCCTCCTCCTCCTCCTCCACCCCCCCACACCTCGAGGCGCTGGCCCGCGCGCATCGACCCCCCCCTCCCCGCGGCTCTGTCGGCGCCAAGGCACCAGGCGTCGAGGACGACCAAGATGCTGTCCAAGATGGCCCAGGCAGGCCGCAGAGGCCGCCCGGATGGCGGAAGATGTCTCCAAGACAGCCCAAGATGGCTTCGGGACTGCCCGAGAGGCTGTCCAGACGGCTCCACGAGAAGTCTTGGCAGGGCCCAAGAGGCCAAAATCATGTATGTTCCTTAGGTTTGCTGAGGTTGTTGACACGTTTGCCCTTTCGGGCTTCCGTCGGCTCAAGATGGCCCGAAAAGGCCTCCAGGATGGCCCCACGACGGCCCCGACAGGGCCGCAAGCTGGCCCCAGAAATCTCCAGGGCGGCCTCGAGACATAGCCCCCCTGCACTGACTACCCACCAGACCACCCCAACCCAACCCGAAGACACCAATTTCGGGTTGGCGGGGTGGTTTTTGAATGTTCCCCGACCCCCCCCCCACTGGAAATCGAGGATAAATTTAGGCCTTCGGGTTGGGTTGGGGTGGTTTGGTGGGTGGTGATGCACTGCCCGGGAGGGCCGGAGAAAGCATCAAGCTGACCCAAGAGGACCTCAAGCTGGCCCACGAGGGACCCGAGACGGCCTAAGATGCCCCCCTGGACGGCGCAAGACGGCCCCAAGAAACCCCCCAGACGGCAACGAAAGGACTCCAGGAGAGCCCGGACCCACGAGGGCACGGAGACGGCCCCGAGGCACCCCCGAGGCTGCCCTACAGGAGCCAAGGCCAGCACCCAGTCAGACCAAGTCATGTTCATGAGAGCTCGTCGAGAAGTGAAGACAAAAAAGTTTCGCACGGGAAAGCTCTCCTCCGCGTTCTCCTCCTCGCCCTCTTTATCATCATAGTCAATATCATTATCCCCACCGTCCTTGCCCTCGTCTTCATCATCACTATCGACGTCATAGCACCATCATCATCATCATCATCATCATCATCATCATCATCATCATCATCATCATCATCATCATCATCATCATCATCATCATCATCATCATCATCATCATCAGCATCACCATGATCGTCGCCATTCTGAGCAGCGTCTGCAGGTCCTTCCTTCGCTTCATGGTCCTATTCCGCTCAACGAGTGAATCAGGACAATGCAACATGGGCTAGAAACGGCGGAAATGTCCCAGAAGATGCCTGTCGGCGTTGCCTGAGCGTTCGCCGCAGAGAGCCCTGGGAGAGGCCAAGAATACCCAAAGTCAAGCGATCTGTCACATGCGACGGTTTCCTGGGCTTGCTCCAACCGTCACGCAGTGAGGGCATCTATGGCCGCTCGAGGTGTCACGCGTTGGGGCCTCCCGTCTCCCCCGCGTAAGAAACACCGAGAACACTGTGCTGGCACGGTAGCGGGACTTGCCGCAGGCAGCTGGATACTGCGCAAAGAACCTGCTAATTATGGCAACTCACTGCGGGCACCCCTTCTTCTCGTTGGTGCAGCACCACCCCTTTTTGTCTTCGCTCCATCCAGCCTCCCAGTTGGAATAACCTGCGTCACAATCATAAGGATTGGATGACACTTCTGGGCAACCCATCTGCTTGCTCGCACAACACCACTCCTTCTTGTCCTGGGACCAGCCGGCTTCCCAGTTCGAGTACCCAGCGTTGCAATCATACGGCAAAGACGACGTCTCTGGGCACCCCTTCTGCTCGTTGTCACAACACCAAGCCTTCTTGTCCTCGGACCATCCTGCCTGCCAATTCGAGTACCCAGCCGCGCAGTCGTAGGGCTGAGACGGCGCCCCGCAGCCGATGTGCTTGTTGGAGCAGCACCAGCCTTTCTTGTCCGCAGACCACCCCGCTTCCCAATTCGAGTAGCCGGCGCCGCAGTCGTAAGGCTCGGACGGCGCCACAGGCGCCAGCGGCGGCGGCGGCGGCGCCACAGGAGCCAGCGGCGGCGGGGGCGGCGCCACAGGAGCCGGCGGAGGTGGGGGCGGCGGAGGGGGCGGCGGCGGAGCCACGGGCGCCGGCGGGGGGGGCGGTGGCGGGGGAGGCGGCGGCGGCGTCGTAGGGCACCCCCTGCCTGCCTGCAAGCAGCAGGTGACCTTCTTGGAGACCTCCCAAGATAGCGGATCGCCCTCCGCGCAGTCGACCTTTGCCTCCGTGGTCGTCACTGGCGGTGGCGGCGGGGGCGGCGGTGGCGGGGGAGGCGGAGGCGGCGGCGGGGGCGGCGGGGGCGGGGGCGGAGGCGCCTTGGTGGTGGTGGTTTTCTTGGTCGTCGTGGTCGCCGGAACATCCGGCGGAGGCGTCATTGCCAGCAACGGTGGCGGAGTAGTGAGGAGAACCGTGGTGGTCGTCGTCGTGCTAGTGGATCCCGTCAGGAACCAGAACAGCAGCGGGAGCAACAGCAGCGACAGTAGCAAGGGGATGAGGCAGAAGCAAAGGCAGTTGGGGCGACGGTGAGGTAGGGGCAATATACTCGAGATAATCGTCTCCGAACGTACTTCTGGGCCGCTGGCCCCCATGCCAACATACTTGTACGTTGTCTCCTGCACGTAGTCGCCATGTGGCCCCACGTAAGTTTGGGTCTGGGGCGGGCCGCCACCCGCGAGGCCGTAGCCACCGGCGCCGCCGTAGCCGTAGCCCGCCGAACCGCCGCAACAACCCGCGTCGCCGCCGTACGCGCCGCTGTAACCTGCGCCACTGCCACAGCAGCCCACGTCGCCGCCATACGCGCCGCGGTGACTCATGCCCACGCCACCGCTGCCAAAGCTGCCGCCACTGGCGTGAATCATCCCTGTGCGAACGGGCAGAACAGCGTTAAATAAAAAGGCCTGACGCGGGAGTCGCACTTGAGCAAAAACGGCTACGGACCATCTTTGCACTCTCTTGGGAGCCCGGGAGGGGGGAGGGGGGGTGAGCTCGCTCAAGCTTCGCTCTGTCGGGGGGGAGGGGGGCTGACGCCATAGCTGACGCCATTCAGGCCCAGGAGGGGGGAGGGGGGGAGAGGAGGGGGTGACGCCATGGCTGACGTCATTCAGGCCCAGGAGGGAGGAGTCGGGGGGGGAGGGCTGACGCCATGGCTCACGCCATTCAGGCCCGGAAGGTGGGAGGGGACATCCCATGAGTTTGGCTGTTCACGCGAGATCGCCACTTTCGAATATCCGAAGGTTGCCCAAGCGAGTTCAACATCTCTATCTTATGATGATGTCTCGAGCGAGTGCTCTACGTTTAAACATCCTCCTCCTCCTCCTCCTCCTCCTCCTCCCTCCTCCTCCTCCTCCTCCTCTCCTCCTCCTCTCCTCCTCCTCCCCTCTTCCTCCTCCTCCCTCCTCCTCCTCCTTCCTCCTCCTCCTCTGCTCCTCCTCCTCCTGCTCCTCCTCCTCCTCCTCCTCCTCCTCCTCCGCTCGTCCTCCTCCTCCTCCTCCTCCTCCTCCCTCCTCCTCCTCCCCGTCCCCCCCCCCCGCCTACCACACACCGCGTCAAAGATCAAGGAAACGTGCTGCCAAGATTGCCGAGATGGCCTCAGGCGGTCTCCAAGACTGTCCCGAAGGTGGTCCAAGGGAGTCCCAGATTGTGCCACGTCGGCGCTTCCAGAAAGAGAGGGGGGGGCGGCGGTGACTCGCCGTAGGCGTCTTCGATAAAGTGTACAGCCCCTTGAAGCTGCTACATGCCGCCCCACGCCGCGCTGCCAGAATGAGTGGAGCAGCTGCTGAGTGACGGCCCAGCAGGTAAAAGGTTGCGCACGGGCTTGGGCTGCTGAAGTGGGCACGCAGCACCAAGAAGCTACTACAGCAGCGCAGCGCAGTACAGAGGCATACAGGGTCCCGAAGGGGTTGGCGGTGTGGCGTAAGCCATTATACGCTCTATATGTTTGTGGTTATCTCTCTCTCTCTCTTTACAAGCGAGGCCTCCTTTGATATGAACACACAGCCATGCATAATGTGAGCTGGGAAAAAGCAGGACGGATATGGACGGGGGATGGATCGCTAGAGCGTGTTAGGAAGGAGGAGCGGCAAAACTCGACGACGCAATTGAAGAGGGGGTTATTTCACGTTTCCAGCATCACAATACTGCAATCCGACGGAAAGGATCAAGAGAAATGTGAAATCGAATGTGCACGATCGAACAAGGTAAAGTCGTTTTAGCGAATGCTGACAAGTAAAGTGCATTCCTCAGCCCGGTAATTGCATCCACCACTTCACGCGCTGAATTGTGCGCTGCCCCAGGACTCGGCAGACCAGAAAATAATACCACACGTGGACGGTCAAAACCATCCTTGTCGCAATGTACCATCAGCTACGTTGCATCAAGCATGGCGATCAGCGGGCTCATAACAATATGCACGGTGTTAAGGGAGACAATGGCATCAAGAGACTGGAAATCGTTCTCGTGTTGGCGGATGTCTTACAGAGAAGGGGCGTGGTCGAGTGAAAACCCAGCAAGACTTCAACGGTTCTCATGTCCTGTGCCTACCCAAGTTCGTGGATCGATATATATATATATATATATATATATATATATATATTGTGTACATATACGCGTGTTGTTGTGCCACGCCATATGCCTTTGCCATGCCGCACATGTGCCCGGCAAAGACTGATCGCGCCCAGGCCCATCTGAAGAAGTCGGGGAGCTGCGCAGTAGCATCTGACAACTGTTAATAGCAAGAGGACCAAAAATCGCAATCCTCATAGTCGTGTTCTCCCTCGCACCACGCATAGTCTAGCAACCCGTGTGTGGTCCCCCCCCAAGCATGCACAAACACAACTCGATGCTTACGAGACAGTGCAACGACAGATCGTGAAATGCTTCGGGCCATCTTCAGGACTGGGTCCCTGCTCGTGCGCGAAATCATCCCATGAAGAAGACGCTGTTATGGTGTCTTGCGCGGCTCTTAGTGAACCGAACCCACCTGGATGCCGGTGGGAGCCTCATGGATTCGCCGAGCGCTCCACTACTGGCAAATTGCATACTCGCAAACGTCCGAAAAACACGTGTCTCCTTTGATGCAATTTATCGTAGATCCCCCGCAGGGGGATCCAGGCCATTTGCGAGTAGTTACTTTGCGAGTAGTGGAACGCGCTCGTCGGTGGATGCGTTCGGGAACCTCTCGGGGGGTCATTGGGACCTCTCGGGCCGTCTCAGCACTGCCTGTTGTAGTAGCTGTTTGTTTCTGGTCCCGGTCCGATTCGACAATGCCGGCACGCTCCCCATCTGACAGCACCTTTGTCTGCCGAGGGGAGCAGTAGCCATAGCGCATGCGTCGAAAAGGGTCTCTTTTCGAAGCCTACGCTGATGGAGCATGCGAGAGGCCTGGGTTACCACGCTCCCCTGGCCTCCCATGGATGCGAGCCAACAGATACATCGCCCGCCTGTGTTCGCGCTTCGCGCATGCAGGCTGACGGCAAGATCAACAGACTCTCACGATTAACAAGTGAGGCCGCGCATGGTCTATACACGGTCCGCAGCCGTGCCCACTGGCACGTTGAGGCGTACTGTGATGCCAAGTGCTGTCTGGTAGGGATTCTGCATTCTTTTGGCCTCCTCCTCCTCCTCCTCCTCAGCCTCCTCAGCCTCTCAGCCTCCACCTCCTCCTCCTCTCCTCATCCTCCTCCTCCTCCTCTCCTCGCCTCATCCCCTCCTCCTCCTTCTCCGCCTCCTCCTCCTCCTCCTCTCCTCTCTTCCTCCTCCTCCTCCTCTCCCCTCCTCCTCCTCCTCCCTCCTCCTCCTCCTCCTCCTCCTCCTCCTCCTCCTCCACCCCCCCCACAACCTCGAGGCGCTGGCCGCGCCGCGCATCGACCCCCCCTCCCCGCGGCTCTGTCGGCGCCAAGGCACCAGGCGTCGGGGACGACCAAGATGCTGTCCAAGATGGCCCAGGCAGGCCGCAGAGGCCGCCCGGATGGCGGAAGATGTCTCCAAGACAGCCCAAGATGGCTTCGGGACTGCCCGAGAGGCTGTCCAGACGGCTCCACGAGAAGTCTTGGCAGGTCCCAAGAGGCCAAAATCATGTATGTTCCTTAGGTTTGCTGAGGTTGTTGACACGTTTGCCCTTTCGGGCTTCCGTCGGCTCGAGATGGCCCGAAAAGGCCTCCAGGATGGCCCCACGACGGCCCTGACAGGGCCGCAAGCTGGCCCCAGAAATCTCCAGGGCGGCCTCGAGACATAGCCCCCCTGCACTGACTACCCACCAGACCACCCCAACCCAACCCGAGACACCAATTTCGGGTTGGCGGGTGTTTTTTTTTGAATGTTCCCGCGACCCCCCCCCACTGGAAATCGAGGATAATTTGGGGCCTTTCGGTTTGGGTTGGGGTGGTTTGGTGGGTGTGATGCACTGCACGGGAGGGCCCGGAGAAAGCCTCAATCTGACCCAAGAGGACCCTCAAGCTGGCCCACGACGGACCCGAGACGGCCTAAGATTCCCCCTCTGGACGGCGCAAGACGGCCCCCCAAAAAAAAAACCCAGACTCAAAAAAGGACTCCAGGAGAGCCCGGGAGACGGCCCCGAGGGCACGGAGACGGCCCCGAGGGACCCCCGAGGCTGCCCCACAGGAGCCAAGGCCAGCACCAAGTCAGTCCAAGTCATGTTCATGAGAGCTCGTCGAGAAATGAAGACAAAAAGGTGTCGCACGGGAAGGCTCTCCTCCGCGTTCTCCTCCTCGCCCTCTTTATTATCATAATCAATCACATTATCCCCACCGTCCTTGTCCTCGTCTTCATCATCACCATCGACGTCATAGCACCATCATCATCATCATCATCACCATCATCAACAACAACAACAATCATTTTACCCGACCGCTCAGTGTTCTCACCAGTGCCAGGGTTTTCATGCGACGCGAGACAATACCCCCACTTCGTGGGGGGGCAGTTCAAGCTCTACCAAATATCCCAACGACTCTTCGCGACCACCCAAACCCAGCTTCCCGCCCTATGACGTTGGGACACTTCACTTCGTGGCGTGCGGACGACCGTGGCTACTACACTGGCGTGGGGTACACACCCACAGAAATTGGTCACTTATTCGGGGCGCGCGTGTGCCCAGCATCCTGCAATTGTGACATACAATACATGACACAGACAGACAGAGAGAGAGACAGAGAGCAGACAGAGAGAGAGACAGAGAGAGCGGAGTTGGTCACATTTTTGGGGCAAGTTCCTGAGATCGTCGTGTTTTTTTGTTGGTCTTGCGCGCGCGAATGTCCACTTTACTTTTTTTTGCAAGGGAGTATTGAAATTTGATTATGTTAGAACAAGAAAAAGTAGCTCGCGCGAGCTCATGTAACATAAATGTTGAAAAACAATTGGTTTTGTGGGAGTCGGACAGCGCGCGCGGGATGAAATTTGGACATTTTTTTTTTGAAAAACCATTGGCTTTTTGATGTTTTTATGTTGAAATCGTTACGAAACCTAAGGTTCTGGAAGGATTTCGTCTTGCGCGCGCGAATGTCCACTTTACCTTAATTTTTGCAAGGGATTATTGAAATTTGATTATGTTAGAACAAGAAAAAGTAGCTCGCGCGAGCTCATGTAACATAAATGTTGAAAAACCATTGGTTTTGTGGGATTCGGACAGCGCGCGCGGAAGGAAATTTTGACAATTTTTTCTTAAAAAACCATTGGGTTTTTGATGTTTTTATGTTAAAATCGTTACGAAACCTAAGGTTTTGGAAGGATTTCGTCTTGCGCGCACGAATGTCCACTTTACCTTATTTTTTGCAAGGGATTCTTGCACTTTGATCAAGTAAGAACAAGAATTTCCATTTTCTATTGTTTTTTGCAAGGGAAAACGAGCGTCAACAAAAAAACGGATCCGGACCTCATCCACTTTTCTGAAGCTTTCGCGAAAAAATAATGAAAATGTAGCTGCGGCCTAGGCGCGGCGCAGAGGTCGCGCACCAGGGGTCCCAACAATCATAATTCTTTAGAAGGCAATAATGTTCAAACACAACAACAATTACTGCACGTGGGGACACTCCGTTCTCACCAGTGCCAAGGTTTTCATAGGAGGCGGGCAATACCCCCACTTTGTGGGGGGCCGGTTCAAGCTCTACCAAATTTCCAAACGACTCTTCGCCACCACCCACACCCAGCTTCCCGCCCTATGACGTTCGGACACTTCACTTCGTGGCATGCGGACGACCGTGGCTCTATTCAGGGCCCCGCGGCCGACGACGACGGCGTGCGCGCGCGAAGAAAAAACGAATGTGTCCCGCATGGTATTATTTGACAGGGATGATGGCCCTGGCAGGTGCGCAACCGTTGTCGCAGAAATTCGAAAAAGTTGCTCGCAAAAGCCCGTTTGACAGAAATGTTTAAAAAAGTGTTGGGTTTCCTACGAATCCGCAAGAGCGCGCGGGATGAGATTTTGACATTTTTTTGTTGAAAAACCATTGGTTTTTGGATGTTTTTATGTTAAAATCGCTCCGAACACTAAGCTTTTGGAAGGATTTCGTCTTGCGCGCGCGAATGTCCACTTTACCTTATTTTTTGCAAGGGATTCTTGAATTTTGATTATATTAGAACAAGAAATGTCATTTTATAGTGTTTTTTGCAAGGGAAATCGGATTACAACAAAACAACCGGATCTGGATCACATCGTTTTACCTGAGGCTTCCTCACGAAAATGATGAAAATGTAGCTGCGGCCTAGGCGGCGCAGGGGGGGCGCGCACCAGGGGGCCCAACAATAATTATTCTTTAGAATAAATAATGTTCAACAACAACAACAACAACTACAACAACAACAACAACAACAACATCATCATCATCATCATCATCATCATCATCATCATCAGCAGCATTACCAGCATCACCATGATCGTCGCCATTCTGAGCAGCGTCTTCAGGTCCTTCCTTCGCTTCATGGTCCTATTCCGCTCAACGAGTGAATCAAGACAATGCAACATGGGCTAGAAACGGCGGAAATGTCACATAAGATGCCTGTCGGCGTTGCCTGAGCGTTCGCCGCAGAGAGCCCTGGGAGAGGCCAAGAATACCCAAAGTCAAGCGATCTGTCACATGCGACGGTTTCCTGGGCTTGCTCCAACCGTCACGCAGTGAAGGCATCTATGGCCGCTCGAGGTGTCACGCGTTGGGGCCTCCCGTCTCCCCCGCGTAAGAAACACCGAGAACACTGTGCTGGCACGGTAGCGGGACTTGCCGCAGGCAGCTGGATACTGCGCAAAGAACCTGCTAATTATGGCAACTCACTGCGGGCACCCCTTCTTCTCGTTGGTGCAAGTCAAAAAAACGCAGCACCATCGCCTTTTTGTCTTCGCGTCCATCCAGCCTCCATTGAATAACCTGCGTCACAATCATAAGCATTGGATGACATTCTGGGCACCCATCTGCTTGCTCGCACAACACCACTCCTTCTTGTCCTGGGACCAGCCGGCTTCCCAGTTCGAGTACCCAGCGTTGCAATCATACGGCAAAGACGACGTCTCTGGGCAGCCCTTCTGCTCGTTGTCACAACACCAAGCCTTCTTGTCCTCGGACCATCCTGCCTGCCAATTCGAGTACCCAGCCGCGCAGTCGTAGGGCTGAGACGGCGCCCCGCAGCCGATGTGCTTGTTGGAGCAGCACCAGCCTTTCTTGTCCGCAGACCACCCCGCTTCCCAATTCGAGTAGCCGGCGCCGCAGTCGTAAGGCTCGGACGGCGCCACAGGCGCCAGCGGCGGCGGCGGCGGCGCCACAGGAGCCAGCGGCGGCGGGGGCGGCGCCACAGGAGCCGGCGGAGGTGGGGGCGGCGGAGGGGGCGGCGGCGGAGCCACGGGCGCCGGCGGGGGGGGCGGTGGCGGGGGAGGCGGCGGCGGCGTCGTAGGGCACCCCCTGCCTGCCTGCAAGCAGCAGGTGACCTTCTTGGAGACCTCCCAAGATAGCGGATCGCCCTCCGCGCAGTCGACCTTTGCCTCCGTGGTCGTCACCAGCGGTGGCGGCGGGGGCGGCGGTGGCGGGGGAGGCGGAGGCGGCGGCGGGGGCGGCGGGGGCGGGGGCGGAGGCGCCTTGGTGGTGGTGGTTTTCTTGGTCGTCGTGGTCGCCGGAACATCCGGCGGAGGCGTCATTGCCAGCAACGGTGGCGGAGTAGTGAGGAGAACCGTGGTGGTCGTCGTCGTGCTAGTGGATCCCATCAGGAACCAGAGCAGCAGCGGGAGCAACAGCAGCGACAGTAGCAAGGGGATGAGGCAGAAGCAAAGGCAGTTGGGGCGACGGTGAGGTAGGGGCAATATACTCGAGATGATCGTCTCCGAACGTACTTCTGGGCCGCTGGCCCCCATGCCAACATACTTGTACGTTGTCTCCTGCACGTAGTCGCCATGTGGCCCCACGTAGGTTTGGGTCTGGGGCGGGCCGCCACCCGCGAGGCCGTAGCCACCGGCGCCGCCGTAGCTGTAGCCCGCCGAACCGCCGCAACAACCCGCGTCGCCGCCGTACGCGCCGCTGTAACCTGCGCCACTGCCACAGCAGCCCGCGTCGCCGCCATACGCGCCGCGGTGACTCATGCCCACGCCACCGCTGCCAAAGCTGCCGCCACTGGCGTGAATCATCCCTGTGCCAAAAGGGCAGAACAGCGTTAAATAAAAAGGCCTGACGCGGGAGTCGCACTTGAGCAAAAACGGCTACGGACCATCTTTGCACTCTCTTGGGAGCCCGGGAGGGGGGAGGGGGGGGGAGCTCGCTCAAGCTTCGCTCTGTCGGGGGGGAGGGGGGCTGACGCCATAGCTGACGCCATTCAGGCCCAGGAGGGGGGAGGGGGGGAGAGGAGGGGGTGACGCCATGGCTGACGTCATTCAGGCCCGGGAGGGAGGAGTCGGGGGGGGAGGGCTGACGCCATGGCTCACGCCAGTCAGGCCCGGAAGGTGGGAGGGGACATCCCATGAGTTTGGCTGTTCACGCGAGATCGTCACTTTCGAATATCCGAAGGTTGCCCAAGCGAGTTCAACATCTCTATCTTATGATGATGTCTCGAGCGAGTGCTCTACGTTTAATAACATCCCCCTCCTCCTCTCCTCCTCCTACTCCTCCTCCTCCTCTCCTCCTCCTCCTCCTCCTCCTCCTCCTCTCCCCCTCCCCCTCCCCTCCACTCCCCCTGCCCCCTCCCCCTCCCCCTCCCCCTCCCCTCCCCCTCCCCCTACCTCACCTCTCCACTCCCCCTCCCCCTCCCCCTCTCCCCTCCCCCTCCCCCCCTCCTCCTCCTCCCTCCTCCTCCTCCTCCTCTCCTCCTCCTCCTCCTCTCCCTCCTCCTCATCCTCCTCATCCTCAGCCTCATCCTCATCCTCATCCCTCTCCTCATCCTCATCCCCTCATCCCTCCCTCATCATCATCATACCCCTCCTGCTCCTCCCTCTTTTCCTCCTCCGCCTCTTCCTCCTCCTCCTCCTCCTCCGCCTTCCGCTCCTCTCCTCCTCCTCCTCCTCCTCCTCCTCCTCCTCCTCCTCCTCCTCCTCCCGTCACCCCCCCCCCCGCCTACCACACACCGCGTCAAAGATCAAGGAAACGTGCTGCCAAGATTGCCGAGATGGCCTCAGGCGGTCTCCAAGACTGTCCCGAAGGTGGTCCAAGGGAGTCCCAGATTGCGCCACGTCGGCGCTTCCAGAAAGAGAGGGGGGGGCGGCGGTGACTCGCCGTAGGCATCTTCGGTAAAGTGTACAGCCCCTTGAAGCTGCTACATGCCGCCCCACGCCGCGTTGCCAGAATGACTGGAGCAGCTGCTGAGTGACGGCCCAGCAGGTAAAAGGTTGCGCACGGGCTTGGGCTGCTGAAGTGGGCACGCAGCACCAAGAAGCTACTACAGCAGCGCAGCGCAGTACAGAGGCATACAGGGTCCCGAAGTGGTTGGCGGTGTGGCGTAAGCCATTATACGCTCTGTATGTTTGTGGATCTCTCTCTCTCTCTCTCTTTACAAGCGAGGCCTCCTTTGATATGAACACACAGCCATGCATAAGGTGAGCTGGGAAAAAGCAGGGAGGATATGGACGGGGGATGGATCGCTAGAGCGTGTTAGGAAGGAGGAGCGGCAAAACTCGACGACGTAATTGAAGAGGGGGTTATTTCACGTTTCCAGCATCACAATACTGCAATCCGACGGAAAGGATCAAGAGAAATGTGAAATCGAATGTGCACGATCGAACAAGGTAAAGCCGTTTTAGCGAATGCTGACAAGTAAAGTGCATTCCTCAGCCTGGTAATTGCATCCACCACTTCACGCGCTGAATTGTGCGATGCCCCAGGACTCGGCAGACCAGAAAATAATACCACACGTGGACAACCATCCTTGTCGCAATGTACCATCAGCTACGTTGCATCAAGCATGGCGATCAGCGGGCCCATAACAATATGCACGATGTTAAGCGAGACAACGGCATCAAGAGACTGGAAATCGTTCTCGTGTTGGCGGATGTCTTACAGAGAAGGGGCGTGGTCGAGTGAAAACCCAGCAAGACTTCAACGGCTTTCATGTCCTGTGCCTACCCAAGTTCGTGGATCGATATACATATATATATGTGTGTGTATACGCGTGTTGTTGTGCCACGCCAAATGCCTTTGCCATGCCGCACATGTGCCCGGCAAAGACTGATCGCGCCCAGGCCCATCTGAAGAAGTCGGGGAGCTGCGCAGTAGCATCTGACAACTGCCAATAGCAAGAGGACCAAAAATCGCAATCCTCATAGTCGTGTTCTCCCTCGCACCACGCATAGTCTAGCAACCCGTGCGTGGTCCCCCGTTCCCCCAAACATGCACAAACACAACTCGATGCTTACGAGACAGTGCAACGACAGATCGTGAAATGCTTCGGGCCATCTTCAGGACTGGGTCCCTGATCGTGCGCGAAATCATCCCATGAAGAAGACGCTGTTATGGTGTCTTGCGCGGCTCTTAGTGAACCGAACCCACCTGGATGCCGGTGGGAGCCTCATGGATTCGCCGAGCGCTCCACTACTGGCAAATTGCATACTCGCAAACGTCCGAAAACACGTGTCTCCTTTGATGTAATGTATCGTAGATCCCCCGCAGGGGGATCCAGGCCATTTGCGAGTAGTTACTTTGCGAGTAGTGGAACGCGCTCGTCGGTGGATGCGTTCGGGAACCTCTCGGGGGGTCTTTGGGACCTCTCGGGCCTTCTCAGCCACTGCCTGTTGTAGTAGCTGTTTGTTTTCTGGTCCCCGGTCTCGATTCCGACAATGCCCGCACGCTCCACATCTGGGACGCAACCTTTGTCTGCCGAGGGTAGAGTACCATAGCAGCATGCGTTCGAAAAGGGATCTCTTTTTCGGAAGCCTATACGCTGATGGAGCATGCGAGAGGCCTGGGTTACCACGCTCCCCCTGGCCCCCTGGATGCGAGTCCGAAGCGATGCATCGCCCCTCACTGTGTTCGCGCTTCGCGCATGCATGCTGCCAGGCGAGAATCCCACACACTCTCACGATTAACAGTGAGCCGCTCATGGTCCTATACAACGGTCCGACCACCGTGCCCACTGGCACTTTGAGGCGTGTGTGATGCCAGTTCTGTCTGGTAGGGATTTCTGCATTCTTTTGAACCTCCTCCTCCTCCGCCTCAGCCTCCTCAGCCTCCTCCTCCTCTCCTCCTCCTCCTCCTCAGCCTCCTCCTCCTCCATCGTCATCCTCCCCTCCTCCTCCGCCTCCTCCTCCTCCTCCTCCTCCTCCTCCTCCTACCATCACTCCTCCTCCTCCACCCCCCACCCTCGAGGCTCTGGGGCCGCGCGCATCGAACGCCCCTATCGCCCGCGGCTCTGTCGTCGCCAGGCCCAGGCGTCGTGTCGATTCGTTTCCCCTGTCCAAATCGAGCCCGCAGTGCCCCCATAGCCGCCCGGATGGCGGAAGATGTCTCCAAGACAGCCCAAGATGGCTTCGGGACTGCCCGAGAGGCTGTCCAGACGGCTCCACGCGAAGTCTTGGCAGGGCCCAAGAGGCCAAAATCATGTATGTTCCTTAGGTTTGCTGAGGTTGTTGACACGTTTGCCCTTTCGGGCTTCCGTCGGCTCGAGATGGCCCGAAAAGGCCTCCAGGATGGCCCCACGACGGCCCTGACAGGGCCGCAAGCTGGCCCCAGAAATCTCCAGGGCGGCCTCGAGACATAGCCCCCCTGCACTGACTACCCACCAGACCACCCTAACCCAACCCGAAGACACCAATTTCGGGTTGGAGGGGGTACGGGTTCCATATGTGTTTTTGAATGTTCCCCGACCCCCCCCCCCACTGGAAATCGAGGATAAATTTGGGCCTTCGGGTTGGGTTGGGGTGGTTTGGTGGGTGGTGATGCACTGCCTGGGAGGGCCGGAGAGAGCCTCAAGCTGACCCAAGAGGACCTCAAGCTGGCCCACGAGGGACCCGAGACGGCCTAAGATGGCCCCCTGGACGGCGCAAGACGGCCCCAAGAAACCCCCAGACGGCAACGAAAGGACTCCAGGAGAGCCCGGAGACGGCCCACGAGGGCACGGAGACGGCCCCGAGGGACCCCCGAGGCTGCCCCACAGGAGCCAAGGCCAGCACCAAGTCAGTCCAAGTCATGTTCATGAGAGCTCGTCGAGAAATGAAGACAAAAAGGTGTCGCACGGGAAGGCTCTCCTCCGCGTTCTCCTCCTCGCCCTCTTTATTATCATAATCAATCACATTATCCCCACCGTCCTTGTCCTCGTCTTCATCATCACCATCGACGTCATAGCACCATCATCATCATCATCATCACCATCATCATCATTATCATCATCATCATCATCATCATCATCATCATCATCATCATCATCATCATCATCATCATCAGCATCAGCATCAGCATCAGCATCAGCATCATCATCATCATCATCACCAGCATCACCATGATCGTCGCCATTCTGAGCAGCGTCTTCAGGTCCTTCCTTCGCTTCATGGTCCTCTTCCGCTCAACGAGTGAATCAGGACAATGCAACATGGGCTAGAAACGGCGGAAATGTCACATAAGATGCCTGTCGGCGTTGCCTGAGCGTTCGCCGCAGAGAGCCCTGGGAGAGGCCAAGAATACCCAAAGTCAAGCGATCTGTCACATGCGACGGTTTCCTGGGCTTGCTCCAACCGTCACGCAGTGAGGGCATCTATGGCCGCTCGAGGTGTCACGCGTTGGGGCCTCCCGTCTCCCCCGCGTAAGAAACACCGAGAACACTGTGCTGGCACGGTAGCGGGACTTGCCGCAGGCAGCTGGATACTGCGCAAAGAACCTGCTAATTATGGCAACTCACTGCGGGCACCCCTTCTTCTCGTTGGTGCAGCACCACCCCTTTTTGTCTTCGCTCCATCCAGCCTCCCAGTTGGAATA
>CAUYUJ010007643.1:0-45400 GCA_963575745.1 Prorocentrum cordatum
GCGCTGGTCGACCCTCTTCCGCCTCCCGCTCGCGTCGTGTGGTGCAGTGCCGTGCCGCGCTTCCTCCGCCTGGCACTGGGGCGGGATATAAATACCGTGCCGTGTGTCGGGTTTCGGCCCTCCGCCCTCTGGGGGCTTCGCTCGGCCCATAGTGGCTTCCTTGCGGCCCATAGTGGCTTCGTTGCGGCCCATAGCGGCCCGCTGCGCTCACGTGCCCAATGGGGCCCTCTCTTCTGGTCCATAGTGACCACGTGCTGTCGTTGGCACGCTCTCATTCGTCACCATGGCGCGCTGGCATGCAAGCGAGCGGGCTTCAGCTGGCGTGGTTCTCGCTCGTGCCCCGTGGCGCTGTGATTGCGATGGCGATGCTTGCCTTCTTGCAGTCTGACCCTGTTGTGGGCGCGTAGTGGACTGATATCCAGTTCAAGGGCGCCATTGATTGCCTGGCAGCCAATGGGCTGACGATGCCAGAAGAATTGGCCAATCTTCAATTCGGCGATTTGAAGGATGCCGATGGCGCGACGGCGCTGACGAAGGGCGTCCTGCGGCGCGCTCTGGATCGCGCGACGGTGGCGGCAGCCAATGCGAGTGCGCCGGGTGCCGCGGGGCCCGCGCCGGCTTCGGCGGGTCGTTTCGGTTCGGTTGCTGCAGAATCCTGGGCTCCCGCCGAAGGGAGAGCATGTCGACATCGGCGCAGGCCTGGCCCAGATCAGCTTGAGGGACCTTCCGGAGTCCCTGTGGCCGAGGCTGCCGCGCGGCTTCGCCCCGGCGCGCTGGCGCGTTTCCATCGTTCGCTCAGGTCAGCGAAGACCGATGCGCTGGCCACCGAGGTGCAGCGCGCGAAATCCAGGGGAATCGCGCGCCCGTTCATTTTTACTGAGCTCGCGAAGTTCCAGCCGCTTTGCGCGCGCGGCGCGGGCGGCTCTCCCGACGATGACGAGCCCGAGTCGAAAGAGGCGGCCGCGTTGGCCAGAGCGTTCGGACGGGGAACCGCGTCGGAGAGCCAGCCGCTTCTGGCGTGGACGCCATGGCACCAAGCTTACGACGCGTGGAGCGTGGCGGCCGCGGTCACTGATCAGATTTCGTACACGAGCGCCATGGCTCACAAACACGTTGTTCTCCAGGCGAGTCGACATTGGCGCCATCCGCTGGTCGCCGAAGTGGGCGCGCTTGCCCAGGTTGCACTGGATGCCCCCCTGCAGGGACGGAAGGCCCAGGTTGCCTTGGTCTACGACCGCCTTGTGCGGAGGTCGTGGGCCGAGCGTGCCGCCGCCGGCGCGGCAGGCTTCCAGGCCGCAGCTCCGCGCCATGCTTCGGCGCGTTATTCTCGGGCGCGCGTCGGCGCGCAGGTGAACGTTGCGGCACTGTCGCTTGACGTCGGGCTGCTCCGCGCGGCGGAAGCGGAATACGATCGGGCTCTTAAGGCCACGTCGCCGAATCCCTTGTTCGCGTTGCGCCACCGCTGCCGCGCAGGTTGCCGCGCCGGCCGGCAAGGGTGCAGGGAAAAGCGCCGCGGCTGCGCGCGGGCAGAGTGCGAGCGCCGCGAGCGCCGCGGGCGCCGTGGGAGCCGCGGGGGGCGCCGCCGTCACTTCCTGGAAGAACGACCGCGAGTCCAGAGCCGACGGGTGGCAGTCCCGATCCTATCGCGGGGATTACAACAAGCGCTCCTGGGATTCGCGAACGGTGTATTCTCCTCAGAAGAAGCCGCGCGCCTGACGCCCGCCGGAGGCACGCGCTGCCCGCGGCGCGCGGCGATGTGCGGGACGCGCGCCGATGAGGACGTGCATCGCGCGCCACGTTGGCATTTGAATAACAACGAATGGGCGCCAACCTCAGCCACCGTCCCGTGGGACCCGCAGGCGCGCGCGCGCGCGCTGGCAGGAGGGCGCCGCGTTGTTGCCGCGTCGTCCAGGGCTTGGGTGCCAGTCAACACTCGCGGTCCGGTCGCGACGCGAGGGCCGCCCGCCCGCTGGGCCAGGAGGCGCGCGAACGCCCCCGGCAGGCTCGAGCGCTCGCGCTCGCAAAGCGCAGGATGCGATGGGGCCCAGTATCGCTGCCACATGGGAATATCAGGCGCTGCGCGTTGTGGCGCGCGACGCTCGCGGGCTCGCGCGCCCGGCAGAATGCTGCCTCGAGTTGCAATGCACGCGGTTGCGCGCTGGCCACTGCCGGCTGCTGTCACCTGCCGTCGCCTGCGTCTGCTGAGGAAGCGCCTAAGCTCGCCTTTCTTGAAGAGGTCCTCTCCCGTTCTCGCTCCTTCGAGGACAAAGAGGCCTTTGAAAAGGCCGTGGTGGTGCCCGGCGATGTTTTGGCGGCGATCGATTGGATTGCTGCGCGCTCGGAGCGGCAGGTGTGCCGTGAGCGGCGAGCGACTCTCGAGCGAATTCGGGCCAGGGACGCCGAGCTACGCGCCTCTGGAGCGACGGCGGCCTGGTTCGCGGGCTGCGATGCCCATGTGCGCACAATCGCAGGGTCGATCAACGGCCCTCTTCTCGTCGAACTGCTCGACGAAATCGGGTACGAGGACGCGGCCTGCGTGGAAGTCTTTCGGCGCGGCGCGCCTCTCGTGGGCCCTCTCCCGTGCACGGGGAACGGGCGTCCGGAATCTTTCCCTGTACCGCTCAGCCTGCCGGACTTGGCCGCGGGCGCGGAGCGAGGCAACGCCGCGCTGCTCGGCACGCTCAAGGAGTCTAGCGACTCCGCCGTGATTCTCACCTAAACTATCGCCGAAGCGGAGCTCGGCCGAATGAGCCATCCCGCGCCGCTCAGCGCGGTCGAGCTCGACGGTGCGGTTTTGTCGCCGCGGTTCGGCGTCCGGCAGTCGAGAGAGGACGGGTCCGAGAAGCTGCGGCTCGTAGATGATATGTCGCGCTCTCGTATCAACGCGGCGTCGCAGCCGACGGAGCGTCTCGGCCATGTAGCCATCGACGCTCTGTTTGGCACTTGCAAGGCATTTGTGACGCGCGTGGGCGAAGCGCCCGGGCTCTGGAAGGCGGACATAGACGCCGCGTTCCGGCGCGTGCCGCTGTTGCCGGAACATCGCGCCCTCGCATGGGTCGCGTTCCTCGTGGGCACATGCGTCTACGTGGCTCAGCACTTCGCCGCCCCATTCGGAGCGACTTCCTCCGTTCACAGCTGGGAGCGCATCGGCGCGATGCTGTCAGCGCTGGGCCGCAGGCTCATTTTCGTCCCCGTCCTCAGATATGTGGACGACTTCTTCTGCCCCGAACGTAAGAAAGGGCTGCGCGACGCAATGCGACAGTTCGCCGAACTGGTAAGATTCATTCTGGGCCCGAGCGCTGTGGCCGACGGTAAGCTGCTGTTCGGCAATCCGCTCGGGGTCCTGGGCTTGTCTGTGGCGATTGACGAGCGTGGCCTCGTGTGCTGGCCGCTGCCGGAGAAGCGCGCCCGGTGGCGCGCCGAGATAGCTGCTGCTCTTCAAGAGGGCGCGCTCGAGCGCGGGCGCGCGTCCAAGTTGGCAGGCCGCTTCTGTTGGGCTGCCTCCCACACCTTCGGGCGGTTCGGGCGCGCGCTGCTCCCGCCGTTGTTTGAGCACGCAAGGGCGCGCCATCCTAGTATCCCGGCGCACCTGCGAGTCTGCCTGCAATGGTGGCACGAAGCGCTCGCCAGAAATTTCACCACGACGCGGGAGTGGCAGGCGCCAGACACCAGGTCTGTCCAATTGCTCTCCGACGCGCGGGGGAATCCAGCTGGAGTGGCCGCGGTTCTTTTCATTGACGGGCGCATTGTCTTCACCGATGTCGCCCCGCCTGTGCCTCTGCTTCGGCTCTTCAGGGAAAGGCGCGACAATCAAATCGGCGGTCTGGAGGTGCTCAGCATCGCGCTGGGCCTGGCCACCTTTGAGCCGCTCCTGTCGGGCCGATGCGTGAACATCTTTTCGGATAATTCAGGCAGCGAGTGGCCGTCCGGTCCGGTGCGGCGAAGCAGTTTGACCACAATTGCCTGGTCCACTCAATCTGGCGCATGGCGCTGGATGCGAATTGCAATCTGCACGTTCAGCGTGTGGCGTCGGTGGACAACATCGCCGACCTGCCGTCGCGCGAGTCATATTCCCTGCTGTATCGCTTGGGGGCGGAGTGGATTCCTACGGTGCTGGACGATGCCTGGTTCGATCCGAGCGCGTGGCTTCCTCATCGCCGGCCATGACCGGCTCGGGCGCTGGGCGTGCGTGCAATGGATCTGGCCTTCACTCATCGGTCCGGGTGCGCCCGCCAGGTCGGGCAGGGGTTGGCGTCCTCCCTCGCGCACGTCGCGGTCGCGCTTCGCCTGTGGGCGCGCGAGGGCATCTCTGGTTTGTCGGCGCACCTGGTGAATGTCATCGGTGTTCGCGCGATGGCGCTGGCTGGATTGCTCGCTCAGCTTCGCGCGGTTTGCCCTGAGGCACGCCCTCTTCCTGTGTTCGCCGCTGCCGAGCTGCTTGCCGATAACGGCGCCGACGCCGTGAGCGATTTGGTTGGCGTCACCCTGGCAGACTTCAGGGGCGCCGCGGCATTATCTTGCGACGCCCGCGAGGTGGTCCGCGCGGCTATCGCGGCAGCCCAGCGCGGCGGCGCGCCAGCCGCACTGGGCAGGGGCAGCGCGGGCGCTTCTCCTGCGCCCGCCCCGTCGCCCGGGATTGCCCCCAGGTCTGCTTGCGCGTTCCGCGTTCGTCGCGGGCCCCCCCCTTGTCGGCAGTCGCAGGACCGACATCGCGACGCGGTCGCCCTCGAGCGAATCCGTCTCGTCATCCTCCACGGTGCGCGCGCGAATTTGCGGCATGTCGCTCGCAGCGCTAAACGCGGGCGCCAGGACAGCGGCAGGGCGCATGCAGCTCCCCCGGAGGACCCCGTGTCCGCGGTCCGGTGGGCGCTCTCAGTCGCTGGGCGCGAGGGTCGGCGAGACATGCGCGGGCCGCGGGCCGAAGCTGCTCGGGCCAGAGCCCTCATCACCTCCTCGGCGGCCGGTAAAGCGTGGGCGCGCAGGGCCCGGGTGAGCGCTCTCCTGGGCGCATTCCCGCGCTCATTGCCCGCGCTCAGCAGCGGGTTCGAGTGCTGGGTTACATTCGCAAGGGGCGTCTTACAGCGACGGGGGAAGGAACTGCCGCCCACCCTGGAGGGGCTGCTTCTGTGGTCCACGACCTTCAGGTGCGCCGGGACCTTCAGCAATTATGTGGCTTACGTGAAGAAGGCGTGCCTCGTGGCATGCCGGCGCGCGCCCGCCTCTCATCTTCCGGCAACGCGCGCGTCCGCCCGCGGCGGCAGTTGGCGCGCAAGGCCAGTGGAAGTCTTCAGGCACCCGGCGGTTCGCGCCGCTAAGAACGCCATCGAGAAGCGTTCGGGCTGGCAGGCGAAGGCGCGCATGGCCCTTCAGGGCCGCGACGTCGCCCGTCTGGTGTCGCACCTGCGCGTCAGTGACGAGGGTCGCCGTTTCGCCATGTTGTGCCTGGCGGCCTAAGCATTCCTCCTTCGGCTACCCTCGGAGGCCCTGCCCGCGGTGCGGGTTGAAGATGGCGCGGCCGCAGCTTGCGTGGCCTCCGCGTTCGTCGTCGGCGATCAAAAGATCGAGCTGCACCTCTCCAGGAGAAAGAACCGCGAGAGCCGCTCGGTGATGGCACGGCAGTGCTGGTGCGACGAGTGCGCGGTCACCTGTCCCGTTCACGTTCTTGGGGCCTGGCTAGTTGGCGAGCCAGCTCATCAGCCCATCTGGGCTGCGTGGTCCCCAGGCGCGGCACGTGCTCGGCTGCGCCGCGCGCTGGGCGTAATGGGGCGCCACGACGCGGAATCATTCGGCACTCACGCGTTCAGGCGCGGGCACGCGCAGGACATCGCTGCCAGGGGCGGACCGGTCACCGACCTTCTTCGCGCGGGCGGCTGGCATCAGCCCGCGTGGATGAAATACCTTATCGTTTCCCGGCTCGAGCGGCAGTCGGTCGCGGAAGCCCATTTGGCAGAGTCGTCCAGCGACGATGGCGATGGCTGAGCACCCCGCGCAGTCTGGTGGTCGTGTCTGCACGGCACCCACGTGGGCGCACCCCCGGCACGCGGGGGCAGTGGGTGGCAGCGCCGGGCGTGGCCCGCGGGAGCGCCGTTGCAGTGGGTGGTGCTCCCCCACGGGCCCGACCGGCGTCTGCCCGCTTGGCCTCGGAGAGGCCGCGCGCTGCGGGGCTGATGGGTCGGGTCCGCACCCTCCGCTCCTGGGGGAGGCTTCCTCCTCCCCCCCCCCCCAGGGCCGTGCGAGGCGAGTGCAAGCGCCAGGATTTGTGGGGTCGGAATAACGAAGTTATTGCTTGGCACAAATCCGCCCGCGCTGTGAACGACCCCGCGGCTGGCCGCGGGGGCGCCCTCGCTCGGCTGGTCGGCCGCGCGCTGGTCGACCCTCTTCCGCCTCCCGCTCGCATCGTGTGGTGCAGTGCCGTGCCGCGCTTCCTCCGCCTGGCACTGGGGCGGGATATAAATACCGTGCCGTGTGTCGGGTTTCGGCCCTCCGCCCTCTGGGGGCTTCGCTCGGCCCATAGTGGCTTCCTTGCGGCCCATAGTGGCTTCGTTGCGGCCCATAGCGGCCTGCTGCGTTCACGTGCCCAATGGGGCCCTCTCTTCTGGTCCATAGTGACCACGTGCTGTCGTTGGCCCGCCCTACCCGCCCTGGGGGTGTGGGGGGGGGTGGTGCTCCCCCACGGGCCCGACCGGCGTCTGCCCGCTTGGCCTCGGAGAGGCCGCGCGCTGCGGGGCAGATGGGTCGGGTCCGCACCCTCCGCTCCTGGGGGAGGCTTCCTCCTCCCCCCCCCCCCAGGGCCGTGCGAGGCGAGTGCAAGCGCCAGGATTTGTGGAATTCGCGAGCGCGGGGCGATTGCCATTCGACGATGAGTACATGGCACCCGTTGATTTGAAATATGCTGCCTTTGCCACGGTTGCGTTCGCGTGGGCCGGTGGTAATCGGCTGAGGCAGTGGCGCGAGTCTTGCGCCGGGGCGTTGAAGGAGCTTAGTCAAAGGCTGGCGCCGGTGTCCCGCGCCCTTCGGCTCTGGCAAAGCCCCTCAGTACATGCCGTGGTGCAGAACACCCACATCGCGCTGATTTGTGTTCTGACTTGGGTGATGGGTTGGCCGGATTGGCAGCTGGCCCAGAGATTTGTGACCGGCTTCAATATCGTGGGGCGATTGGAGGAGACGGATGTCTGGGAGCGGTGCGAAAGTTCGGAACCTGTTTCTGAAGACCGCTTGTTGGCGGAGTCCACCGCGCTTTTACGTTCCAGGGACAAGCGACGGGTTGATCCTGAGGCTGAGTTTCTTTGGGAATCATGCTTGAAGGAATGCGAGAAGGGCTGGGCTGCTCCTCCGGCGTCGCTGGCCGCGGCTCCTCCGGGCTCGTGCACGTGCAGCAGAACGGCAAGCGTCGGCGGATAGACGATGCTAAAGCCGGTTGGCAGAACGGCGCGACGGTGTACCCTGAGAAGTGGCACTTGCCATCAGCGTTCACGCCTGCATTGCATGGCAAAGTCTTGAGGCAGCGGTCGGGAGGTACGCCAAACACCGGAGGTGGCCTTTTCCCCCTCCCCGCCGGCCGGTGTGTCGCGGGTTTCCCGCGGGCCGTTCCCCCGGGTCCGTTCGTGTGGGCCTAGTGGGCCCCTCCGGCGTCCAAGGGGCGTGGTCCGGCCCGGTGTTTGGCGTGCGCCCTCAGGCAGGAAGCTGTGGCGGGAGGCTTTGCCGATGAGGGCTTAACCCTTGAGACTGGAGACGAGGACCTGCCGGACGCATACAGGTCCGTGCCGGTCAATCCCGCGCAGCTGCGATATAACGTCATTGCGGCGCGGGAACCGCGCAGCGGGGAGTGGCGATATTTGACTGCATTCGCCATGCTGTTCGGCTTGTCGTCGAGTGTTATGAATTTCATGCGGTGGTCTGCCTTTCTGGAAGCCGCTGCCAGGCGCGTGGCGGCATTGTTGCACACAATGTATGTCGATGATGGCAGTCTTGGGGACCTCGGATTGGCGAAAGGCTCGGGACAGGCTTTACTCAACGTCTTGTTTTCGGAGTTGGGTACCCCGAATGCCAGCGCGAAGCAGCTGCGCATGGCCGCCACTGGGGCATTCTTGGGAGTCGATCACGACGTGTCTCGGGTTTTTGAAGACAGAGGGGTGGTCTCCTTTTGGCCGAAGGCCAGCATGATTGACAAAATCAAAGGCCTGCTCGCGGAGCACCGTGCGCGGAACAGCCTGACACCAGCGGAGGCCTCGAAGCTCCGGGGCATTCTGCAGTGGTCGTCCTCCGCGATGTTCAACGGCGTCGGCAGCGCCGAGATGGCGCCGCTGAAGCAGAGGCAGTACACTGACGCGCCTCCGTGGGCGTTATCCCACGCGATTCGGCGGTGCTTCGATTACTTCGAATTTGTGATAGACCTTGCCCCGAAGAGAAGCGTCGACGTGAGCCCGCCCTCGTGTCCGCTGATTGCGATCGCAAGCGACGCGCGGGCTGACGGGGCGACCGCGCCCACAGGCGGCTACCTCCTGGTCGATTGCTTGACAGGGGAGCGTGTGGGAGGATGGTGTGTATTCAACGATGCCGTACTCGCGGAGTGGGGTTTCTCGCCGGCGGACCGAGAGGGGGGCGCGAATCCGATCGCCCTCTGTGAGGGGGCCATGGTCCCCATTGTCCTGGCGCAAGAGGCGCGGAGGTGCCGAGGGAGGCGCATCCTGTGGGTGCTTGACAACACGAGCGCTCTCCACAGCTTCGTGAGTGGCAGGTGCGACCATGCTACCCTGGACCGGAGCGTCAAGATTATGAATTTCTTCAAGGCGCGCGCCGCGAGGGCAAATCGCGGGGGGACGCGCCGTGCAGCGTGTCGCGCCAGTTTCACTGCGACATGTCCACCTGGCTCGAGTGGGTAGACTCGAAATGCAACTGGTCGGACGGGATCTCACGGCGCGCCGTACGCGCGCGGGGGCGGCCTTCCCCCGAGTCGGCCACTCGCGCGGTGCCAGGCGGCTCGGCGAGGATAGCTTCGCCCGGGAGAATGGTTTTCGTACCGGCGAGGTGAGAGTGGACCCGGCCGCGTGGCGCGGGTGCTTACTAGACGCGTGGCGTTGGGTGTTGCGGCGCGCGGAAGGCGCGTTCCGCGAGGGCAATTCGCGGGGGGTGGGCCGCGGCGTGCAGCGTGCCGCGCCAGGCTCAGTGGATTCGCCGTAATGAAGGAGTCCGCGCAGGAGAGGTGAGCGCGGGCCCAGCCGCGGGGCACGGGCATGCCTCAGACACGGGGCGCCGTGTACATCGACGCGCGATTGCGGAGCGGCGTCGGACCCAGAACAGCGTTGGGGGTGCAGAAACGCTGAGCCAGAGCAGCGTTGGGGAGAGCGGCATTACTGGCGAGCCACGCCAGGGTCTTGCCTTCTTCACGCAGGTGTTCCAATTGGGGGGGTTTGGTCACCCCAAGGTCGTTCTGCACCCCCGGAGCACCGTTACACTTTCTGGGGTCGGGGGACGGGGTATGGGTTGGGGGAATGGGTGGGAGGATGGGGCCGTCGCGCGCCGTGTTCGCAGGTGGAGCGCGCGCGCGCGCGCGGAGGAGCGGGCCGCCCGCGCGCGCTTCGCGCCGCGGCGGGGCGCGTGCGATTCGCGGCGCGCGAAAGTTGCCAGGGGCCGCGCAGGGCGCGGCGCGGGGAATAGGCTGTCGGTGATTATGCGTTGACTATAGGCTCGGGGAGGCTCGGGTCAGGGAACCATAATCATGACAGAAGGGGACGCCCGCGCGCGCTCGCAGGGACTGCGCGCATCAGAGCGCGCAATTGGATCGTGCGAGCAAAGCGCGTTGGCGACAGCGGTTGCTGTTGGTTTGTTTCCCACCCACCACACCCTGGGACCCGGTGGGGTTACCGGGGAGAATTTGGGATGGGCGCCGGCGTGGACTTCGCCGTGCAAGAGGCGATGCGCACCGGCTGCGAGGGGTCCTGCCTCGGGTCGGCCGAACGTGTGCGTCGCAGGTGCGTGAACGCCGCGCAGGTCAGCGCGTGCGGGGAGGGGGCCTTCCTTCCCTGGTGGCCGCTGGCAGCGGTCGCATCACCAGGTGTAACGTCTGACAGGTGCGCGACATGTTTTGCGCGCGCGAACACGCCCGCCGTATCCCGACCCCCGGTGGGGTGCTCGGGTCGGCGAGGGCGGCGCCGGACGCCGGCAGTGTTCGCTTTCCCCGTGGGGAGAGCGGCATTACTGGCGAGCCACGCCAGGGTCTTGCCTTCTTCACGCAGGTGTTCCATTCGGGGGGCTTGGTCACCCCAAGGTCGTTCTGCACCCCCGGAGCACCGTTGCACTTTCTGGGGTCGGGGGACGGGGTATGGGTTGGGGGAATGGGTGGGAGGATGGGGCCGTCGCGCGCAACAGTTTCGCAGGTGGAGCGCGCGCGCGCGCGCGTTGGAGGCGGGCCCCGCCCGAGTGCATTCGCGCCGCGGCGGGGCGCGTGCGATTCGCGGCGCGCGAAAGTTGCCAGGGGCCGCGCAGGGCGCGGCGCGGGGAATAGGCTGTCGGTGATTATGTAGACATGCGCCAGATAAGCCACATAATCTTATGTGGCGCCTGAAATCTTTTGATGATCATGATGGTTGGATCAACCTCGTGGACCTCGTGGAGAACTTCCCTTGGAACACAAGTCACTCGAGGCACGCTTATGAAGAGGCCAAAGTTATTAGCGAGCAGTTATATGGTCGCTCGGTTGACCAACTCGCAGCCATCATGGTGGAAGTTGTTCATGTTCGTGAACCAGACGGAGAAGAAAAACAGCGCCTTCAATTCAAGGTGCTAATGCGGGACTCTGGCGAGCCTGCTATCTCCGTCCGCGCCTCTCAGGGGCATTCATGGAAATTGAAAGCTCCATGGTCGCTGTACAGCTACATTGTACTGTGCGACGAACCCGCCGGGAGACCGGCCAAATACCCTGAAGTCGCCATGCATGGCACTCGATGGCACGCTTTCGAAGGCATTATGTGGCACGGCCTGTCCTGTAGACCTGAGCACAACACGATGAAAACGGGGACAGGCCGTTCACACATCCACTTCGTGCCGACATTGCGCCGCCGTGCCGTGAACAGTGGGTGGGACCCAGAATCAGACATCATCTTTGTAGATTGGCGCAAGGCCATACAAGATGGTATAAAGTTCTGTTGGTCCGATAACGGAGTCCTCTTGTCCGAGGGAGATAACGGTATCATTGAACCGTATTACATTTCCCATGTAGAGGACCTGACCACTGGAAGGCAATGGCGCAACCCAGAATATTTGGGGATCCGCCGTGCGCGAGTCTCTGTCAGTATGATGACTGCCCCAGATAGGCGGGCTGATGTTGGTGATTCCAGCGTTAAGTACAAGTGGTCCCGAGACCAAGAGGGCGTTGATCCAGCCATGGTCTACCTCCACAGGGACGTTGGGGACCACTACAGCCCCACCCAGCCAGGAAACCAGCCTGAGATCTTTCGGATCTTTATGATCACCGAGAGTGAGGCCGGGAGCGCGGCTCCAAGCCGTGCCCCAAGCCAAGGGCCGAGCGCCGTGTCTTGGCTGGCCATAAGTACTTCAGACCTGGATCAGATTGCAGCTTCGCTGAACCCTGACCAGGTAGAACAGCTGGCGGACAGGCTGTACCAGCAGGATCCCTGGGCCGCAGGCCAGGGAGCAATGTCTGCTATGGCCACGAGAAATCGTCAAGCCATGCAGGGAAACCTGCCTACAAGCGGACCTGCTCGGTTCGAGCCAATGCACGCAAGCCCCACACAGAGCATGCACTTTCCAAGGGGCATGACTCCATCGGGCACTCCGCCAGCACAATCCCCATTTGGGACACCTGTCCGCCCTGCCGTGAACGGCACACTCATGGAGAGGTTAGCTGCGGCTAGGGCTGATCACAGCACAGCCCTCCTCAACATGATGCCGCCCGGCACGCCAACGAGTCAGCAGGGAAACCTGCCTGGTACACCAAGCCACCACAGGGCGGGTATACCCGACGACTATCGCTCAAGAGTGGCGGCCGCGGTACAGCGGGTGCAGAACCATAATCTGCCTCACCCAAGAGGGCAGAGGTGGAGGCCAGCCTGGTCCTGGGAACCGGAGGGTCCCAACCCACGGGACCCCGCTCGGCAACGAGCCTTTATCCCGGCGTTCAACGCCCATCCGAGCATGTCTCAGGGCCAGAGGCCACCACCCACGCAGATGAATCCGCCATTATACCCTGACGGTACAAGGGTCCCGAACAAAATTGTTCGGGAATTGGCGGATCAGATGCATAACCTCACCAATGTGCGCTGCAGTGACCACTCCATGTACCCGCACATGGCCTTCATGCCTTCCCCAACATCACCAGAGGTGGTTGTGCAACCCACTGCCCATTCAATATCGTCTGGCAGTAGGGGCGTGCCTGACTACATCAGGCAGGCGCACCGCACTCAGCAGGCATGTTTCATGAGGAGGCAGGCGGTGCAAAGTGTACGGGACCAGTCACGTGCAGCTGCACTCGATGTGGTGCGGAATAGGGGTTCACCTTTGCGAGGAAACTCGCCCGCCGTGACT
This sequence comes from Prorocentrum cordatum, assembly GCA_963575745.1. NCBI lineage: Eukaryota > Dinophyceae > Prorocentrales > Prorocentraceae > Prorocentrum > Prorocentrum cordatum. The sequence continues at coordinate 12,544 of CAUYUJ010007643.1, forward strand.
CCTACCACTTCCATGCCAAATGTCGAAGGGCCGGAGGTGATGGACCTAACGGGGACTCCCCCATCAGCCTTCATGCCCTCCGAGACGGTACTGGAGAGGCAGCGGCGGGTATATCCCAGGGTAGCAGACGTAGAAGTCTTTACTGGGATGGAGGACACCTGTGCAGTATGCCTCGAAGAATTTCAGCCCAGGGATAGTGTGTATCGCCTGAGGTGCAATCACCTATTCCACGAGGGATGCTGGAATTCTAACGTGGTGGGCCACGTGACAAACCAGCGTGAGGGAGATCCACAGCAGCCACCATGTGCGATCTGTCGTGCACCTGGCATTATAACATCGCCCTTCCCATGGACTGGCTCCCTTAGTCAGACTCCCGAGCAGTCAATGAGGGAGCTGCGGGAGCTAAGGAGCATTTTGGAGGAGATGACGGCCAGGATGCTAGCTATGCAGACAGCTTCGTCACACCAGCAGGGACACCTGCCTGAAGAGGTAAGGCCGCCTATGGCAACGGGATATTTCGATCAGCTTATCCCGATGACGGCGCCTCAGCAGGGAAACTTGCAGGATACTCCTCAGATGTCTCCCCAGAGTGGAGGCGAGGTTGAGATGTCATTGGACCCTGATCAGCTGCGCGAGTTGCGTGTACGACATTTCCAGAATCAGATGGATAATACACACACAACGTTTATGCTAGATGCCAATAATCCTGAAACTGATAGTCCGTCGTTAGACCTATCAGAATCCTCAGCGGCGTCAGCAGCAACAGCAGCCAGGGCCGTCAATATCTCAGCGACGAATGAGGAGTTCGAGGAGTGGCTGCGGTACCGGGATCACATCACGAACGAGGGGCTGCAGGACATCGCCCTTCACTCGTACCTGACGCTGATACGGCGCACGACCCGCGACCAGTATATGAGCATACGTGATGAGTATGTTAACTGGCGGGAGGAGCGTGGTGATCACGCCCAGCACGTGTCGTCTTTCCAGTACATTGACCTGGCACGCATGGCCGAGAGCGAGTCGCATGCCAGTGTCGTGCGGGGTAACCCGCCAGGGAGTACGACTGTGCCGCGGGGAAACCCGCCTACCGACACAGCCGACACTTCAGAAACTGTGCACATCAAGCAGCCGAGTAAGACGTTCTTGGATGATGGTGGAAATTCCATACTCATCGACGTCGGTTCGAAGATCAACATCATGGGCGAGAACACGATCCGTAAGTTCGTTCAGGCTGCTGAGTCACATGGTCGTGCTTGTACATTCGAGCCCCGCTCTCGTTTGCATATCAACGGAGTGGGAGAGGGGTCGGCCCCAGCGGATACCGTAGGCACATTTTGCATTGCCTGCGAGTACCAGGGGTCAGCCCAACACGATTCATACAAGACGAACATTGTGTCAGGCTGCGGAAAGGACCTGCCAGCCATCCTAGGTCTCGATAGTATGCAGGACAAACGCACGATCATCGTGCTTGAACGAGGCCAGGAAAAGCTGATATTCCCTGGTAAGGGGCAGGTCAAGATGGAGCTCCCGGAAGGCTCCAAAATCATGCCGACGACGAAGTTGCAGTCAGGGCATCTGTCGATCAGGTGTGATCGTTTTGGAGCTGCGGGGCAACCCGCCTCGGGCTCAAGCAGCACGTCCTTCCAGACAGTGCTGACAGGCGAGCCGACCCCAGCGCAGGAGCGCAATCAATTGCAGGGAAACCTGCCCAGGGGTTGATGGAGACGCTCGCCAAGGCCACCATGCGAGGCGACAACATCGACGATCTCGAGACGTTCGATTGTTTTGTTGCCAGGACACTGGCCAAGCATGGTGGTAGTGTACCCATGGGCGCTGTGCAGTCCCGCCGTAATATAGTGATGGGATACACTAATCGTGAATTGCATACGGTCAGCGACGCTAGGTCCAAAGGCGTGCTGAAACAGCTGATGGATAATCCATCGAAGCTGACAGCATTTGCGGAGCAATCCGCCTCTGAGGCCACGGCGCGCTGCAGTGCTGAGCTCCAGCATCTGAGGGAAGCCCAGATGTTGGCAGATATTGTAGGCACATCTTCTTCATCTTGAAGATGGCAGGGCGACGTCGCCCCCTCGTCGTCTTGCCTGATGGCTGAAAGCCGGGGGGTAACAAGGACAGCGGGGCAACCTGCCTTAGTAAGAGGGCTTTTGTCATTGAAAATACGAGGGGGGCATGTGCCGACCTCCGCACACGAGGTTATATGTGTGGCCGTATTTCCCACAACGAACTTATGACAAGCGTGGGCACAAATTATCTAGGTGCGGTGATCAGTGGAGATTACACTAGGGGGGCCCACCAATCGAAGAATAAATAGCGAAAATCTACATTAAATCGATGTAGCCTCAAACGCACCTGTGAATATTCAAAGAAAATTACTCTGGCTAGTGGGGTGACGAAACGTGCGAGGGGAGCGCTCGGAGTCCGGAGGAAGGTGATATTAAGGAGATGGAAGAGAACGATCATGAGGAATGAGAAACAAAATGAGCAAGGATGATCGTTGTGCACCTACCATTCTGCAACTTTCCTCGAAAATGGTCTTCCTTGTCACGTTGTGCTGTGCCTGGCCGAGCCGTTCTCTAGCAATTTCCGATTATGGACTCAAGCCATTTCTTGTGGTTGGGTTGTTTCGACGATGGCGCGCAACGCCAGCGTGGCAAGTGCCACGCGCTGTCGCCTAAGCCATGGTTTTGCAAGCGTCTGGATGCGTGCTGCGGCGCTGGGGCATCCCATGAGATGCTCTGCGTGAATTCCAAGGCGAAGCCGAGCTTGCAGGCCATTCAATCGTCATAATGTAATGCCCCCCCCCCGAAGAAATACCTTGCCATATTTGTGTATGTATGTATGTGTTGCCTGACTTCCAAAGGTCCGGGTGATTGGTTTGCTCAAGATATCAGCGGAACGTTGTGGTCATTATGACGGCAATTCGTGGTGCTTCGCGTGACCAACCACCTGCCCATCCGAAAACGATGCCCAGGTAAGCTGCCTTGGTCAGAGACATGTTGGAATACGCAGTGAAAGCGCAAAGAAAGTCGTCAGCCCAAATTTTGGGATTACCCTGGGTGCACTTCTCGCCCACCCCCCCTCTCGAAACCAAAGACCTATGCGAAGGTTGCAGGACAAAAGAAGGTTTGGAAGAAGAACTGCAATCATCAGCCTAGATGGCCTGTCGGATTTCGCTGTCAATTTCAATCACGAGTCCCTGCTGCAGTGGGAATACCTTGGTAACCGAACAGATGTCTACGAAACCCGCGTGCATGATGTGTGCCAGCTTGTTGAGCCACAGATTCTTTCTGAATGCGTTGTTTACGTCCAACAGGGGCATCGGGAAAGAAAGGTAAAACCATCGCGACCTTATTTCAAGGGAGTCTGGGGCCCTGCAGGAACCAGCAACACTCTGGAGGTTTGCATTTCCGCGGGTCCGCCTGCACGGTCTGTGGCTGACTTGGTTGAGCACGGTCAACGCGTCGATAGGGACGATGCCGTCAGGACGGTGGAGCAGCAGTTCGGATTTTGGGATTCAGAAGGCATGCGGTCCAGTTCAAATCGTTGGCCCTCTTGCCCCCTAACCCAAGGATGTAGAATCCGCCCAGGGAGTGAGTGTGAGTGAGGTAATTGATAACAGCATGGGATGGGGAATGGGAGGACGAGGAGGAGGAGGAGGAGGAATAGGAGGAGTAACACAGGCGAAACAAACATTTGGTCCCGGCCGGCCCGGGCATAGCCCAGGCATCGACGCAAATGACATCCCTGTCCTTCTCTTACCGTGGCCACTATGCTCTCTGATCTTGCAGTCTCGCTGGCGCTTTTTGCTGATGTGCACCACCTGGCATGACAGAATATCTACCCCAGTACCTCATTGGCCACCCGCAGACAGCCGCTGCTGGGACGGGGGCGATGAGGTGCTTGCGGAGCCAGAGCAATTTTGCATTGACTCGTTGGACCGTATTGCATTAGCAATTCGTCAGGCGGCCGCGGGCGCTGTAGACCAAGCGGAGCTTCAGTTCGCAGTGTCAGCAATCGACGGCTGGAGCCGTTCCTTAGTATCGAGATTACACCCTCCGCGTGGTTCTACAGGCCGCTTCCCCCACGATTCTATTAAGCTTTTGAAGTGCGTGAGACTTTCGCTTGACATGAAAGGCCGTTCTAGTGAGTTGCTTGACCACATACGAAATGCATTGACGTTGGCTGTCCCTGGTTTCGCACGGGCTCAATTTGAGAAATTGCGCGAACAAGGTTCTGGTAAACTCCCTTCGCGGAGCACAATGCAGCGCGCAGAATTGAACCTCGATTGCGCAATGATCCTTCATCGTAGACGAATGTCGTCTGCGCCGTGCTACCGGTGGGCGTTGACAGACAGCTCGCCAGTTAAGGGTTTTGATTACATCTGGTCTGAATTCGCAGAGATATCTCAGGACGCAATCCTTTTATGTTTTCTCTGCATTTGCACAGCTAGTCAACTTGATTTCAGCATTCGTTCAACGCCATCGTCGCGAGCATGAACATGAAGAGAACCCTGTACCCATCATTGCCGATCGTGGCGATATGGAGCCAGAGCTTGACTGGGTTCCCCACTTGAGGACGTTGTGCAAACATATCAAGGAGTCCAATTGATGAAAACCAATGTCGCAAACGAACGGTCGCATGTCGATGAGTATGATCGCGCCACGGCTGGATTCATTTCGACAATCGTAGAAACGTCGGCATGCCCGACCCTGCCGCGCGCAGCCGCGGCCCCTGCTGGGGCTGGCTTTCCAAGGCTGCACGTTGAGAGGCCCCAGGCCCCACCCCAAACCATTCTCTACACCCATCCCAAATGTGCTACGGAGTCGGAGGAGGAGGAGCAGGAGTCAGGAGGAGAAGGAGGATTCAGAAGGACAAGGAGGGAGGAGGGAGGGAGGGAGAGAGGGAGAGGGATGAGGGAGGAAGGGGGAGGGAGGAGGGAGGATGATTTTCTTGTAAGCAGTAATCCTCGAGGAGCATGTGAATACCCCTTGCGTGCTTGGATCAGGACACAGGAATCTATCAGACAAGGTGGTTGCAGAGCTTTACAAATGGCACCTGCATTGTGGGGGGGGACTTGCTGGCTCACGCACAGTCTTTTCTTGGGCATACTAGCGACCTAGGTGTTGAATTTGGCATCTCGAAGTTCCACGTATCTTGTGGCGACCATGATCGCATGCTCCCTAAATGGCTTGATCGGGAAACCTTGCCGCTCGACGTGCCAGAGGCGTCTTCAGATATTGGCGATGATGCTGGTGATGAGTTCGAACGTCCTGAAAGGGACTCCAATCAAACTATATTCGCTGGTCGGTCCGCCAACGAGCCTGTCTGCTTCATGCCGTTTGCCATGGACGTCGCAGGCGGGGGGTTGGGGGGGGGTCCTAGAGGTCCTAGAGAGGCAAGGCGTTTGATTGTAGTTTCCTGGCGTCCATGGCCCAAGCTCCAGGAGGTTCGGGGCTAGAGGGTGCCACACTCTAGATCAGACACATGTCCGGGAGGGGGGGTTTGCAACACGTGGTGGACAACATGACGCAAGACACGCACCGCAACTTGGAGCATTGGGGCCACTTCCACGCTCAGCTGAAAACGGTTGAGGCGTTGTTGAGAATCGAGGAGCGCAGGCAACGTTTCATCATGTCTTGCGTGCGCCCTTCGAGGTGGCATCAACGCGAGCACCTGTTCAATCGCTTCAATGGGAGCTTGTATGAGAAGAGATGGCGGGAGGTGGTCAGTTTTGTAAGAGCGATCAAACCTCTGCTTGTTACAATGTACCTTGTATGGGATCAGCGCAGATACTGTCAGGGCGTTGACGTTGACGGCGTAGATAGGGAGGACCAGGCAGCTGCGCAGGCTCGGCAGGAGGACGCCTTGGGCGTCTCCAAATTCGACCCGAAGGCTTTGACTTCAATATTGGAGGATGCGCTTCTCTCTCTCTCTCTCTCCTCTCTCTCTCTCTCTCTCTCTCTCTCTCTCTCCCTCTCTCTTTCTTTCGTCTCCCTCCCTTGCACGCTTCCGTGATCTCTACTGCAACCGCCATTGGACGGGGAGAGGGGGTATTCTGATTCATTTCCACGGGGCAGCAGGCAGGGTCTAGCGATGGAGCGGTAGAACCAAGTAGAGATCTCATAAGCGGGCATGGAGCAAGTTTAAGTCAGTAGTGCTCATGGGTCCTGTGTTGGCTGCGCTGGCAAAGCCAACGTGCAAACCAACGCCAGGGCGCGTGAAGGATTCTGCCTAAACGACAGCTGCGCCTAAGTATGTCTGTTCCCATCTGCAACCAGTCTCAGGACCCGATATTCTATTACTATGTGCAGGCTGTGCTAATCACAGAGAGCGCCCCGAGCTCCTTCGCGCAGAGCTCTGAGTTTTGTTTGTGCCACCGCGAACTGTTCAAGGGATTGAGCAAACACAATCGGGAGATCGCCTTTGAAGCACATTTCGGCAAAGGAATCAAAAACTGTCCAATGGCAGGTCGGATCGTGCCCGAAATGACTGGTGGTTTGCTCAACGATCTGTTCGATGAACTGTGGACGGTCAATGAGAGAGAGTTATTGGATGCGGATGTGCCTCATGGTTGTAGGTCACCTGCTGACCAAGAATGGGACTTACGCATGCGAGATTTTGGCGCTATGAAAAGTGTCGCGTCAGTGATCCTGAAGACCAAGACCGATTATCTGTTTCGGCTTCCATACATGCTCCAAGGGTTGGCGATGGTCGATGAGGCGAAAGCGCGGGAGGTCGGGGCACGAGCGATTCAAGCGTTTGACGCAGACAGGGCAAACCAAGACGATCTGACCAAATGCCTTCTTAATCCCGACACTGAGTTCCGTGGCCAGCTCGAGATGTTCGTGAACGGTGTTGCGCGCAATGAGTGCAGCATTTCTTTTCAAAAGCATGTGGCAGGCTGGCGCTTCTCGTCAGTGGTTGAAACTTCGATTGAGAGGACGCACGCTGTATCGAACAAGGAGAGGAAGAGAGCTCCCGTGGGCACAGTGCGGATGTCTCTGTCCAACCGATTGCCATTGTTATCTAAGATGATTGCCAAAGGTCATGTTGATATTGGACAATTCGTGGATGATTTCTCAGCAGCGCGGGACACGAAGCACATTATATCCGAGTTAGGTTTGCAACGGCATCCATGGCTAGCCTTGGTTGCAAGCGGAGATCCTTCACATTTAGCGAAGTCATGGGTTCGGCATGCGTTCCTTTCCAAAGCTTTGTATCACGCCACGCTAGAAGACTTATTTGCAAGTACCGCAGAACCAGATCAATATGATAAGAAAAAGAAACAGCGTCGTCAATATCTCGATTCCAAGGCATCTCTATTGGACGGACCCCGTGCCCCCGAATACGACACAATCATGGTGCGGGCTATGCATTCTCATTTTCTCGCCACCATGGTTCCTGGCTCTACGTACGCAATGCCTATTGGAAGTGCAGAGTTCAACACCGTGGAAGGCATTCTTGGGCAGCCGAGGTCTAAGGATGCGATGCGAGCTGAAGGTGCAATCGCCCCCGCTGGTGCGGACGAGATCGCTGCGCTCGACGTGGTGGACGGAGTTGACAGACCCGACAACAATTACATATTCTTTCAGGTTTTGTTCACGGGCCTCGGGAGGAAAAAGATGCCGAGGGTGGCCCCAGGCGCGGGGGGCAAATTGCATCAATCATCAACTGCTATCGCTGTCCACCCGGTCAGGGCCAATGCCCGCGATGCCTTCCCAGTTTTGGCTATGGCTGCTTCCGCTGCCGGCTTTGATGACTGCCCCACCTTCATCATGGGCTACTTGCTGGGTGATCCGAACTCGTTGGAGGAGCAGGTGCTGAGGTGGCCGCCGCACTCCCAGACGCATCATTGGGCATTCAGGCATGACTACATGGAAGGATTCTTCAGCTGCGCTGCAATGACCGCCGTCCCACTTCCCAGCTTCCCAGCTTTGCACCGAATGTTTCCCAGCCGGTTGCCAATATCTTATGGGGCTCTCTTGGGCTTAGTTCGGCCTGAGGTCTCGGGCGTGCTCTTCTGCGCAAGCACCGAAGTCGGATTGTCAATGCACATTGATGGCCCTGGCCTCATGCTGTCATCATTGTCAAATATTTTACTGTTTGACTGGGAGATCAGGCAACTCGGAGATCGCAATATAGCAATAACGACGGTGATCATTCGCTACCGTCATCCCTGTAAGGGTAGCGAGGCGGATTTTCTCATCGCTATGTCTCTGGTGTGTTGACACATATGGTTTCACAAAAAGCTTTCGATGGGAGTCCTGGTAGGGGCTACATGCCTCGACCAGGTGACGCCAATCTCATGGAAGAACTTGCTTCTCGGGGGCTGGCACAGGAATGCGTTGCCGATGGTTCGTGGCGTCTCACGGGTCGTGCCAAGGACAGCCTCACTCGAGTATGTGTTTTGACCGATGCAGCGGATCTGGTCTTTCAAGTTCGCCCAGATGTAGCTATCACGGATATGACAACGTACGAGCTGCTCCGTGAGCTCAAGAGGCACGACTGGGCATGCAGGCGATGGGTTCCTCCGTCTGCCCGCCGTGCATCACATCGTCCCATACCATATGGTTACAAGCGAGGCGATGAGAAAGTGTGGTTCTCTGGCATTGAGCCCTGCGCTCAATACTTGGTCTGCCTATTGAGATCGGAGGACGCCCTCGCACAATAAAAACTCACAAGCAAGATCAACTGATGATGGGGGGGGGGGGGGCTGTGGGGGAAGGTCAGCGTGAATACCAGAGCTTAAGCTGAAGAGTGTCGGGGCACAAAAGCGCAGCAGCGTTTTCCAGGTGTCGTTCTCTTAAGTATTACCACGTTCTATGGAGAGGGCCCGACCTGGGTTTCCGAGGTCCGAGGGCCCTAAAGTTCGCTCATGCATCATATCTCCAGTGTTTTGGGGGTGCCTTTGTATACTCCTGGACCTCACCCGGGCTCTCTTGGGCACGTCGTCAAAGCGCGATTGATTAACGTTCAGGTCGCTAGGCGAAATGCATCAGGGTCCTGGTCATGAGTCATTGTCGTTACCCCAACAGGAGATGTTTGATGCTGGTTTGACAGCGGTACCGCATGGAAAGACTGTCAAGGTTTACCAATCCATATTGTCTGGCAAGTTCGATGAGCTCGATGTGAGCGAGGATCTCCCACCCGACGTGGACCAACCTGCTCTGCAGGTGGTTGGGCGTTTTGAAAGGGGGCGTTAACTGGATTGTTTTTCGGCGACACTCTGATCTCTGATCTAGGCTGTGCGGACTAGGGCGCCTGGTTTGCTCTGATCTCTGATCTAGGCTGTGCGGACTAGGGCGCCCTGGATGATGACGGAACGTAGCCCTTTGTATGCAACCCTTGTGCTGCGTCAGTCGTGCGTATCATCGGATCGCCTCATGTCTGGCCCAATTCCCCATCCATGCCATCCATTATCTTGTCTTGTTTCTGCAAGTCACCTCCCCATTCTGCAATGCCATCTGCCATCGAATCTGCCCCCATCTATGTAGCCGCGAGGTGGCCGTTGCAGCCGCCGATGCCGAGAAGGAGGCGCCGGCTGCGCTTGGGGGCCGAGCCGCGGCCGAGGAGCAGGCCCTTGCTTGGATGGATCGGGAGGAGGAAGTTCGGGAGGAAAATCATACTGAAGATGAAGTGTGCGAGTCCGACTTCGGTTCTCATTTGTTCATGTCGGATGATGATGATGACCTGTTTGGTTCCCCAAAGAAGAAGGCTAAACATGACAAGATCCGTTCACCCAGTTTGTCGCCTTCACACTCACCTGCGATTCGACCAGATCCAATTGGACCCGAGCCTTTGCCGCCTTTGCCGATCGTACCAGAGAATCCAGTTCTGGTGGGAGGCTACTTCGGCGCCTTTCACTTTCATCCGATGTCTGAAGCCTTCGGCATCTTGGGCATCTGCCGCCGAGAAACCACAAGCACATCCCAACCCCAACGACACATGTATGAGCCCATCGATAATCGTGAGAAATGTTGCAAGTATTCCCGCAACTGTGCAGATTGTAAGCGTTTCCCGAACGTCGCCTCCTGGTCTGTGAGTAAATAAAGCTTCTTAGTCGCCTCAAGCACCGACTCTCGGAGCAGCGGATCGTTGCAGAAGCAGGGAAGTCCAAGTTCGGAAGATTCGAGGTCCGATGTTACTTTCACAGGAAGAACAACACCACAGGATGTGCGAAATCCTTTTCGTTGAGCGGTCCAAACCCAGAGCACTTACATCAATGCAAACGTTTGGCCGCTTGGTGGTGCGCGTGTGCTCGCGACTACAAGCGCCAACGGGATCACATGGGCTACACGCCAACCTTGGCAGACGTACCAGATGACGAGGATGTATCAAGAGTGCTCGTTGAAAAGGATCGGCCTGATCGTGGAAGCATCAAAACTGATAAGGAGCTGAACGCAATAGACATAGGAAAGATAAAAAAAGCTTTCAAAGAGTCTGCTGCCGAGCCACTGGATGAGGAGGCGTTGGAACACATGGCAGTGGAGTGGGTTGCAGCGGGTCATTATGACATCGACGACACAAAGTCAGCAGCACCAGGATCAGCAATGTCCTCTGCGGCAGCAGCAGCATCCGGATCGGCAGGATCAGCAGCATCAGGATCAGCTGGCCCGGCTGCGCCACCTCCTGTTGACGCAGGCCCCCCTGCGGCGAAAGCAGCTGCTGCTCCAGCTCCAGTTGCAGCTGACGGAGCCCCTCCTGGAGGAGGCGGCCGCGGCCGAGGCGGCCGCGGCGGTCGCGGCGCTGGCAGAGGCAGGGCAGGCGGCGCACCTGCTGGCGCAGCCTCAGGTAGGGGCAGGGGCCGAGGCCGCGGCCCCGGCGGCCGCGGTCGCGGCCGTCGTGGCCGAGGGGCGGGGGCTGCTGCTGGTTCCAGCGACAGCAGTGGCAGCAGTAGCAGTAGCAACGAGTCCAGTGACAGTAGTGACTGACGGCGCAGCGATGTCTTAAGGACGCTGGGCTGGCCTTTGACTTTGGATGATGCTCGAGCCTCGAGCCGCTTGAGATGCAACGAGCTTCTGGAAGCAGGATGGGGAGTAGGAGGACGACGACGAAGACAGGGAGGAGGCAGAGGGCGAGGAGGAGGAGGAGGGGGAGGAGTAGGAGGAAGAGGAGGAGGAGGAGGAGGAGGAGGGGAAGGAGGAGGATGGGGGAAGGCCGAACTTCACCCATAGCGTTTCGCTTGGCTTGAAGGCGATCATTTAACTGAAGAGATCTCCTAAGAGCGCCCAGGAGGCAACATAACTGAAATAAAGCTTCAAAGGCTGGACCCTTGGGCGACAACGAAACCTAACATATCCAAGAACAGAACCCCCAAACGCCTTCTCAGCTTAATCGTGTATCAGGCCAGTCCAACCGCTTGGTGCAGGGTTAACATCACGATGCGACGCAATGAGTTCAACAAGAATTCTGGGCTCAAATGTCAGCGCTGAGCTGGAATACATGCATGCCCTAAGTAGTTGCTGAAACAGGTCAACGCATCCTGGGTCTCGGGGCTTTCAAGCATGTCGAAACCTAGGGCGCAAGGCTCGCATCCACAGCTCTTGGAGACCTTTGACGCAGATACCTCAAGCTTGCTGCGTTGTTCAATTCACTGTCACAGACTCCAAAGGCTCACGAACTGTCTGTGCTCTGTACCGAAGCTATACACCTACCTTGTTACATGCCCATCCCAGACAATGATGGCTCAAAGTAGGTGAGGGCCTCTAAGTATCAGGCTTCAACAGATTCCAGCAGAGCGCCCAGACGGTCCAAGACCGACCCAAGAGGGGCCCATGAAGGCTCCAAGATGGCCCACAGCTTTAGCATAGCGGAGTCTACAAAGGAGGCTGATTGTGAATCATGCGCTGAATGGTTGAACTCTCGGGGTGCCTTGGCTATTTCTCAGAGGCGTCCCGGCGAAACCTTGGGATCTCCGTGGTTCCTGCTTTTTATTGGTTTCGGCAAAAAGTAAACGCTAGGGAATATTGTTGGTGTTTGTTCATGCTATTTGTTTTGGGATCTCTTGGGGATCTTGGAAGGCTTGCCTCTCGTCCACGAGTCTCGAGTCTTTAGAAACAAATCGAAAGCGGGGACCACGGAGTTCCCAAGTTTCTGCCTTGGCGACTTCTGGGAGGCGCCACAACGAAAACTTGGGAACTCCGCGGTTCCCGCTTTTTTCTTTCTTTGGGCAATAATAAGCTGTAGGGAATATTGACGGTGCTTGTTTATGTTATTTGTTTCTTGGGAGCCATGCGTTTACCAAGTTTTCGCCGTGACTTCGGTTCCTGAAACTTGGGATCTCTTGGGGATGCTGCTGAGGGTCTTGGGTCTTCTCCGCGAGTCTTGGGTCTTCACAAAGACATTTCAAACGGGAACAACAGAGTTCCCAAGTTTCTGCCTTGGGTATTTCTGGGAGGCGTCACGGCGAAACCTTGGGATCTCCGCGTTTCCCGCGTTTGTTTGGTTTGGGCAAAAAATAAACGATAGGGAGTATTGTCGGTGTTTGTTTATGTTATTTGTTTTGGGATCTCTTGGGGATCTTGAGAATCTTGCGTCTTCTCCACGCTCTCGAATCTTCATAAAGCGCCATTGCATGTAGGTCGCAGAGTATGCCAACGCGACCGCGCACAGAATATGTGATGCAAGTGGAATCGTATGTGAATATTTTTGCAACGCCATGCGCCAAGAAGAACGATACCATCCTGACATACCGAAATATCTGGAATAAGAGCAGGCAATCCAATGAATTTGTTGTAAAAATGAGAAAAAATAAAATAAATGCTGAAAATTGTTTAAAAATCAAACATGCACCAATATGGTACAAGAAATGCTTCAATGTGCCACGCTGCACAAGAATTGCGCAGAATATGGAAGGAAACTGCTGGTTTGAGCTTAAAATCAGCAACATAGGCTACTGAATCACTAAAAATGCATAAATCGTAAAGAAACCGAGCAGATTAAGCAATTTTGAGGTATTTGTATCAATTTCATGTGAGTCTTACCCATTTGAAGCAGATCGCATCGGTTTTGAATGGTTTTGATATTATTCGAATTAAGTTCATCTCATGTTGAATTTCCTGATATTATCTGAATTTCTGGTATCGCTTATAGAGGGTTCTCATCGCGTGTAAGGCTGTTTCATCGCGTGTATGGCTGTCTCGTCGCGTGTAGGCTTCTGCATAAGCGATGAGAAATTCATAAGAGCGACGAAACAAGCGTACAAGCGATGACCCGCGGCGTCTGAGACACATTGCATTAAGAAAAATCATTTGAAGCCGTCGCGAATACAAAACATGTCATTTTTATAAGTTTAGGTATTTTTTGTATTAGAATCAAAGGTTGGACGTCGTTTTGGGTCAATTTGTATTGAAATCGCCAAATTTGGTCCAAATCAACCAGAAACATGCATTTGACGCCATTATATCGCATTCTGCGCCGATTATGAACGAAATTCGCCGAAATGCGTTCATGTCCAAGTATTTCAAGCAAATCTCGCGATTTCCAAGCATTTCTTGGCATTTTCTTAATTATTTTGAATTTTTTCAGAATTTATTAATAGTTTCGCATGTTAATTTGAATTTACATATGGTCTTTGAATATATTGCAAATATTATGTATATGACGATGTGTTTCCTGAATGCTTCTGTACTTCTCATTCGATGATATGTGCATGGCGATGTACTGGGCACCATTAGAGCATCAGCGCTGTACCATTTCTGAAAGGGGTTGAGGGGTTGTGTTTTTTCTGGAGGGATAGGTCAAAGCTTTCAGAACTCTAACACCCCGAGCTTCTAAGAGAGCAAGTAAGTCGGCACACGCATCGGCCGAACAATGCTCACCGGCAGCCATAAGGCGATGGCTTTGGGCCTGGGCTAGTCGAGGGAAGGAAGGCCCTTGGGAGGGGAGAGGAGAGGAAGGATGAGGAGGAGGAGAGGCACGAAGGATAGGGAAGAGGGGCAAGGAACTGAAGGGGGAAGGCTTTGTCGTTGTCGAAACAGAGCAAAGTAGCTGTCTGGTTGAGGACGCAAGTTCTCCTTCTGGTGATCAGTGGCCCCACACCTAATCTTGGGCAAGTGGGTCTCGATTGATGTTTGAGGCACCTTGGATCGTGCATGTAAGTGCCTCACGCAAGCGTGGCAGACCAACGCATTCGTGGATGTTGGTAGATGCTACCACCTGGTGTGGTCATGTCCGTCGGCCAAGTCGATGCTCGCTACATGTACAGCATCTTTTCTTGTGCTTGTCGCTACCACTCCTGCACATGCGGATTTGGCCCAAGCTTTAGGGATGCCGCCAAAGCGTGGTGCTAGGCCAAACCCCAAAGCCCAACCGAGAGCTCGTAGGGCCGCGGCGGACATCGCAACGATCCACCAGCTCCAGCAACAACTCGCCGAGAGGAACAGCGAGGTCCAAGAGTACCTAAATCTCATATACGGGCTCCACCAGGTGGTGCAGACTTTGGTGCGCAGCAGTGATCAGGAAGTGCAGAGGACGACGGCCGAGCGCGATCGCCGAGTCGTCCTGGAGGACCAGAACGCCTACCTAGTCCAAATATGCCAGAACTTGCAGACTCAGATTCAGCAAGTGCTCCAGGCCCAAGCAGCGAGGGCCCCGATGCCTCAGTTCCAGGTGCCGCCGCTGCCTGGTGCCAATTGGGCCCAGCCTCGCCCAATGCCCCAGCCGCAGACGCCTCCAGATGCATTCGCGGCCCGCCACAACCTGCCAGCGCCGAGGCCTCTGGGGCAACATCAAGTGCCGCCACCAGCGCCCAGTGCGGCAGCAGCGGTGAGGCGGGGGTAGTCGATGCAGGTGGGTTTGCATAACATATATCACTCGTCCCCTTTTACCAATAGGGCCAAGGGGATGCAAGCAACATCGAATCGTTTGATTGTTTCTTTGTTGCTTTTGCTGCCTGCAATGCAACCCTCCTCCTTCTTCGATGATGTTGCCGCGCAGGTGGAGCTGGTGCTGGCAGCGGTTACGTGGCCACGAACGTGGCCTGGGACTCTGCCTCCGACTCCTCCGACTTGGGAGATGACGTCGGCCCTTGGCTGTCTGGGTCGCTCCACCCGGCAATGGAGGGGTAGCGTCGCGAGGGTATGTCTATAGTGATTTGCAACGGTGCGTTGTATATTCAAAATGCGTTCGTCATTGGATCAGTTTGTGCCCTAGTTTCGATCAGGGAGTGAGGTGAGTGGGAGGGTCAGGAGCAGTGATGCAGCATCGCAACATCTACTTGCACTTGAGAAAGTTCGCACAACGCCTGAGGCGTGAATCAATTTGCCCCGAATGCGCCATCCGTTGGATTCGGAATAAACGGGAGGATGAGGCGGTATCATGTTGCAAGCGAGAGTGACAGAAGCAAGCGGATGGCGCGGCGCAGGTTGCAACATCGAATGCCTGATGATGGTCCCGCAGACCTATCGAGCGTGCTTGAACTCCCCCAGCAACACTTGGCGGACATGATCAAATTGAGTGCTTCCGAACCCATGGGAACATTACGGGATGAATTGCAGTGCGTCGCATGTGACACGGTTGTGCTGACTTCTGCATACAGTGGACTTTGCACTCTCGAAGTGGCTGCATCGCAGCACCTCAAAGGCATCCGTGCACAATGCAAGCATTGCGACAGCCAGTCTCCCAGACCGTACGTGTGTTACGCAGCTTGGGAGATAGACGAGCACGTGCGGAACAGCATCCTCATGCATGGCGACGACACGAGGCCGCAGCATGTGTTCAGGGGCGTGGAGGAGAGGATGGAGGAAGAGGAGTACCACGAGGTTCTCAAGATTCAGGACTCCATCCTCTCAGATGTGCGAGCTATGAGGCAGGAGTTCGCGAACACCAGCATCGCTTTGAAAGAGTATGAGGATCACATGCGCAAGAAGTTGATCGATGACTTGTCTGTGCGGTTAGCACAAGTGGAATTCAGGGATACAGCTTATTGTGTTGTACACAAGGCCTACTGCCCAATCAGCCCGAGGGCAGTGCCAGAGCTTGCAGATAAGTATTGGCTTGAAGGCACTGGGACTACTTGTACTCCACACAGCTTGATGAATCGAAACCGCACTCGTTGGCTAGACGAGCGCTGCCTACCAGCGTTGATTTGGATGTATTCAACTCGGTTCTACGAACCCGATACCGTCCTCCACGAGAATGTCAAGTGCCACCCTAAGGAGATCATGATCAGCATCTTTGCATCGACGAGTGGGCCGAGATCAACACTTGCACGACCGCCTCCAACTATGGCATCAAGTCTAGATGTCGACGAGAGACCTGCAAAGATGCAGAAGGGCAACGGGAACGCCATTTATTACAAACATCGTGTCGATCTGTTCGATCCAAAATTTCTTGGTATACCTGTTCAGGGCGACCGGCAGTACATGTCCTTCCACCTACACCCCTTCGTAGAGCTCGACCCCGACATGCACTTCCGTGAGCTGTTCGAGAGGAAGCTGATGTGCACGGCGGCAGTGTTCTTGGCAGCTACGCCAATTACTTTAGCTGAAGCGGTTGAGACTCAGAAGCCCTTCCCGGTGAGCATGCTTACTGCTTTGGAGGGGTGGCAGGTGTTCGCGATGAAGTCTCCGAAGTGCGTTGTCAGGAAGGATGGCAAAATGAAGTGGAAGCTCGATGCAGCCATCGTCAACCTCGGTCAGAATGCTGAACACCTCAAGCAGAGCGCCCTTGTCTCAGCACCGCGTATTCTTCGCGGCTCCCGGTTGTACGACCTCGTGTCTTCTCGCGAACTCACGATGCCTGAGTTGTGGTTGCTGCAGGGCTTTGGGCACCCAGCGATTCCAGGGAGTGGCCCGAATCCATTGGGCGAGTCCGTGAGTTCCATGAGTGATCGGATGCAGGTAAAACTATTGGGCAATGCGATGCACAAGGCGCAGATTAGCGCGTGGTTCTTGTTCAACGTTCTGGCGTCCAGCAAGACGGTGCTCAGGGCCAACTCCAAGGCCCAGTTGCGCTAGGCATTTTGCTTACAGGCGCATAGGTTGCACAATTTTGATTTTCCAGAGAGCCAGGCTCGCAGGAGGAGAAGGAGCAGCGAGGGGTGAGGAGGCGAATGGGGAGAGGAAGTGCTGAAGCGCGGGAGCGAGAGGACGCGGACAGAGGGGGGAAGAACGAGAGGAAGGTCGGAGGATTGAAGCTCGATAGTCGTCCACGCGCTACGTACTTGTTGAGGATTGGAGGAGGGCCAGGGGGTGTGGAGGAAGAGGGCGAGGAAGAAGAGGGAGGAGGATGGCGAATGGCGAGCACGCTGCACCGCGTCGTTTCTAAACAGCACTGTTTGTTGCGACAGCTGAGAGCTGAATCGACTGATCACAAAAGGATATGGCGAGCTTTGTGAAACATTGGTCAGACGAACTCGCAGAGTCGCAGAGTTCGCTCTCGTTGCCTTGATGTCGATCCGCATCGGCCAGATTGTCACGTTGACATTGCAGGCCAGCAGTTGACTTTCCTTAGCATCCCGACGGCCTAGCAGACACCGAATGCATGCAGCTTAGAGCTACGAGAGCTGAGCATACTCAAGAGGACAATGCTGCCCCGAGAGAGCCTTGAAAGTCCTCGAGAGAGCCGCAAGAGGATTGAAGAGGGAGGGTTTCAGATGAACCCCAAGCGAGCCCCGATACTGCACCCCCCCACTCTCCTCCTCCAGTCGAGCCGCGACGACGGCCCCAGGACCCCGAGAGGACTCAGCGCGGGCCCCCGATATGCCATTAGAGTCTTAGTTGCCACGTCTCATGAGAAATAAAACGTTCTGCTTAGATCAACTCGTAACTCAACCTAGCTTCCCAGCATCACCTAGATATGTACGTAGCATCGGCATAGCTTGGTGTAGCTCGGCAGGTCTGAGGCATTGGCCACGCCGGCCACGCCAACTAAGACGAGGCCCGACGCGGGCCCATGCCACGAGCGACACGGGCCCCGACGCGGGCCAAGCAACCCTTGGATTGCAACATGCCTCGTCGCCAACCCAATTTCTCTGATCTGCGCTCTAACGGCATTTTGGACCAAGGCAGTGCATCCTCAGCAACTCGAAGAGATACTCGCGAATCTTGCTTGCTGTTACTCTACTGTGGCCACGCGCTGCGATGAGGCTCTCCGAGGATGCCCTCGAGGCCGCCAGCGAGAAGAGTGACCTTACAGGTGAGGTCGCCTCAGACGAAGATGCTCTTGGTGTCGAAAGGGGGATTATCTCTGGCCAAGAAGAAGGTACCGACGAACTTTCTGAGGGCGGCGGCGGCAAGTCCCGGGCCAGAGGCAGAGGAAAAGGAAAGGCCAAGGCCAAAGGCAAGGCCAAGGCAGGCGCTGCAAGCAGTGCTACTCGCAAGAGCATTGGCGCTGGAACTGGCGGCACTGGCAGCAAACGTAACGTCTCGAAAGGTGGCAAGAAGTTTTGCCCGCCTTGTAACAAGATGCTGCCGCTCGCAGTGTTCCCACCTGGCAGCGGGCAATGCGCTAGTCACAGGAGGGCTTTGCAGCAAGTCAGGGCGGCAGCCCTCGCCAAAGGCCAAGGCGCGTGGTGGGCTGAGATCTCTGAAGACTGGGACAAGCTCTCCCCAGTTTTGGACCGCTGCTTGGAGCTATGCCCCGACCCAGAAGCTGGCAAGAGGAGGGGGACCTTCCCCGTCGTGGAATACATCGAGGAAGTGAAGCGGACCAAGGCGATCCAGTACGAGGGCATCTACGAAATGTTCGACGAGCGGTCCTACGTCGCATGGATGTCCAAGCCAAAAAATGGCAGCATGGAGGCATCAGATGCATCGCGACTATGGCATGAGTTTCGAACGTCACAAGGGGCCATCAAGGACAATTTGGGCCCTTCTGAAAAGTACAGAGTCCGAGTTGCCATCAAGAAGAGCGACAAAGTGCGCATCGTTGACAAGGAGGAGAGGTCCAAGGGTTACCAGGCCCGTGGCAAAACGATCAAGAACGGCGCGCAAGATGACATCGACAAGCTCGAGAGAGACATGCAATCAGGCGGCATGATTGCAGGTGCCGCGGCGGCTTCAGACAAGGACTTGATCTCGCAATTCGTCACTGGTGCCGCTGCTGCTTCTGCTGCTGGATCCCGAGGTTCAGCCTTCTCCGACGAAGGCTTTGCTGCTTCGTCCGCCCCTGACTTCGAAGAGTTGAAGGGACTCACGGATGCGGTCCAGAAGAAGAGGGAGGAGGAGCTGAAGGCCGAGGAGCAGCCGGACGATCTTGCCCCTGACGAAGAAGCCGAGGATCATGCCGCAGAGGGAGGACGCAGTCGAAAGCGCAGCGATCAAGCGTCCTGCGGCAAGGAGAAGAAATCAAAGGCGTGGTGGAACCGGGACGCCGTCATATCCGACGCCCTGATGGCTCACAAGAATTGGATGTTGAGTACCCGTGAGAGCTTGGTTGCAACCCAGAAGAAGCTCGAGGCGTCGCTGAATGCAGTGCCAAAGGAACTACAAAAAGAAGTTGAGGTGGAAATTAAGCTGGCGAGATGCAGGCGCCAAGCGCTGAAGCTCGTGCTTGCACCAGAATCCAAGCAGGACCCAAGTGACTCAACTGAATTGAAGACTCCAATCAAGACCTCGTCAAGAGAGGACTTGCCAGCCGAGTCCCCGCCGCTTTCGGTGGCTCAGCCTCCTGGGACATCAGAGGGGGATGAGTCCAAGGACAAGGGCGAGGAGGACAAGATGGATCCCACCGCGGAAGAGGACAAGGAGGGCAAGAGCGACGCGGCGGGCCTTGGCGGCGAGGCGAATGACTCGAAGGGCACCGTCGAGCAGTCCCCGAAGGACCCATCGTAGGAAACCCCCGCGCTGAAGCTCTGGAGACACATTGAAAACCCTAATATGGCCTTCAGAAGGCTCGCATGTCCAGGAAGGCTTAGACGCACTCATCTCCCTGAGATGGATGCTGAAAACCTGAAGTCGATCTAAGAAGAGACATCGCACTGGCTCGTGAGGGCTCGACGTCTCTGCCATCCCTTCGGGATTCAATACAAGATGTTGCTCTTGCAGGCTCCTGTTGACAGATTCGTTAGGCTATCAAGGTATTGATGGAGCGTCGTGAGTCGTGAGGGATGGGGGACGTTGAAGGTCATTGTGGGACGTTTGGCTTGAAGGGTCCTGCCCGCGTCTGCTTTTAAGGGCGATCTTGACCAAGGGGCGCTTGTTGCTCCACGCGTGCCTTCCTACATGCGTTTGCGGGCGGTCCTGGCGAAGTCGCGTCCTCTGCTTGAAGGGTCCTGGGGTCTTCCTTTGCCCAGGCGACCCCCTGAGGCGTCGTCGAATTGTTGAGGCTTCGTCTGCTGCTTCTGCTGTCAGCGGCATCTGGGGAATCTCGGGCTTTTCGGAGGCGAGTCCAGACATCGTTCAACTCTGTTTCCAATCTCGGCACTGCCGCAGGAGTCCGGCGCCGCAGCGGCGAGCGCGTCTCCAGCCGCGGCTGCCGCTCATCTAAGAGGCTCCGCCCAAGCATTCCGGATGAAAGTGTACGTGGGTCATCAGAGTTGCTTTGCAGTAGTCAGTTTTTCGAGCACCCCCCCCCGATGCGCGAGGTCTGTCAGGGCCCGCACGCGCGACCTGCGCGCATGTCCTTCGGACAATCGTGCGGGCCTTAGTCTCGCACTCCCTCTGGCAGATTCTCTGGGCTCTAGGACCTAGGAGTTCACGGCCTCCGCCATCTCTAGAGGGCGATCGGATGTCGACGCAGGATCAACGGCAACTGCTATGCTCAGGAGCGCCAGCGGTTGCCCCAAGGCTGCTTTGAGGAAGTTCATCGCGAGCTTTCCAGACAAGCCAGCGCTGGGAGAGAACCCACCGTGCCGTTCTGACAGGTCCCTCCTCTGCTTCTTTGAGTTCGACCACATCCGCTCGCGCATGGTGGATGCAGAGTCCAAGGAGGAGCTCAACAACATTAAGGAGGAGTACGCCCCCTTCCGCAGCGCTTTGACTGACTTGTTAAACATGGGCAAGGCGGCGGCAACCAGGATGGACTTTTGCGTGACGAAGGAGACCAAGGCTAAGGAAAAACGCGAGGCGAACCCCGATGGTAAGAGGAAGGGGCCTGGGCCTGGGCGGCCGTCAGCAGAGGAGAAGCAGAGACGCTTGCTCCGTGAGCAAGACCTGGTGCTCGAGTGGATCATGAACAACTTCTCCACCATCCCCTCGGTGCCGATTGGGGATGCTGGCCCGAATCTTGAGGCGATCGATTACAAGAAGCCTTGCATCATGCGCGTGATGATGGATGAGAGCACCGAGATCAAGAAGGACATCGTTGTCAAAGTGGCCTCGCAGCTGGCCAACTTCAAGTCGTCGCCTGAGTACGCGTCCACGGGCCGCCAGCACAAGAAATTGCCAGATGATATGTGCAAGAACGCGAGTGCGATCTTAAGCGCGTTCTTCAAGCCAGGGTACCTAGCCCAGCCGACCGCAGACAACTCGTTGACCAAAGATTTGATGTGCACGTCGTTCTTCGTCGCCGGCGGCAAGGGGACCGTTACGACTGAGCTTGCCATGCTGCCGACTGTCCGCTTAGGCCTCACGGGCTCGCGCCAAGTGTTCTGCATGGAGCTCCTCCCGCTATTGAGGCACGTGGGCAGCGGAAAGGCCGCGACCCCGCAGGAGGCGAAGGAGTTCCTCAAGAACATGGTCACCAACAAGGTCTCCATCGGCGATTTCACGGCGAAGAGCACCTGCTACGCTGCCACAGCAGGCCTTTGGTTGAACAAATTTGAGTCACCTCGCAACTTTGAGCCAAGGTGAAAGACGAGGAGGAGGAGGAGGAGGAGGAGGAAGGCAGGGAGGCGATGCGAAAACCTAGGGGAGGAACTATCGAAATTGTCATTCTCTTTCTCCTCGTCCTCCTGCTAGCCTTCTTTGAAGCCAACCTACTTTCATGTTTCTCCTCTCCCTCCCCCTCGTTCCGCTCCTCCTCCTCCTCCTCCTCCTCCTCCCCATCATCCTCTTCCTTCTCCTCCTTCTCTTCCTCCTCCTTCTCGTCTTCCTTCTCCCCCACCTCAAGTTCACCCTCCTCGTGTGGACTTCACCCGCCTGCACGTGCTCCCCTGGCCACCACGGCCCCCCGTCCTCCGTGGGCGCATTCTCAGATGTGATTGGCGGATTCGCAAGTGACTACTCCCCCCAGGACCCAGCCCCTCCAAGTCAGTCTTCGCAATCGTGATGTTCGCGATGGACCCTGAAACCTACGGCTCTTGCCTGGCCTTGCCGATTGCTTCCCCTCCGACATTCGCACTCCGCTTCCTCCACCTCCTCAACGTTTAAGTGGGAGACTCCCAGCAGGTCCGAACGATGCCCTGATGCTCCCCGCTGGCTACATCTTCTTTGAGAAGATCGGGAAGGAGGCCTTCTCTGGCCTGCGGAAATCATTTCTCTCGGTTGCTGACAGCGAGGTGCTAGATGCCTTGAACCGCATCTTGATGCAGAACAAACCCTGCCCAGTGTTGCAGCGTGCAATGGACGCTTTGGGCAAGCTGTGAGCGCCGGGCCTTCGGGGTAACTTTGAGCGATCAGATGTTCTGTATGAGTACAGAGGATCAATTCTGTTCGAAGCCCATCTAGAAACGATGTGCATGCAGATTTCGTTGATCAGCCACGCGTTGATCAGGAAACGTCCGCTGGAAGAGGGGGGCCTCCGAAAGAGAAGTCTTGGGTCAGCCTGGGCAGACCCAGGGACGAACCACATGCGCTTTCACGCTCCTGTCGAGAGGCGCCCTGGAAGACTTCGAGGCCACTTGGAACTATCCTGGGAAAGACTTAGGGGTTCTTGGGCAATCTTGAGAGAACTTGGGCCGTGTTGAAAGCTGGTGATCTCCCAACAAAACCATCCCGGGCCAAATGGGTTGGCCGAAGGGATTGGCCTTAACCTCTCCCCGAAGGGTGAAGGTCACCCGCGCCCGAAAGAGCTGATTGGACTTGGAAGCTGCGATCAATCCAGCGTTATTCCAAGTTGTCGTTCAAAGGTGCGCCCGATTCTTTTGACCTGGCCAGCGCCGGTCAGGGTGTTTGCATGTCCGGCGACAGGTTGGATCGCGTGGATTTACCGCGTAGCTGCTATATCTTCGGAGTCGCCTCTAATGTGTCTTGTGGCAGCGACTGAAGCCGGCGAGCCTCGATAGAAGCTTATTCTCTTCAGTTGTTGCAGCTGCGCCCTCCCCCGTCATGATCAGATCCCCCTGGCTTCACTAACAAGTGCTGTTGCGGACGCGCTTCCTGCTCGCCTTCTTTCTCTTGCAATTCTCTTTCTCCTTCGCCCAGCTAAATGTAGGCATCGCTCGGGGCGAAGACGGTTTGATTATACAAATGTTAGTAATGTGTGACACTTGACCGAGGGTTCGAAAATATCTAAAACACAATTGCATGATTCTGACCTTGTTGTTCTGTAAACTCGTATGCCGTGTATCTCACATAGCAGGCCACATTCCATCGGGGATTGCATGCTCGCTTCT
Organism: Prorocentrum cordatum; assembly: GCA_963575745.1. NCBI lineage: Eukaryota > Dinophyceae > Prorocentrales > Prorocentraceae > Prorocentrum > Prorocentrum cordatum. The sequence continues at coordinate 36,002 of CAUYUJ010007643.1, forward strand.
CGCCGTGGGTGGGAGATTCCTTGCATTTCGCCCCTGTCTCCAGTCTACGCTCGTCCTCTGCTGCTGATCAGCCTGCTACGCCTCAGCCTTCACTGCCTCCTCCAACTTTGGCTATCCCTGCGTCCCCACCCCAAATCCTGCTCCTCTTACGTCTCCGCGATATCCTTCTCACTCCTCCAGTTCCTCCGCCTCCTCCGTGCTCCTTGCCCTCGCTATCCAGCATGTTCACGCCTGGCCACGATTGTTTGGAATCGCCACGTGAACATTTTCGTAGCTAACCTCTCCATCGGCTCGCCTAGTTCGGATTTGACCAAGATGTTGCATCAAAAGGTACGCGGGTCGAAGTGAACCATGCCCTCGTCGACAGAATTGGCATGTTGTGCCGATTTCACTTTCACTGCCAATTAAATCAATTTTATCTTAATTTATTTCGGAAATCGGGGGGCCAAAAATTTTTCGGTGGGCCCCCCTAGATTACACTCTCATATGGATCAGTACTCCGGGTGACTGGTATATACGAACTCCAGGAAAGAGAGTGGCCCCACACTGGTCACGTATCCAGAACCTGTTGATAAAAGCCAAGAAACTCCGCACGAAAATCATCATATTCGGTCCCCCAGGATACGTTTGGAAGTTATCTCCAGTACGTGATACTCTGGAAGATCTGAAGTTGTCAGTAATACGGATGCGTTTGTGTCATTTCGGCATTCGGTTCAATATGCAAGACAATACACCAAGTGGTACATATATGCAGATAGCATCATCGATACCGATTAGCTCGAAGCTGTGGACATGTACCTGTAAGCAGGCCATACCACAACATGTGTTGGACTGGTACGGCCATACGGTACGACATGCTGAATGGCGGGCTCAGACACGTACTACACTCATCCGTTACCTAAACGACAAAATCCTGGGGAGTACCACCACGCACGGAAACGTGCCCGCATACTTAAAATACGTATACACGTACAGACCATAATACTCGTCATTACGTGACGACTCATAAAGGAGGACCAAAATGGTCTGAAGTTATCCGACGTGTAACAATCAACTTGGATACCAACGCGGTTATTCAAGATATCTCAGTTACCGATCAACCAACAGGGTATGATTGGCATGCACCATTACCTGCAGGGGTTGCCAACATCAGTACTCGGTTGTATTGGCAACCCGAGGAACCGGTCTTGCTCGGAAACGAGCCTACTCAATCACCACAGAAACATAGACGCGCCATCATAGATGACTGTTCTCTCCCCCTCCCGACTCTGGCGATTGACGCATGTACCCATTCCACCACGACAATGAGTACACAGACCGACGAACAAAACGAGCAAGCTTTACCCACTGAATCGCGTATAAAGCAGAAGGAAAGGCTCAAAGCCGAAAAGGAAGCAGGCATCCAGCCTCGCCGCATTAAAAAGCACGTCGAAGACGGAAATGACGATTGCGGCGACGACTTGTCAGGACTCGGACAGGATCTTATGGCAACTTGGAGTACTGACGCCCCTGTCGAGCTGATAAGCTCCGACGAGGACGATGACCTGTTCCTTACCCTCCCCACATCTATGCCCGACACACACGCTGACATATACAGCTATGCTATGGCCATAACAATTGCGTGGATATGTTGGAGCTTTGTGGTGGTGAGGGTGGCATCTCAGAGCTTGCCTTCTCAAGGGGACTGTCCTCAGGCGGCAACTTGGACAAGACTACATATGTCGACCTGGGAGACCCCTCGGTGCAGCTGGTGATAGATCACTACTTCAAGATATGCTACGTACGAGTTGCCATACTGCAACCCAGCTGCCGCACCACAGGACCACCATCTTACTATAACTACAAAGTCAACTATAACACTTGGGAACAGCACCACAGAGAAGACTTACCACACATAATTTACTGTGGTAAAATTGCTGTAACCCAAGATGACGCTCAGAGGTGGTTTATACGCGAACAACCTACAGGAACATGGGTGGACGATATCTCTCCATGGACGAAGCTTGACAACCGACCACACATCACGACCGTACGCATTGATCAATGCGCTACTGGACTTAAAGATACGACTGGTGACTATATTAAGAAGCCGACAAATATCACCAGCAACGACAAGACAATTCTTAAACCCTTTGAGCGACTCAAGTGCAACGGTCAGCATGTGCACGCACAACCGTGCAACACCGAGCTTTCTCTGGCACAAAAATACACTCGACGACTGCAGTCTGCCTTCGTGGAAGCCGTCTACTTGGCGAAAGCCATTGACACCACGCGCGGAAACGCGCCTATAAATACTGCACATGCTTATCCTGCCGACCTTCCTGAGCAAGCTGAACCAGGTGAAGGTATGAGACGCATCGGTGATCGTATCATCCCAAAGGTGGCTACGTGCCCGGCATGCATCGACAACGTCCGAAAGGACAGTCCTAGCCATAACAGAGACCCTACGCAGTGCAAATATCATGACACTATCTCTGTATACTGGCCATGTCCAGCATGTCAGAGGGATCTTACGAGAAGCAAGGGTGTTAAGAATCACCTTGATACCGAACCTGGTAAATGTCGTTTTGCTGAACCATTTAAACTACCAGACGACCTCGACCCCGAAGGCAAAACCGTGCCAGCTTGGTGGAAACCCCTACCTAAACCTGGTGAGGGCCAAGCTTCAGATTCAGGTGGCCGCCAAGGCGCACACGCCAGGCCACCACGACCACGTTCCTTCGGTAACGTCGATCCGACATCTGGTACCAGCAGCTACGACCTGCTACGAGACGCCCCCGAGCGTGGAAACACGCCTCCTGCGTCTTCTAGCGATGCGCCACAGGTAGCGGCCCGCCGCGGACGTCTACAAGGCGTACCACCACCTCCAGACGCAGTCAACACAGGGGATCAACTACGCAGAGCTACAAGGAACCCTCTTGCCTCCACCGGCTCTGGGGCTCCACGACTACCCGACTGGACGAGATTTGACATCCAACACAGTCTACAGAGTCTCCGTAGTCACGAACCCCATGTTGTGAAAAAAGGAACTCCGAAAACTGCATCTGCGATGGTATCATGCGAAGGAGCCAAAGATGAGGCTAATCCTCGAAAAGGTGGGGCTTGATAACGTTCGACTGAACATGATCAAGGAAGTATGCGACACCTGTCGGGAATGTAGAGCATGGGAACGTCCAGGAAACTCGACATTACCATCGGTAAGCCTCCCTGGTAACTGGCTCGATGAAGGGGAAATGGACCTCATGTTTTACCAGAAACGGACCATATTTCATATTATGGATCGTTGTATTCGCCTGGCAGCAGGCCTTGAAATTTCCGACAGAGAACGCGACGCAATCATCGATGCCTACCACTACTGCTGGATTGCCTATCACGGACCCTTCAAGGTTTTATACTCAGATGGAGAAGGCGCCCTGAATAATGAGGCCGCTAAAAGCATGATGGCCAATAAGGGCACGGAACTTCGTATCCGAGCACCGGGCCAACACGCGACTTCAATTGAGTCACGAAACGGCATTCTCAGAGGCGTCCTCCACATGATTGAGGAAGAATTGAATAGACACAACATCCCTGTTGTATTCACTAGAGTATTGGCGGAAGGCATCTTCGTTACTAATGCGTTTACGTTTTATAAAGGAGTATCGCCATATCAGGCACACACAGGACGTCAGCCCTCCTTCCTTCCTGATCTCGATACCCTTGACTTTCCCAAGGGACCCGAGACTTCAGGACACGAACGAGAACGTCGTGTAAGGGAAGTCAGCCTCGAAGCCATAACTCAGGCTACTGCTGTAGCTAAGACAAATCGGGCTCTTAGGGCTAAGACAACTCCTGATGGTGCTCGCCTCTACTCATCAGGGGATTTGGTCGACTACCACCGACCTACTGCCACCAAGGACGACCATGGAGGCTGGAACGGCCCATTCCCGGTGATCCGAAACGTGCCTGAAAGAGGACATATTGTTGTCAAGGCAGGATCTCGTGAGGTAGTTGTGATGCATCCTGATGCTCGTCACACACTATACATCGAATGTCTCCTCACACGGGAACTTGGCATGGATAACATGGCCATGCAAACCGTCCTTGCCTATGTGGCACATCTCAGTGCAGGGGAACCTGCCAAAGTTTTCGGGTATATTCCCGACTACAAGGGAAACCTTAACCTGTCAGACGATAGCAAGTTTCACCCGCGCGTACACCTAGCACTACAGTATCTCGTACGAAATTACTTCAGAGTGGAACATGTAGTAGCAGTTCGATTGGCTAAGAGTGTGTCAAGCCTACCTGCAGTAAAGTACGCCACCGGGTCTACGCTGATCCACTATGACAATGACATTAGCCCGGCGTTCCACTACTATGAATGCGTGGGCACCGGCCTAAACATTTCTCAGATTACTGGTAGCACTCACTCCAGACTTATTCAATGCTTGACTTCTCGTGTCCCTTCCTTAGGATTTCACGATGACCTGGCTAAATATCAGCATCCAAGCAACACGTCTGGAGAACACGAGTCGCCTGGAAACAGGCCTTCTCCAGACACACCAGACGCTTCATCGCCTAGCGAAGGCCGTCTGTCGACAATCTATGAGGAAAATGAGGAACGCAATATCGAAGCCATGATGCTGGAAGAGTGGTACGACGAACTACGTATGGACCTTCATCCTACGATGCTTACAGATGATTATCTCTATTGCGTCCCAACAACTATGCTGCCTAACCAATGCGTTTTGGTTTCAGCATTTGCGGACGAAGATGATATTACATCATCAGATATGCTCGGAGACGAGCCTAACTCATGTGAGTCTTGTCTAGTATCTCTTTGTTCGAACACAAACGACGAGAGCTATTCCCTAGACAGTGATGAATATGGTCCTTACGTTGAACTATGCTTTACATCAGAAATGTCAAACATAGTGTTGGATCAGACCCAACTTGCACAGCTCGATACCGATATGGTCACAACGATGAGAGTATATGTATCCAATGCTGCTAAACGTGCTGTGGTTGTCAAAGAAGACGACCTACTGACCAAAGCCGACATAGCAGCACATCCAAAGGAGGTTAGTGAAGCCTTATATACTGAGCTCAAGATCTGGATTGATAACCGATGCTTTGAGATGTACGACTTATCCATAGCTTCCAACATCATGACATCCAGATATGTATACAAGTGGAAGTTCGTAAAGATGGGCACCGAGAACGTTAAAACCATTCGTCTCAGATTGGTCCTTCGTGGATTTATGGATACTGAGGCCTTTGATGTGGAAACATTCTCGGGAACCGCCCGAAGGCAGTCACAACGACTCTTGGCAAGTGAAGCGGCATGTCATCCAGAGTGGATCTTAGCATCCATGGATATCGATAAGGCATTCCTAAAAGGTTTGACCTACGAGGATCTTGCCCATGCCACTGGCGAGGAAACTCGCATGGTCTGCTTTACTCTTCCCCCAGGAAGCGCTCAGGTACTTCGTACCCTACCCGGCTTCTCATCCTACGACGAAGGTCGACACTGTCTCAGGTGCCTCAAACCAGGAACGGGTACAAAGGACGCCCCAAGAGCGTTCTCTCTCAAACTTCGTACGACCACACGAGCTATCGGACTTTCACCGACTAGTTACGATCCTGAATTTGAATTCAGCCAAGATCTTCTGACTGCAAAACATGTCGATGACATTAATATGACAGGTCTAGAGAAAAATATCGACGACTATGTACAACGTGTCGAAAAGGTTTTTGGCAAATGCAAGCTCAACAAGCACACATATACGAACTGTGCCGTCCGCTACACTAAGAATGATCAGGGGGATGTGATCATGGACCAGGACGAGTATATCAAACAACTACGTCCCATCACACATCCAGAACTTACAGGAGCGGCGGCCGACGCCAAAGCCACGAAACTTATTACCGACATGTTCGTCAGCCTGCGAGGAGCCCTCGCCTATGCCCTTCTTACTCAAATCTGGCTTATGGTATATGTGGTCTCTCTTCAGAAAATTCAAGAGCCCACCAATTTACAAGTCAGACGTTTGAATGCTGTGACGCGAAAGCTGGTCAGCAGTCCGAAACGCATCACCTTCCCTCGGATGAAGCCGACGAATGAAGTCGACATCCATAGCGATTCGGGATATCGGAAGCTTACCGGGGAGGAGGATGACGAGACCAAGGGCTACGGCATTCGCGGGGCCAACGTACTACGGCGAGGAAACTCGCCTCAAGGCAAGTCCGTCGTTCGTGACGGACAATGCAAATCACACCGATTACAGGTGAGGTCCAGTTATGCTGCGGAGGCACTTGCAGCCGCACATAAACTTGATGAGTGTTACCCTACGCTCATTACTCTCCATGAGCTTAAGGCAGGGGCCTTGACTCCACGACAACTACGAGATATGCGTGAAGTTGGAGGCCTTGCTATCAAAGTCTCTCTGACCATAGACGCTGAGTCCGTCTACAAATCTTTATCAAGCAGGGATCTCAAAATACCCACATAACGGACTCTGCTTGGACATATCAGTTGGATACGTGAGCTTATGGATATAGGTATAGTACATAACGTGCAATGGTGTGATACTAGGGATATGACCGCAGATGGGCATACAACGGGAAGCATCGATCGGGAGCTGCTTCTGGAAGTGATGTCAGGCACTCAGTCATTTAAGTATGACGTGAAGCAATTTGTTCCCTTTCGGGGTCCCGAGGACAGAGACAAACCCAAGTCTAATCAATTTTAGTCTGTCCTTGTTGCCCTCGCGGTCCAGTTTGCCAGCACGGGCGCCTATTATAAAGGCGCCCCTTTAGTTGCTCGGAAACGAGCCTCATATTTCACGCCTGGCAACGAGCCGGCTTCACACAACTCAGGCTCTTTGCCTTAATGCACATTTGCTTGGTGAGGTATGGCCTAATTTTGGCCTACCTCTAACTAGGCCGATAGCCCTTCATTATTTGAAGGGGCTGTCCTGTGTTTGCGTGAAATACTTTGCGAGGAAACTCGCCTTACATTCTGGCGTTTGGCCAGTTTGTACGCACTGTTTTCATTTCTTTGCAAACAGTCGTGCGCGCGAATTTTGCGTGCGACTATGCTCTCCGTCTCCTCCCCTCCCGACTTTAAGGGTAGCTTTTTGGGAGATGTTACAGTATCGGGAGCATAGCTCACGCGCCGCTGCCTTGGGCTCAAGGCACGCGCGCCCTATTTGCCCGGACACCGCGAGTGTTCGCTATGTGCTGGAAAGATCATTACATCGATCTTATCCTATCTTATCCGCCCACCCCTCATACTGTACCTTCACAGCTACAGCAGAGCGATGGACGCTATCTAAAGGCTGCCGCCTCTGCCGCCGACCCCAAATTGGGGTTACGCGCGACGCAAAGGAGGTCTCATTGAAGTGGAAGACATGTAAATTTCGCTCAACCGGGCGCGCGTCCTGGGGATTAAGAGGAGGGCGGGGAAAGGAGGATTGGGGTAGGTGGTGCAGCGGGGCAGGACGAGCAGGAGAGGACGAACATCTTGAAAAACACAGGATGCATATCCGTGATACTGGCTTCCGCGGTCTTCTCTGGGGGTGCTCCTGGAGCGTTCTCGGTGCTTCTTCGGCGGTCCTGGAAGCCATCTTGGGTGGTGTGGACGTCTTGGACAACTCCAGGGGCGTGTCTCGGCGCCGACAGAGCCTCGGGGAGAGGGGGCGATCCGTGCAGCGAGGTGCGAGCTATGGGTGGGCCTTCAGAACAGTCCAGAATCCAGAAGTTTTATCAGGCAGGACTTGGCATTCTAGCACGCCTCCACGTGCCAGAGGGCACGGGGGCGGAGCACCACATTCTGGGCATCATGTCTGTGGGCGCCTCTCCGATCTTGCCTGTCTTTCCGGCACAGGCATTCACGCTGCAGTAATTCAATTGATGTGGGTGTAATGTTCGTGCATCTTCCTCCTCCTTCACGAAACCTTCATTCCCCCAACGGGCCCGAAACAGCCAACAAGTTCCCCAAAAGCCCCGAAGAGGCCCCAACAGCCTCCAGGAGGCCCAAAGATACGCCCCAAGGGCTTCCAAACGGCCCGGTGGTGGAAGAGAGGTTTCGTGACAGTTTCGTGCCCGACGCCCGCTGGCGGAAAGGAGGTTTCGTGACAGTTTCGTGTGCGGACGCTGTGCCGTCGTCGTCGCGGTCGTCGTCCTCGTCCTCGTTCTCGTTGTCGACCTCGCCGTCGGCTTCGTCGTGGTTCGGGTTTCCAGGCCTGCCATCCTTCGGAGCCTTTCGTTGCTGCGGCAGCGGTCGGGGAGCTTATTTTAACTAGCCTCTTGCTCCTGATGTTCACAGCGTGTCCTCACATAACCCGTTGTTCGCATTGCGCGGCGAGCGAACTGGGTTCCACTCGGGCCTCTCATCTCAAGATCACCAGGTGGAGTTGTCGTCGTCGTCTTCCTCCTATTCTCCCGGCTGAGGGTCGCCTTCTTTTTCTGGCAGGCAGTTGTGGAGCCCGTGGAGGCTTCTTGAGAAGCGCTTGAATGCATGGGGCATACTTTGGGCCCCCTTGGGGCTCTTGGGGCCCGTTGTGGGTTCTTCGGGTCTTGGGGGTTCAGACGTCCTCGTCGTCGTCGTCGTCGTGGTCGTCGTTTCTTGTCGTCGTCCTCGTAGTCGTACTCGTACTCCTACCTCGTACTCGTACTCGTACTCGCCGTTATACTCGTCGTTGTACTCGTCGTCGTACTGGTCGTCGTACTCGTCATCGTGCTCGTCGTCGTATTTGTTGTCGTACTCGTCGTCGTACTCGTCGTCATACTTGTCCTCGTCGTCGTCGTGATCCTTGTGCCCCGCATTCGTTCTTGATGTGTGGTCCCACAGCGCTGGGGGACGGGGGCTGGCTGCCCGCGGACGCGTGGATCCTCCTGGGCCATGGTCCTATCCGGTGCCTTGAGTAGAAAAGGGAGGAAGGGTACCGAGGAGGAGGAGGAAGAGGAGGAGGAGGAGGAGGGGCAGAAGGAGGAGGAGGAGGAGGAGGAGGAGGCGTTGATTTCCGGCTTTGATACTTCCAGGAGAAGGTGGAGGAGGAGGAGGAGGAGGAGGAGGAAGAAAGGAGGGAGGAGGAGGAAGCAATGGGGAGGAGGACGGGGAGGAGAAAAGGGAGGAAGGGCACCGAGGAGGAGGAGGAGGAGGAGGAGGAGGGGGAGGGGCAGGAGGAAGAGGAGGAGGAGGCGTTCATTTGCGGCTTTGATACTTCCAGGAGGAGGAGGAGAGGAGGAGGTGGAGGAGGAGGAGGAGGAGGAGGAGGAGGAGGAGGAAGAGGACGGGGAGGAGAAAAGGGAGGCAGGGTACCGAGGAGGAGGAGGAGGAGGAGGAGGAGGAGGAGTAGGAGGAGAGGCAGGAGGAGGAGGAGGAGGAGGACGAGGAGGAGGAGGAGGAGGAGGAGG
>CAUYUJ010007644.1:0-12500 GCA_963575745.1 Prorocentrum cordatum
TCCTCCTCCTCCTCCTCCTCCTCCTCCTCCGCTTCCTCCTGATATTCCCCGCCATCATTCCCCAAGTGTTCCCCGAAAGGTTTCCACAACGGTTGGGGGAACACGTGGTCCGATAGCTTGGCGGAGCTCTTGCCACAACGCTCGGCCACATGGGCGATTCTAGAAGGCAGGGGGCGGCGGTGATTCGCAATAAGCGTATTCGATAAATTCCGTCGCGGCCACCCGGAAGGGACAGCAAGGCGCGCAAGTCTCAGAAAAATACCCCCTGCACGGCTCAAGATGGTGTTCAAGACCGCCGAGATGGCCAAAGATGGCCTCTCCAAGATGCCTCCAAGATGGCCAAGATGGCCTCAAAGACGGCTAAGATGGCCTCCAAATTCTTCCAAGACGGCCCAAGATGCACCCAAGATGGCCCAAGATGGCCTCAAGATGACGGTAGACGGCCCAAGAGGCCCCCAAAGAGGCTTCCAAGACGGCCCAGAGGCTCCCTCCCAAGAGGGCCTCCGGGAAGGCCTGAAGAGGCCAAAATCATTGATTATCCTTAGGTTGTTGAAGGATTTGGGGATGTAATCCTTTTCGGCCTTCCGAGGACCCGAGACGGTCCAAGAGAGCTCAACGATCGCCCCAAGATCGCCCAAGAGGCCTCCAAGATGGCCCCAGAACGGCCCAAGAGGCCCCAAAGGCGGCCCCAAGAGGGCCCCAAGAGGCATCCAAGACGCCCGAGATGGCCTCCAAGACGGCCCTGGAGCACCCCAAGGCCCCAGGTCAGCCCAGAGAGGCCCTCAAGACTGCTTCCGACGGCGTCACACGGGCCAGGAGGCAATCAAGACGGCGGAAGATGATTCTACGGTGACCCGAGACGGCCCAAGAGGCCCCCAAACGGTCTCCAAGACGGCCCAAGGGGCCTCCAAGAGGGTCTCCAGGAAGGCCCAAAAATGCCAACATGATTGATTGTCCGTAGGCGTTTGAAGGATTGGGCATATTGGTCTGTTCCGCCTTCCGACTGTCCAAGACGGCCAAACGCCCCCAAAGATCGCCCCAAGATCGCCCAAGAGCCCCCAGGATGGCCCCAGAACGGCCCAAGAGGCCCCCAAGACGGCCCCAAGAGGGCCCCAAGAATGCCCAAGAGGCCTCCAAGACACCCGAGATGGCCTCCAAAGCGGCCAAGGAGCACCCCAAAAGGCCCCAAGTCGGCCGAGAGAGGCGCCCTAGACGGCTGCCGACGGCGTCATACGGGCCACGAAACCCCCAAGACTGTCAAAGAGGCTCCCGAGAGGCCCCCAGAGGCCCTCAAGAGGCCCAAGACGGCCCCTAAGATGCCTTCAAGAGGGTCCCAGGAAGCTCCCAGGAGGCCCCAAGAGTGCCCCCAGAGGCTCCCAAGATACCTCCTCCTCCTCCTCCTCCTCCTCCTCCTCCTCCTCCTCCTCCTCCTCCTCCACCTCCACCTCCTCCTACTCCTCCTGATCTTCCCCGCCATCCTCCCCCAAGTGTTCCCCGAAGGGCTTCCACAACGGTTGGGGGAACGCATGGTCCGATATCTGTGCAGAGCTCTTGCCACAACGCTCGGCCACATGGGCGATTCTAGAAGGCAGGGGGCGGCGGTGATTCGCCGTAGGCGTCTTCGATAAATTCCGTCGCCCGATACATTCCGCGCGGGGCATCCGCGGAAGAGCGCCCCGTAACCGCGGGGTCGCGGCCCAGGGGACAGGCCCGCGAGACCGCGGATACGGATGCGCCTTGTTCGCCCACACGAGGGGGGGAGGCCCAATCGTCCCCAGCGCAGTCGGGCAGCCTCCCGCTATGAGGGGACTCCTCAGGAGGCCTCGCGCGGCAGCTTTAGCCCCAGCTTACAATCAACCCGCATAGTAAGGATGCGCGTCAAGGGGCCCAGGGACATACGAAATAATGCACACAGATCCCAGGACTCCAAATATGGTTCAATATTTTCTGGATTTTCGTATTCCAACCCACATCCTATGTTTCCCCATAGTTTCCTAGGAATCGCCGATTATTTGTGTCTGTGTGTGTTCTCCCCTTGAGTAGAGTAAGGACGCACGGTAAAGATGGAAGGGGCTCGGGCGCCCATGCCGAGGCTCAACAAGCGGGACAGTCCGTCAAGAATGGTTGAGGATGGCCCGAAGATGACCGAAGAGGCAAGGATGCCAGTGTACCCTCAGAAACCGATCACGTTTACTGTCGGGGCTGACTGTACGTCGGATCCACATCGGCCACACGCCGGGTTCGCGTGGTGTTTACGTCGGTTTTGCGTCAGGTTCACGTCGGACTAACTTGTCCCGAGTCGTTCTTGGACTGACCCGAGCTCCAGCGAGGGCCCCCAGGGCCCTAGAGGCCGAAAACAAACAAAGCCCCCCCGTCCTGATGTTGTTCACGACGCGACGAGCATGTCTGGGTCTCGCCTCTGAGCTTTGACTGAAGGCCATCAGCGGAGCGCGCAAGCTAGAACCAAAGACAAAAGACGATCTACCCCGACCGATCCAGCCTCAGGCACACACGCACTGGAGCACGCGCCTCGAGGCGGGAGTGGCACCATATCGAGAAGCAGGGACGCAGGGACGCAGGGACTAACGGACTGCGAACAATGTGTCCACGACGGTCGTTGCTTACAGCGAGGAAGCGGCGGCATAAGAATGAGAAGATCAGAAACCGGCCTGCTCCTCCAGGGCAGGAGCCGGGAAGCAGGAGCGAGGGAAGAGGCGGAAGGCTACAGGCACGGGGAAGAGAACAGCAGTTCGGAAAGTACCCCACGTGTCAGGGCGATCCCCTCGGTTATCTTGGAAGGCGGGGAAGGGGAGGAGGGCCAAGGAGAAGGAACCAGAAGGAGGCGGACCAGGACGGCGACGAAACATCGCAAGAACAAGAAGAATGACCAGACGGAAGGGGCGGGCAATACCAAAAATACGCAGCGAGGTAAAAAGGAAATACGATTCCACACCGACGTGGACTTGGGAGGGCAGTGCGAAACATGACTAGCCGATGTAGAAGAGGAGGACAATGGCCGCACGGGGAAGTAGAGCCCAGCGTAGAAGAGCCCAGCGAATCACCAGGGAAGCAGCGCAAAGCGGAACGAGCCGAGCGGAACGTGGCCAGGACAAAGAAGAAGAATTGGACCAGAGGGGGGCAAACATGCTGCAGAGAGCCTGCATGATCCTGAGAAGCACCTGCGCCTGGTTCGACGCGCGGAAAGGTGACCTTCACAGCGGGCAAAGGCGCGACAGGGGGCAGCGAGCACCAGTCACCTTACCCCATCATCATCCTTACTCCTTCATCATCATCAGCATCATCGTCATCACCATCATCACCATGACCACGCGTCTTCCTCATCATCATAACCACAATCGTCGTCACCACCGCCACCATCGCCATCACCATCAGTGTCGCTCCAACCATCACCACTGGTATAGTCATCACCATCATCATCAGCTTGACCACAAGCACCGCCACCATCACCATCATCATCACCATGCCCGTCACCTTCGCCAGCACCCTTACCATCATCACCACCACCATTTTCATTGGCATCAGCATTACCATGATTTTCCTCATCATGACCACCACAACCACCACCATCACCAACATTGCAACCACCGACATCATCACCATCCAATCAACAAAATCAACGTCACCATCATGACCACCAGCACCGCCACCATCACCATCATCACCAACATCACCATCACCATCACGAGCACCATCACCATCATCGTCATCATTCTCATTCGGCTTATCAATATTACCATCATCATACTCATCAGCACCATCATTATCAGGATAACCGTCCCCGACCTGTCGTGTTCGTTCCTCCTGGGGTCCGTGGTGCCTGGGACAGCTCGCTCCTGTCTCACTCGCAGGTGCTGCGGCACGCGGCGGGGTCAACACCTGCCGCAGTGCATTGCGAGGTCCAAACTGGTGCTGCACGCCAGAGTGGTCGGCTCCCCGCTGTGCCTGTGCCCACGTAGACGTTGATTTATTTCGACAGCCATGCGACCATACATTGGAAGCATCATCACCATGACCATCACCATCATCACCATCATCATCCCGTTCATCATCACTAGCAGCACGAACACCATCATCATCATCATCATCATCATCATCATCATCATCATCATCATCATCATCATCATCATCATCATCATGATCATCATCATCATCATCGTCATCGTCATCGTCATCACCATCATCACCATCATCACCATCATCACCATCATTATCATCATCGTCATCATCCTGCACCTGACCAAGCTCGTTGGAAACGGCGGTGCAGGGACTTCCGTCCATCATTCCCCACGAGCTCCCTCGTGCGATGGCGGCATCGGCGCCAGGCAATCTATGGGTTCGGCCTATCCATCGGGTGGCACTGCACTGTCTTTCTCTAGCCGCGAGTTCCACTTGGGTAATGCTAAGGGTGCAAAATCGCCTCTGCGCCGTCGCAGCGTCGCACACCTGCCTCGTGGTATTTTTCTTATTCTGCTTCGAAACGGTGTTCCAGATCAGGCTCGCACTCGCTACTGTCGAGGCCATGCATGTGCACCATGGAAATGTGCATACATTCATCATACTACCTGGGTTCTTCGCGGCTTTGCGGTATCAATGCTCATTGGTGCTTCTTGCCCCCCCCCCCGCAAGAGGCACTAACGTTGTGGTCATCGCGCGCGCAGGAGACAGGCCCATCGTCTTCTCGTTCGTGGACGGCGCCGTCACGATCTGTAGAGTTGTGTGCGGCAGCTTCGTGATCTTCATGCTCGTGGGTTGCAGCCTCGTTGTGTTCATGTTCGCGGGCGGCAGCTTCGTTGAGATCATGTTCGTACAAGCCTGCGCAATTCCTATGGGGAGAAAGCTCGTGAACATCAGCTTCGTGGTGCTCAAGCCAGATGGCGGAAGCTTCGTGGCCTTCACGCCCGTGGGCGGCAGCTTCGCGGCGTCCACGCTCGCGGGCAGCAGCTTCGTGGCGTTCACACTGGTCGGCGGCAGTTTCGTGGTGTTCAAGTTCGTTGGCGGCAGCTTCGTCATGATCACTCTCGTGGGCGGCAGCTTCGCGGTGTCTCGCCGTCGTGGTGACAGTTTCGTGGTGCTCACGCTCGTGAGCAGCAGCTTCGTGGCGTTGTGCCCGGAAGCGGCAATTTCGTGGCACTCACGCTCGTGGGCGGCAGCATGGCGGTTTTCAAGTTCGTGGGCGGCAGCTTCGTAATGACCACGCTCTTGAGCGACAGCTCTGTGGCGCAAGGCCGCCCATGAGCGACAGCTTGGTGGTGTTCACGCTCGCGGGGATCAGCTTCGTGGTCCTCACGCCCGTGAGCGGCAGCTTCGCTGCGTCCCCGCTCGCGGGCGGAGGCTTCGGGGTGCTCGCGCTCGTGGGGGGCAGCTCCGGGGTGCTCACGCTCGTGACTGCTCATTCGTGGTGCTCACGGTCGTGGGCGACAGCTTCGCGGTGCTCACGCCCGCGGGCAGCAGCCCCGTGGTGCTCACGCTCGTGGGCGGCATTTTCCTTGCGTTCACGCTCGAGGGCGGAAGTTTCTTGGGGTTTTACGCTCGTGGGCGGCAGCTTCGCGGCCTTCACGCTCGCGGGCTGCAGCTTCGTAATGTTCACGTTTGTGCCCGCGCTCCAGGACCGAAGCTTCATGGCGCCCACGTTCTCAGGCGGCAAGTCAGTGGTGTTCACGCTCGTGGGCGACAGTTTTGTGATGTTCAAGCTCGTGGGTGCGAGCTTCATGGTGCTCACGCTTGTGGTCCATCCTGTACTGGGTGATGACGTTCTTTGGGCCGTCATTATCACGGTGGCCGTCCCCACCATACCGAGCTCGTTCCTTCTCGGGCCCGCAGTACCTGGGACAGGTCGCTCCTGTCTCACTCGCAGGTTCTGCGACACGCAGCCGCGTGCAGCAACTCCAGCCGCAGTGCACTCCGAGGTCCAAGCTGGCGCTGCACTCCAGCGTGGTCGGCTACTCCAGATTTCGTAATAAAAGGGGGGGGTCTCATTTCGGGGGGGGTCTCTTCCAGGCTATCTTGGAGGGCCTGGGGGGGTCTGGGGACGGTGTTTGTGCGGGTTCTCCCACGTGGGGGGGGTCTGAAATGGCTCGTCTTGGAGGGTCCAGACCCCCTCCCTTTTATTACGAAATCTGGAGTACCCGCATATGCCCACTCAGACGTTGATTGTCTGTCGACAGCCATGCGACCACAAATCATCATCAGCATCAAACTCATCATCATCATCATCATCATCATCATCATCATCATCATCATCATCATCATCAGCATCAGCATCAGCATCAGCATCAGCAGCAGCATCATCATCACCATCATCGCCATCATCGTCAGCTTCATCAGCACCAGCATCAGCAAATCATCAGCATCAACATCATAATCACCATCGCCATCACCATCACCATCACCATCATCATCATCATCATCAGCAGCAGCAGCATCATCATTATCATCATCCTCATCATCAGCATCAGCATCATCGTCATCATCATCGTCATCAGCATCATCATCCTCATCATCATCCTCATCGTCCTCATCCTCGTCCTCATCACCATCACTATCACAATCACCATCACCATAACAATCAGTTTCATCAATGTCAACACCAGTCGCATCATCACCACCACCATCATCACCATCACCATCACCATCACCATCACCACCATCATCATCAACATCATCATCATCATCGTCATCATCATCATCATCACCATCAGCATCATCATCATCGTCATCACAATCGACATCATCAGCAGCAGCATCAGCATCGTCATCACCAGTATGATCATCATCATCGTCGGCACCAACAACAATACCATCCTCATCAGCATCATCATCATCATCATCAACCGCAGCATCATCAGCATCATCATCAGCACCATCATCATCCTCATCATCCTCATCATCCTCAGCATCCCCATCATTACAATCATCATAATCATCACCACCATCATCACCAGCATCATCAGCAGCAGCATCGTCATCATCATCATCATCATCATCATCATCACCATCATCATCAGCATCATCATCGTCATCATCATCACCACCATCATCCTCATCATCAGCATATTATCATCATCAGCAGCATCCTCATCAGCATCATCACCATCACCATCACCATCACCATCATCATCCCGCTCATCATAATCATCAACATCATCATCGTCATCATCATCATCATCCTTATCCTCATGCTCATCATCATCATCATCATCATCATCATCATCATCATCATCATCATCATCATCATCATCATCATCTGCATCCATCCCATCCACAACGGGCAGGGATAGGCCGGGCAGAACCGAGACGATGACGCTTTGGGACGGCGGCGGAGGGGACAGGGGAGGCGAAGCGATGGAAGACGAGGTGGCCGACGGAGGAGGAGAAGGAGGAGGAGGAGGAAGAGGAGGAGGAGGAGGAGGAGCGGCAGCGTGCGGAGAACTCTCATGCCATCAGGAGGCAGGAGACAGGAGGAGGACGGGGCGGAGGCGGAGGGAGGGGAGGGGAGGGGAGAGAGGGGGAGCGGAGAGGATGGGAGAAGCGAGGGAACTGGAGGCGAGGGGGGGAATGGGATAGAATAGTGAGAGAGGCGAAGAGACGGGAAGGGGGAGGGGCCGGGGTGGCAGGCAGACGAGGCAGGGGGGCTGCACGCACCCGGAGGCGCAGGCCGAGAGGAGCTCGTCGGGGAGCACAGACGACCACGGAGCTGCACGCCACGACGGGAGCCCGCGGCACGGCGGACGAGCCGCGAGCCACCCGCCCTCACACCCGGAGGGGGTGCCGGCCCCCCGCGCCCCGCGATTCGAGGACGCGTTTTAGGTATGGGCCTCCCTTCCTCCTCCTCCTCCTCCTCCTCCTCCCCTCCTCCTCCCTCCTCCTTCCTCCTCCTCCTCCTCCCTCCTTCCTCCTCCTCCTCCTTCCTTCCTCCTTCCTCCTTCCTCCTTCCTCCTTTCTCCTTCCTCCCTCCTTCCTCCTTTCTCCTTCCTCCTTCCTCCTTCCTCCTCCCTTGCGTAAAGGACCCCGAGGGGGGCTCCCATGCGGGCGGGGATTCCCATGCGACATCACGCGCACCCACAGCCCCCCTCCCCCCCCAAGAAGTACGCCCCTGTGAATTCTGGGGGTCGCATGCGCAGGAGTGCTGGCTGTCGGCGATCATTACCCGTCGGTGCACAGACGCCCCGTCTCAGCAAATGTAGCTGTGGCGCGTGGGGCCCAGGTCGAGGCCGTTGGTCCCTGGACAGGAGCGCCGCGACAATGATCTGTCGTATTTCATGGAACACACATCGACGAGCCACCCCAGCCAACCCTCCTGCCCTCCCTCTCTGTCGGCGACTCCAAAGGGGGTGCGGCTTGCAAAAGGTATGGTGTGCAAACAGCTCCCTGGGGGGCGGGCGAGGGCCTCGGCGGGGCTCTCCGCCGTGCCCCGGGGAGGCCCGACGAGGGCAACGTGGTGCCCCCCGAGCCCCGACGACGCAGATATCGCAAACCACACCCCCGGGCAACCACACCCCTCGTAGTCGCCGACTCTGGCCAGCCCCAGGAGAGCCCAGAGTCGAATCGAGAAGTCGGACCGGCGATCGAAATATGGACTGCTACTCCGTGTGGACTCAGCCTCCGCCGAGTCCTCTGAACCTGAGGCAATCCTTAAGACCAGCATCGCGAGAGGGTGATGCCCATCATAGGGATGGGGATGTCTTTCAGGCTGGTCACCAGCGCCCTTGCTTCCCCCCGGCCCCAACGTGTCGCCACATCGCCACCGCTCCTGGTCGAGCTCGGCCAGAGCAGCAGCGGCCTCGGGCGAGCACACCAGCGGGAGGGAGGACAGAGGCCAGGACAACCCAAGAGGCCCCCAAGGCCCGGCCCCAAGACGGCCGCAGAGCGCCCCAAGAGGAGCCCGAGTCGGCCAACGAGGGCCCCGAGCGTCGGATCCTGCGGCACCGCCGCCCCTGGCAGAGGACAGAGGCAGCAGTGCGCAGGCACGCGATGTGCTTTTGCTGGTGGAGCACGCAGCCCCCCAAGCCCCTCACGCTGATCCCACAGGCCGGCGCTCCGTCCCGAGCCCAGCTTCGTGGCCGGCTCGAAAACCCGGCGAACGCCCACAGAGGCCGAGGACCGCCGGGACCTCCCGCCACGACGCCGTCGGCCACACGCAAGAGGGACCTCTGGGCAAGAGTGACCTCTGGTGCGCGGCTCCTTGGGGCCGCGGGGGGGCCAGACACAGGCGCGCAAGACGCTGCTGTCGCACCGCCTTCGGCGCACCTCGGCGATTGGCGGGGGGGGCCCTCTGGGTCGGCGCCAGAAGACCACTCCGGCGGAAGGTCACGTCTGCGTGCAGCCGAAGTCCGCTCACGACGCGAGGGCCAGATGGGGAGCTGGCCTGTTCGCCAGCAGCTCGTACAGCAGAACGCCCAGCGCCCAGAGGTCCACGGTGTGGTCGTGCGGCTCGCTGTTGACCATCTGGGGGGGCCCGGGGGCCGCGGCGCGGCGAGGGAGCGCGGCGGCCGAGGGGCCGCCGGGTCGGTGGGGGAGGCGGGGCCGAGGGTCCTCGGAACGCGCGCGAGCGCCAGCCTCTGCTCGTCCACTGGGGAGGCCACGCCCCAACGCAACGCGCAACCCCCTCTCTCCCCGCGTACCTGCCGCGGGGTGCGCTCGGGGGTCGCGCGTCGCCTCGCCCCGTGACTTCGCACGATTCGTCCCCCGTCGATGCTACCCAACGACCTCCTTTTTCGGGTCATCGGATCTCCGGGCATTGGGGCAGCAGGGCCTCAGAGCTGCGGGGTCTCGGGGCCCGTCGCGGGCTGCCGCCCTCGCCCCCTCGCGGGGCCTCGGGGTCCGAGGCTCGTGCCTGCCCTGCCTCTGCAGGAGGAGGCCTCTGCAGGCAACCGGCAGGGGGAGGTAGGCATGGGGGGATGCATCGCCCTCGAGTGGCCCATGCATCGCCCTGGTGTCGTCGATGCATCGTCGATACATTCGAGAGGTCGACGCATCCCACTTCATGCCTTGCCTTTCCCCCTCAATCGTTGCACCCGGTCCCCACATGGAGGAAGAAAAAAGCGCATAAACACACACTGTCGGAGCTCCGCACTGACTTTTTGGATCGGCGCTGGGCCCCCAGGGGGGTGCCTCCGGCGCCGCCCCTGGCGCACTTCGCGCGCCAGGGAGAGGGGCCCAGCGCCGATCCAAGACATCCGCGCGGACCTCAAATCGTTCATGTTTATTCCGTTTGGGTGCTTCTAGACGTGCGCTTGTCCACAGAAGCCCTCCCATCCTTGGTACTGTTTCGGCCCCGCGTGAAGCCCGAACACGACTACCATCACCGTCATCGGGATCAAATCCCTTCGGAAGAGGCACACAGATGACACCGCGTGTGGTCGGCGGCCTGGACGATCCTCGATGAAGGGGCCAACGGGATGGGGGGGCACTGGCGGCGCGCGCGGGGGGAGCGGGCGCCGACAGGGGGGGCGGCCTCGCAGAGGAAGCCCGGCGGGCCCCTGAGAACACCCCCCCCGCACAAAAAAAGTGGAGTCCTACACTGGGGCCCCGTGCACGAGGGCCCCAGGACCCGACTCCTCGACAGGGGCGGGGTCCTGCACTGGGGCCCCGTCACCCCAGCAGCACCACACACACACACACACACACACACACACGCACGCACGCACGCACACACACACACACACACAACAGCAGCAGCAGCAGCAATACCGGGAGACGGAGAAAGGAGAAGGTGTGCATTTCAGACTACACCACTCGTTCGCAGCGACCTCTGCTACGATTCTATTATGCAAGGATCCACCAGTAATAAAATCATATTAGAGATGATTCAGCTCTAATGGAATCATATTAGAGAGGGGCTCACCTCTAACAGAAGCCTGTTGGGCATGGGTTCGACTCTAAAAGTTCGTGTCAGAAACGGAACCAGCTCTACTGCGATTATATTAAAGATGGATCCAGCTCTACTATGATCCAAGTAAACATGGACGCAGCTCTAATATAATCATATGAAAGATGGATCAAAGTCTACTGCGATCTTATTTAAATGTGGATCCAGCTCTACTACGATCCTATTGGAGATTGATCAGCTCTACCACAACAACAACAACGACGACTACAACACCAACAACAACAACAACAACAACAACAAGCACCTCAACAACAATCAGTTTAAAACAGCTCGCTCTTATCTGCTCGAATGTCATTCAACGTGTGATTCCCGAACCTTCGATACCCGCCCTCTTTGTCTCCGATCGTACCCCTTTTGGGGGGTATACCTTTCTTCCCTGCAAGTCGGGCCCCGGCAAGCGGCGGGGCGGCCGCGGACCGTCGGCCTGGCCAGCGGCAGCACTGATCGGCGGCAACCCGACACCAAGAGGGACGGACAGGGGACCGACTACGACGACGACGACGACGACGACGACGACGACGACGACGACGACGACGACGACGGCGACGACGACGACGACGACGACGGCGACGACGACGAGCGAAAGCGAAAGCGAGAGCGACAGCGAGAGCGAAAGCGAAAGCGAGAGCGAGAGCGACAGCGGGGCCACGAAGGGCAGAAAGGGGGCCACGAAGGGCGGCAGCGGGGACACGAAGGGCATGCGCATGGGGGCTCGAAGGGCGCGAAGGAGCGGGGGCCACGAAGGGCAGATAATGCAAGGCCAAAGATGGCAACGACGCGGCCACTGAGGGTAGCAACGGAGCCACGTAGGACAGCAAGGGGGGCAGAAATGGCGACAGCGGGGCCACGAACGGCATGCATATGAGGCCACGACAGGCGCGAACGAGCGGGGGCCAGGAAGGGCCTACGTACATTGGGCCGCAGAGGGCGAAGAAGGGGCCACTGAGGGCAGCAACGGGGCGACGAAGTGCAGCGAGGGTGCCACGAAGGGCTGTAACGGGGCCAAGAAGCGCGTGCATATGGGGCCACGAGGGGCGCGAACGAGCGGGGGCCACGAAGGACCTACGTATGCGGGGCCACGAAGGGCAGCGAAGGGGCCACGAAGGGCTGCAACGGGGCCACGAAGGGCAGCGAGGAAGCCACGAAGGGCTGCAACGGGGCCACGAAGAGCAGCGAGGGGGCCACGAAGGGCTGCAACGGTGCCACGAAGGGCTGCAACGGGCCCACGAAACAAAGCGAGGGGGCCACGAAGGGCTGCAACGAAGCCACGAAGGGCAGCGAGATCCCGATTCCGAAATAATATGTGAGGGAGTCCTAAGCGTGAGCGCGACTCCTGGGTGCCTGAGCGTCGGGAACGCGATTGGGCTACCTTGCGCCAACTGCAAGCAAGTGTCCAGCGAGAGCGCGATTCCGAAGCGCCGAAAGAGCGATTCCTGAATAAATCGTAAGGAAATCCCAAGCGAGAACGCGATTCCCGAGTAAAATGCGCGGAAGTCTCAGGCGGGAACGGGGGTCCTGGCTAAATTGTGAGGAAGTCTCAGGCGGGGACCCCCTTGTTGTGGCAACCCGGGGGCCAACAATACAGTTTGAG
>CAUYUJ010007644.1:17500-25000 GCA_963575745.1 Prorocentrum cordatum
AGGCTCCGGCAAAAACCAGAGCGGCCGGATTTGACAATTTTCGGCCTCCTGGGGCCCCCGCAACGGGCCCCGGGACGGTGACAGAAACGGTTCGGGATGCATAAAACTGGCCCCGGGGAAGCTTTGTCCAGACCTCGGTCGGTGGCGAGCGAGGGAGGGAAGCGAGAAGGAGAAGGCAGCCTCGGAATGCGGCGGGGCCTCCGAGAAGCCCTCGATCGAAGGGACTGTGAAGCCTGCTCGGATGCTGCTGCGTTTTGTGTGCCAAGCGCAGGTAGCTTTCGCCCTCCAGGGGCTCTTCAGCCGAAGTGGCACGGCACAGAAGCATCGGATGAAAGGTCGCACGGAGCAGTGCGCCGTGCCCTCGGGGAAGTTGTCCAGATCTCGGGGAAGTTGTCCAGATCTCGGTCGGTGGCGAGCGAGGGAGGGGAGCGAGCGAGAAGGAGAGAAGGCGGTCTCCGAATGCGGCGGGGCCTCCGAGAAGCCCTCTGAGGCCTTCGGAGCAGTGCGCCGTGCCCTCGGGGCAGGCTCGGGGAAGACGAGAGAGAAGGAGAGAAGGAGAGCGAGAAGGAGAGAGAAGGAGAGGGGAGGGGGGCGAGGGAGAGGAGCGAGAAGGAGAGAAGGCGGTCTCGGAAGGCGGCGGGGCCTCCGAGAGAGGCACTCTGAGGCCCTCGGAGCAGCGCGCCGCGCCCTCGGGGCAGGGCTCGGGAGGAAGACTGCTCCGAAGGCTCTCGGGGGGGCCTCCGAGGAGGGGCTGCCGAGAGGGCCTGCCCCTCTGCCCCCAGCGGGCTCGCCGCCGACCCTGGGGGGTCCCCGCGGCCGTCGTCCTCGTCCTCGTCGTCGTCCTCGTCCTCGTCCTCGTCCTCGTCCTCGTCCTCGTCGTCGTCGTCGTTCTAGTCCTCGTCCCCGTCCTCGCCTCGTCCCCGTCGTCGTCGTCGTCCTCGTCCTCCTTGTTATCGTCCTCGTCCTCGTCCTCGCCATCGTCTCCGAGGAACCTGGATGCGCCGGACGCCTGGGCCCGCGAAGACGAGGGAAGGGTCGGAGAGCTGACCCCACCAAGGCTCCGCGGGATGGAGGCGAGTGCATGCTCGCTCCTTCGGCGGCAACTCGTGGGAGCCTCCCATACCATCTCGTCGGCTCTTGCGAGTCGACGCTCGTCGACGCTAGTCGACGCCAATCGACGCTGATCGACGCGACCCGACGCTAGATCGGACTTCCAGACGCTGATCGATGCGAATCGACGCTGGAGACGGAACTAAGAGGGTATACCAGGCTCCCATGATTTGCTACCGAACTCTCCTCCCACACGGGAAGAGCGTCGTGAGTCAATGTGTAGGGACGTCGACGCCTGGGCCGAAACGGCAGCGGAGGAGAGGAGGTAGGTATAAGTGGGAGGTTGAGTTTTTCGAGCTGGGCGTCTTCGCCCAATTTCAGGACCCGGGACCCTCACGGATCGATCCGGATCGAAAAATGCCACCGAAGGATGGGGTCTGGGGTTCTAAAAAGAGAACCTCCAAGAACCAAAGAACGCTGGGAAGAAGTGGGTAGAAACATGAAGTGGGAAGGCGTCGAAAGGAGATTGGGCTTCCGCCAGTCCCCTGAAGCGGGGGGAAGAGGAAAAACACGCTCGACTCTTGAGGTGGAAGGCAGCTAAAAAGTAGATTGGGACATGAGGATCCCAAAATACCTATCTTCGACCACCAGAGTGTAATCCCACTGGCTCGCGACACGGTGTGGTCACCGTACCGCTCGGGGACCCCAAGCCAAACCCCCGCTGTACGTGCGTACCCACGCCGAGGGGGCGGCTGCCGCGGCCTCAACGGGGCCTCCTCGACATGGTAACCATCATGTTCCTTCCCTCCTCCTCGTCATCAACACTTCCCCCTTCTCCTACATCATCTCCTTCCTTGCAATACTTCAACTCATCATACCCGTCATTTCCATGGCCGTCATCATCATCATCATCATCATCATCATCATCATCATCATCATCATCATCATCATCATCATCCTCAGCATCCCCATCATTACAATCATCATAATCATCACCACCACCATCACCAGCATCATCAGCAGCAGCATCGTCATCATCATCATCATCACCATCATCATCAGCATCATCGTCATCCTCATCATCACCATCATCATCCTCATCATCAGCATAATTACCATCATCAGCATCATCATCATCCTCATCATCACCATCACCATCACCATCACATCATCATCATCATCATCATCATCATCATCATCATCATCATCATCATCACCATCACCATCACCATCATCACTTTCACCGTCGTCGGCGGCGGCAGCAGCAGCAGCAGAACATCATCACCATCAGCATTACCAACATCATCAGCAGCAGCATCAGCAGCATCGTCATAATCATCATCATCATCAGCAGCAGCAGCAGCAGCAGCACAACCGTCATCATCAGAAGCTGTCCTCTTCATCATCATCTGCATCAGCATCATCATCATCAGCAGCATCAACAGATTGTTAGAATCAGCATCATCATCATCATCATCATCATCATCATCATCATCATCATCATCATCATCATCATCACAAACACAATCATCATCATAAGCATCATCAGAATCATCATCGTTATCATCACCATCATCATCTCAGCATCTCTCTGAAAAACATCAGCAGGGGGCCCAGCATCGAAACGATCAGTCGAGTCCGGTCGACCCGAACATCGAGTCGTCAGACATCGGCAGAAAACGGCTGCCAAATCGAAATCGACAGGAGTCGGCAGGCCCGAGTAAGATCGAGTCGAAAACCGGCTGGACGGACGCCGGATCGGAACAGAAATCAGCAGGCACAATCCGCGCGTCCTCTGGTGGGACTCGTTGCAGAAATCCCCGTCCGTCGAAAGATGTCGTACGTCGTCCAACGTCGTCGAACGTCGTCGCAATCGTCGTCCGACCGTCCGTCGACGGTCACCACACGTCGTCCGAATCGTCGAACGTCGTCGCAATCGTCGTCGTGGGCCGTCGAACGTCGTCCAACGTCGTCGAAGCTTGCCCAGCCTGGGGGCCCGCACGGCAAAACCCCCCGGAGGGGATTGTGGGACCCTCCCAGGGGTTTCGCGGACCCTCCCCCAGAAGGGTTTGTGGACCCCCCCTGGGGGGAGGGCTTGTGGATCCCCCTCGGAAGGAGGGGTTGCGGATTCCCCTCGGAAAGGGTTTGCGGTTTCTTCCTTGGGGGGGGTTTGTGGACCCCCCTCCTGGAAGGGTTTGTGGACCCCCACCCCGGGGGGGGGGCCCGTATGGGAACGTCGGAGGCCCCATGAGGGACCCTTCGGGAGGGTTACCGTCGTCGCCGCTCCCTCCTCCCTACTTTCTCCCTCCTCCTCCTCCGTCCCTCCTCCTCCCTCCTCCTCCCTCCTCCTCCGTCCTCCTCCGTCCTCCTCCTCCTCCTCCCTCCCTCCTCCCCTCCTCCTCCTCCTCCTCCTCCTCATCTCATCATCATCATCATCATCATCATCATCATCATCATCATCATCATATCATCATCCTCATCCTCCTCATCCTCATCCTCAGCCTCATCCTCATCCTCATCCTCATCCTCATCATGCGCGCGCAGTAAGCGCTCATGACGTCTCCACGAGAGCCCAACACATAAAAAAAAAACCACGGGAATACACCCATCAGGACGACTTTTTTGTCACCTCCGGCTGGGGGCACCATCCAGTCGGAGGGCCAGCGACAGGGTGCTCTCTTCGCGGGCAGCCTGGGTCCAAGCCCAGGCCGCTTCTATCTGAATCTCCAAGGCACCAGGGCTCGGTGAGGGGAAACCACTCTTTCCCCTGCTTGTACCTGCCCTCGGCAAGGCCTCGCAACACACGACTGCCCCAGACAGAGGGGGCGGACACGGTTCCCTGAACCACTTGGAAATGGTGATTCCGCCCGCCCCGCACAGGGCGCAGACCCCCACCTCCCCCGCGAGAGTGAAAGGATAGGCACGGTGAAAGGCGCGACCCTCTCTCCGAAGAACCGCGATCGCCACATCAGCCCGAGTTTCAGCCGACGAGACCACGGGCGGAGAAGGAATTACATGCGACGGCGGCACGAAATCGCGCACCTTCTTCACACGCTTGGAGGCTGGGACATGCCCGCAATCGAGGTCGGCCATCGGTGGCCCACGCAGTCCGACCCATCTTGTGAGAGCCGACACAGCCCTGTGCTGACTGTTGACCTTCACGCGGTACTGCTCAGAAGTTCTGCAGAACTCGGCGGCTCGCTTGGCATAACCATCAGCCAAATTGGTTGCCGACCTGAGCTCCGGCTGAAATTACTGACGCCTGCATGCACATCAGACCTGTCAGCGTGCGCTTTGACCTTCAGGAGCTGCTCAAGGCCTCCTCTGTCAGCGATGGCGTGCCACGCAAGCTTCCATGTATCGGCACAGGCGGCCCTGGACGAGCAACAGAAGAGACGACCCCTCTCCCAGACGCCCTGGGAGACAAAACTGGAGTCCGTCCAGCAAGTCGCTCCTGGCATGGCTCGCCTAAGGCCCATCAGCAGGGCCCGGAGCTCGCACGCCTCGGTGTCGAAATGGCCAGCAGGTAGCCCCCCGGCAACCACCGTTCGCTTCGCTCGCTCGGGAGGAAGGGTCGGATCCTCGTGCAGCGCGGCGATGGCCCAGCCGAGCGAGCGAGCGGTGGGGGGAAGCTCGGAGTCAAACAAACTCCCGTCACGAAAACAATCTCCTCCGAGCTCCTCAGGGGCCCCTGTGAGCCACATCTCCTCGGGAGGGGGGCGAGGCGGGAGGGGGCAGGCAGCGGCACGAGCAGCCTCACGAGGAAGAGACTGCGCAGGGGATTGCCTGCAGCCTGAACCATGGCCTGAGCGCACGCTGGCGGCCCCTGCTCCAATTCGAGGAGCTCTTGGTGTCCCGCACAGCTGAGACGTCTGCGCCGAAGGGTCCCTGGGGCTGCAGAGCACACACGACAGATCTGCTCCTGCAACAAGCCGTGCTGGAACTGCCTGTCCTGCGGCCACTGACCGCCCGCAACAACACCGACGACGCACGCACCCTCATGCTCTTTTACCTTGGCCACGCCAGACTTAGTAGGCACAAGAAAGGAGCCTTGCTGGAACTCAGGCATCTGGAGGTGCTCAGCCACCTTACACCAGAGCCAACTTTAACCGTGTCCAGCGGAGCGAGTAACACTAACTGCAGCATGACAGTGGCGAGATGGCAGCCTGGCAGCGCAGCTTTCTCAGTGAGAAATGGGGGATCTGTAGAGGCAGACCAAAAGACGCAGCTGCCTGAGAGGAAATCCCGCGAACCGAGCCGCTCTAGACAGCTCTCCGTGTCTGACAGTCTCGAACGCTTTGGGTAAATCTAAAAGCACTGTAGCTACAAAAAGGCCACGCCCCTGAGCCCACTCGGCGAAGGCAGCTTGAACCCAGACGAGCCAATCCGACCCTCCCCCAGAATCGATCAGCAAAACTCGCGAAAGTTGTCTTGCTGCCAACGCCGAATGAGGGGGCGACGCAAGCGATCTTGTACTGTAGAGGTGATGTGCATGAAGGCTATTGGCTGCAACCCTCCTGTGCGCGTCAAAATGAATTCCACATTGGAGCGTGGCCAGACGAATCTGGTCTCGATGGTGAGGATGAGCTGCCTAAAGCACTCAAGGCCGGCATTAAGGAGCTCGAGCAGCTGCCTCGGGGAGATCTGATCGTACCCCGCTCCGCTGCTAGCCTTGAAACTGCGAGCACAAGCTTTGAGCTCATCGAGATCAAAACTGGGCAACTGAGGCCCCATGTCCTCTGGCCACTGCAGATCATCACGCAGCCTCCCCACCTCCCAGTACGCCCCCCACTCCGCCACCAAGAAATCCATCTCCTGCTCCTGTCTGGCTGGGCTGGCGGCAGAGAGCCGTCGTCCCGAAACTGCG
Organism: Prorocentrum cordatum; assembly: GCA_963575745.1. Lineage (NCBI taxonomy): Eukaryota > Dinophyceae > Prorocentrales > Prorocentraceae > Prorocentrum > Prorocentrum cordatum. Next base: position 23,418 of record CAUYUJ010007644.1, read on the forward strand.
GACTGCTACGCCATGGAGCGGGAGGCTTGGACAGGTTGAACACAGCACCTCCTCAGGCATTGCTGCGAGACTTGACCCAGTTTTTCCAGCTGGCGTCCCTCTGCTCGGCCGCACGCTGATGCTTCGCCGAAAGCTGTCTGGCGTGGGTGGCGAAGACAGCCGGAAGCTCCCAGGTGAGCGACGGAGCGGCCCAAAGAAGCAACCCAGGGACGCGCGCTGGCATCGGTGAACTTATAACCCTGATCGGCAAGCATACTACACAAACTGAGGCCCTCATCCTCCTCCGACATCCTCCTCCTCCTCCTCCTCCTCCTCCTCCTCCTCCTCCTCCTCCTCCTCCTCCTCCTCTCCTCCCCTCCCCTCCTCCTCCTCCTCCTCCTCCTCCTCCTCCTCCTCATCATCATCATCATCATCATCATCATCATCATCATCATCATCATCATCATCATCATCATCATCATCATCATCATCATCATCAACTCATCTCCTCATCCTCCTCCGCACTCCTCCTCCTCCTCCTCCTCCTCCTCCGCCTCCTCCTCCTCCTCCTCCTCCTCCTCCTCCTTCTCGAATGGGATCCCTCCGAACGGGGCCTCAATGGCACGACTGCGCGCCGTCGGCGCGAATCTCTGGCGGGAGCGAGTGCGAGCGACGGGCCGCCGCACGGAACTCCACACGAGAATCTCTCCGCGGCTTTGCTCGCACGGGCGGGTCGAGGGACCCGGTGAATCGAGAACAGAATTCCCCTCGCCTCCCCCCAGCTTGCGCAGAAACACTTCATCTCATCAGCGTTCCCATCAGTCTTAAATAGCGTTCTCGTCGGCGTGGTGACCGACAGGTCAGACGACGGTCGAGGCTGCTGATATGCCCGTTCCATCGAGCTCCCTGGCATCACTGCCCTCGGCTTAACAGCGTCAGCAAAGAAAACATGTTCCCCTTCATGTTCTGATGTCACGGCATGGCCGGTCGCCGTAACGGTGGATGCATCAGGGTGTAAGGCTTCGGCAACACAGTTACCCGCAGCCACGGGTTCGTCTTGCCCCGCGTCCACGTTTCCAGCCCTGAGCGACGGCCTAGCGTCACACATGCTCGATCCAACGCAGGAGGGTTGATCTTTCCCCGCGTCACAGGGTAGACGCGGCGTTGACCGAATCGATACGTCAGCCTCCGAAGAGATGGAGATAGAGCCATCCGAAACGGACGAGTCAAACTTGATCACGCATGCTTGGATAACCGACGCCAGCAGTGGGGACCGCCTGGGTCCCCAACTGTCGTACCGCTCTGCATCCTCTTGCTCCGCGGGATCATCCGCCCGCAGCGTGTCTCGGCGGCCCGCACCCTGGCTCGACAACGAACCCGCGCGGCCAGTGAAATCTGGCCTGCTGAGATTATGCGGAGGACCCGCGACGGCACCGATGACACTGTCACGAGGCGCCGTCGCGAGGCTCATTTTTTACCTATATTGTTCACCGTTTCGACGTACGGGAGATACGGGCCCAGACTCATTCCTTTCCTTTGCAGTACTTGTTCTGACCCGCCAACATCCCGCACCTGCTTGGTCCCAACACTTCCGAGGCTTGCGA
>CAUYUJ010007644.1:30000-37500 GCA_963575745.1 Prorocentrum cordatum
CCCTTTCCCAATCCCCCCCTGGGGCGGAGGAGGGAAAAGACGGGAAGAGGCGGACGATGGGGATTATACAGGGTCCAGGCTTCGAGGTTGGCCTTGGGGCGTGTCCACGACGGGGCGCGAGGTCCAGGTAAAGAAAAGAGCAGGCAGTCATCGAGGACGACGGCGACAGCGGCGGGCCAGCCAACGATGGCGGCAACGACACGAGAGACGTCGGGTGAAGGGAGATAAGCGTGGGGGGTTCTCTGGAGTACTCCAGAGGGGAGGAGGAGGAGGAGGAGGAGGAGGAGGAGGAGGAGGAGGAGGAGGAGGAGGTAGTAGTAGGAGCAGAAGGAGGAGGAGGAGGAAGAGGAAGAGGAAGAGGAGGAGGAGGAGGAGAAGGAGGAGGAGGAGGAGGAGGAGGGGAAGGGGGCTAGGTCCTGGAAGGACAGGAGAGTCGGCCGCCAGACTGCTGAGACCCAGGATATGCGCCACCAGCGTCAACGCTTGAGTGCCAGCATCAATGTAAACAGATGCGCGTTACACGTAGTTGCGTAGGATTTCGCCGCCGTGGATACCACGGCTCCACCTGCTGCTCTTGCACCTCCTCCTCCTCCTCCTCTTCTTCCTCCTCCTTCTCCTCATCCTCTTCCTCCCCCTCCTCCTTCTCCTCCTCCTCCTCCTCCGAGTCGGCGTTGGAGGCCCAGGCAATTTGAGCTCCGACGGAGTGAGGACATTCACATAAATTCACGCACACGATTTCCGCCCCGTACATTCTCCAATCGCGGTAGGGCGGGCGAGAGGGAGCAGGGGGAGGAACGGAGTGAAGAAACAATCCCTGCAGCCACTCCGATACCGTACTTTTTGAGACGTCTTCTCGCGTAACGGGGTCGTAAGCTGGTGACGGAATGTTTCTTGTGTCGCAATTTTCCAAATGTCTAAGGAGGATTGGAGTGTGACCTGGAAAAAACGACAAGCCAAAGACGCAGAGAACGGATCCGCCGCACCCATGCCCGGAAATGCAAGATAGCCAGGGCTGCCATTTGCGAACAATTGGTTGATCAAGTGCCGTCGCTGGACAGCAATTACCACAGGGAAAATGGAGTCCCCGGGGTTCGGGAGCAACCGGAGGGTGCCAAAGAAGAACCTCGAAAACCCAAAAACGACTCAGAGCTTTTGGAACAGCTGCACCATGAGTCTGGCACTGAAGCAAATGAGGAGTCGAAGAGACAGAAAACCATTGGGAAAAGATGGCACTGGAGACAGAAGATCGATTGCGTCGGTGGAACCCCGCTGGCCCAGCTCTGCGTTCCTCTGCCCGTCGGCGAGATAAGTTAAACGACGAAAGCCAGAAGGAAAACGGAGGCGCCGAGGTTCGGAGGCCAGTGGCTTGCGTCAGTGATGAGCCTCGAGAACCCATGACCGCTTTATTGGAGGACAACAGTCATAGGTTGCCGCAGGGCAGACAAGAGCAGGCGACGGAGAGGGAAGATGGAGGCCCCGAGGTTCAGAGGTCATTGGCATCTGCCGATGATGGACCTCAAAAATGGAGGCCAACCCACATTTCTGGAAAGGTGTCCCAGGAGATCGACTCATTTGTTCGCCGCCGGAGAGCGAAGGTTTCGGAAGGTGGAAGCCCCGAGGTTCAGAGGCCACCGACTGGTGCCGATGAAGACCTTCGAAAACCCATGCTCCTCAATGTTGACGACTAGGAAACTGAGGCAAAGGGACCGGCAAAATTTCCCAACGGGGGCTCCCTCTGACCTATTCGGTGGTTGCAGACACAATTTTTGAACGGTTTGTCATAGAAGAGAGGACACGGAAGCGCAACGGACGAACTGTGGACGGCATCTTTGACATTATCTGGAACCATATTGGCCATTGTTGCGGCGCCAAGTGGCATCCAGCGGCACAGTTCGCACTTTGCCAGAAGTGGAATTCGCTTTTTCGGGATGGGAAAGCACTGGAGTTAATGCCAGGAATGGGAGACAAATACACAACTGCTTCCCTGTGAGGATTTGGCCCTACCAAAATGGGAAAGCAAAGAGGATGTCAATCTTCTGCACGTGCCGCATGTCTCCCCAGATATTCTGGGAGAAGCGTGACCTTGCAGAGGACGGAAAGAGCCGAAGTCGAGCATTCCTGACCGCGTTTGGCGCGGGAAGCGGAATCTGAGCGCGCTTGGCGCGGGAAGCACCTGTCTCGGCGTAGTGAGTAGAGAGCACGAGCGAGGACATCTCGGAGTGCTGGAGCTTCCGTGGAAGAGGGGGGGGGAGTGCAGGAGCTCTGGCTCACAAATTAGGAAAGGTTCAGGGAATCCCCTACCTGGGAACCCTGTTCGCCAGCGCGTCCCCCAGAGTTGGCACGCGAAAAGACCAGCAGCTGTTCCCCTCGCACTGACCCTTAGGGACTCGTCTGAATCAGCGAGCCTCTCTTACGGGGCCACCTCGGAGCTCGCCCCTTGAGCTTAGGGGTATGCCCCCTGCCTGCCCCATGGGGAGTCTGGGGCTGCGGCATAATCTAATCGCAAGAGATTTTGCTAGTTGTGCGAACAGTTCCTTCGTCGGTGTTGACGGTGACCTCCTTATGCAAACGACCATGAACATGACCTCATCATCCTCCTCCTCATCCTCCTTCTCATCCTCCTCCTCATCATCATCATCATCATCATCAGCAGCATCAGCATCATCATCACAATCACCACCACCACCATCACCATCACCATCACCATCATCATCATCATCATCATCATCATCATCATCATTAGCAGCAGCATCAGCATCATCATCATCATCGTCGTCATCATCATCAGCAGCAGCATCATCATCAGAAACAGCATCATCATCAGCATCATCAGCATCGCCATCATCATCGTCATATCATCTTCATGAATGATCATCATGAGCATCAGCATCATCATCGTCAGTATGATCATAATGTTCGTCCTCCACCTCCTCCTCCTCCTCCTCCTCCTCCTCCTCCTCCTCTTGCTCCTACTCGTCACCATCATCACCACCACCATCATCGACATCATGGTCCTCATGATCATCATGATCAGCAGAATCAGCATCATCATCAGCGAAATCATCATCACAAATCATCATCGTCAGCACAAGCGTCACCATCATCAGCGTCATCAGCATCATCAGCATCAGCATCATCATCATCATCATCATCATCATCATCATCATCATCAGCATCATCATCATCATCATCATCATCAGCATCATCATCAGCGTCATCATCATCAGCATCATCATCATCAGCGTCATCATCATCAACAACAGCATCATCATCAGCAGCAACAACAGCATCATCATCAGCATCATCATCATCAGCATCATCAGCATCATCATCGTCATCATCGTCATCAGCATCCTCATCATCAACAGCATCAGCAGTATCACCATTATCCAGATTCATCATCATCATCATCATCATCATCAGCATCATCATCATCATCATAATCATCATCATCATCATCATCATCGTCATCATCATCATCATCATCATCAGTCGCAGCAGCATCATCATCATCATCATCATCATCATCATCATCATCATCATCAGCAACAGCACCATCAGCACCACCATCATCAGCATCGCCATCATCAGCATCCTCCTCATCGTCATCATCGTCAGCATCTTCATCATCATCAGCATCATCAGCAGCATTGTAAGCAGCAGCAGCATCAGCATCAGCATCAGCATCATCAGCATCAGTATCATTATCATCATCAGCAACATCAGTTTCAGCATCAGCATCATTATTGGAATTTCCATCTCCATCATCATCACCAGCAGCATCATCACTCATCATCATCAGCAGTATCATCAGCATCATCAGCATCATCATAAACAGCATCAGCATCATCATCAGCGTCATCATCACCAGCTTCATAATCATCATAATCATTGTCATCAGTATCATCAACATCATCATCATCAGCAGCAGCATCATAATCATCCTCAGCAGTATCATCATCATTAGTATCATCATCATCATCATCATCATCATCATCATCATCATCATCATCATCATCATCATCATCATCATCATCATCATCATCACCCTCGTCTTCCGCCCAACTACAAAGCCCCCACCCGGGCCGGTTTCAAGTCTCGGTGTACTATGCCATGGCTGTGGAGGTAGTCGATTGCCTCGCAGGAGGGGGGGGGGGGCCAAGGAAGCGCGGCGGACAGTGAGAGGAGGAGGAGGAGGAGGAGGAGGAGGAGGAGGACGAGGACGAGGACGAGGACGAGGACGAGGACAAGGACGAGCGGAGGAGAAGGAGGAGGGACAGTGCAATCCAGTATACATCCACGATGCTACAATACACCCGTCCGTTCAAGGTCTCTCCTCATGAGTCCCTACAAAAAAACCCTCCGTTCCTGCGAGCGCCCATTTGACAGGCAAGTGCCCTGTGGGCTTGCCGATCAGACAAGAGCCCTTCCAGATGACAAGACCACCCTCAACCCGTGCACCTACAGTCAACCTGCACAATAAGGACGCACGATAAGGATGCAAGGGCCTTGGAAGGCCACATCGAAGCTCTCCTAGCGGCGCGTGGCCAACGAAAGTGGCCAAGGATGGACCGAGGAGGCAAGGATGCAAGGGTACCCCCCTTGGGAAGGTTGCCCATCCTTACTATGCGGGTTGACTGTATCAGATTCGAAGGCGTGATCGAAACCTTCCGGCATGTACCCATAAAAACACCCTTCGAAAAGCAGCCGCTGGCCGTCCTCCCTCTGCTCGCGCTGCGCATCGGCACGTGCCTCACGGCTTCGCTTCACGAAACAGAGCTATAACTCGTGCGACAAATCTTTAAAAGATTGGAAGATCGGAAAATTGTGATCGAGGAAATTGGCATCGAGGAAGTAGATAAGCGATTGCCGTCATAAACGAAGCTCTCGATCCGCGCAACTTTTGCAAACTGCCGAGAAGAAAAACAACGGGAAAAAACACATTGTCGAAACGGACCCCCCCCCGCAGATTCTTCAGTTCTGTAACAATTCATAAAACCGGTGCACGCGTCGTGAAGGAAAGAACAAGAAGTTGCCAACATGCGGGCCTCAGCCCGTGTCGCTGTTGCAAACTTTAAGACGAGCGATCGCAGCGCTAAAGCAAGTGCCGCATTTGTTCAGACGCCGCGGCCTCCGCCCGTGCAAATCGCTGGATGTCCGGCCTCTGGTGGAGAAAATACCGAAAAGACGGCCAGCCGACCCTACCGACACACCTGGTGGCGCAGCAGGAGGAACGAGGAGGCACAGACACGCACGCCCCGAACGATGGGCTCGGGACTGGAGCGGCGAACATCCGATCAACGAGGGGCACATTGCGAGAGATGCGAGGAGGGGATACGCCACGACACGAACATTTGCCTGTACCTTCAGGGAGAGGATACACTGACACTCTCCGACGAACTTTGCATGTACCTTCAGGGAGGGTGTCGGTGTGTAAAGTCACTGGCTGTCAGTGGTGATTTATACACCGCCACCCTCCCCTGAGGCCCAGAAGCAATCCACTGGAGGGCGTCTGTGTCTAACCTTTGTGTGTCGGCGGGAAGCTCAGTCGGACCAGGTTCGCCCTTTCCCAAAGCAGGTCTCCTGACTGAGCCGGATGCCTACACCGCTGGCGGAATTGCAGGCGAAATCGCTGGGAAACCTTCTGGGTCGCGTTTGCGGCTCACGCGGGGGTTCTGGCTACAACTCTAGCCGCAATTCTGGTCACAATTCAGGCAGCACTTCCGCCTGCAAGTCCGCTCGCGGGGCGGGCGCGCGCCCCGCCAAGAAACTGGTCGCGTTCCACACTGGCCCCCGCCAACAGCTGGCAAGTCCGCAGGGCGGCAGCAGCGGCAGGGGCATGTTGGGAAGGACGAGACACGAAGCAGGTATTTGAAAGTCAGCCCTCCTCGTCCTGCTCCTCCTCCTCCTCCTCCGCCACCTCCCCTCCCCCTCCGCCTCCCCCTCCCCCTCCCCCTCCTCCCTCCCCCTCCTCCCCTCCTCCTCCTCCTCCTCACCCCTCCTCCTCCTCCGCCTCCTCCTCCTCCTCCTCCTCCTCGTCCCTCCTCCTCCTCCTCCTCCGCCTCCTCCTTCCTCCTCTCTCCTCCTCCTCCTCCTCCTCCCCTCCTCCTCCTCCTCCTCCTCCTCCTCCCTCATCCCCCTCCTCCTCCTCTTCCTCCTCCTCCTGGGCGCCCCACCAATCCCTGCGCGGCGGAGGAGGGGCGGCGGCGGCACCCGCACCACCGACTCCCACGTGACCACGCCCTGCGGGAGCGCCGGGCTGTGGGGCCGCGGCGGGAACTGAGGAGGAGGAGGAGGAGGAGGAGGAAAAGGAGGAGCAGGAGGAGGAGGAGGAGGAGGAGGAGGAGGAGGAGGAGGAGGAGGAGGAGGAGGAGGAGGAGGAGGAGGAGGAGGAGGAGGAGGAGGAGGAGGAGGAGGCGGAGGAGGGAGGAGGAGGAGGAGGAGGAGGAGGACCAGTGTAAACCCAAGAGTCATCAACGAGTTTGGAGTAAACCCTCCTTCCAGGCTCCATCTGCATAGGCCCCTACAACGGTTCATTTCCATTGATGGAGATGCCTCGTTGGAAGACACCAGTTTGAAGACCCTGAAGCATGCCAAAATATTGTTCTCGGGATTCCAACGCCACGGATCAACCTGACTGTGGCGTCTTGACAATCCTGAATCGTGCCAGAAGACCACTCCTAGGACTTCAACGCAGAGAATCAACGTAACTGTTGCACCCGCATAATCCTGAACCAAAACAACAATTCTGGTACGTTCGTTGATGATGGGAATCCGTGAAAATGTTGAAAGTGAATTTGCGCCGCGCTAAGGCGAGAGCCACATTTTGAAAAGGAGCCACCCTCAATCCGTGAAACGTTTGCATTAAAAAATGCGCGCGGCGCGAAAGCGAGAGCCACATTTTGAAAACGACCGATCTCAATCCGTGAAACTCTTCCAATGTTTAAAACGAATGTGCGCCTCGCTAGTGCGAGAGTCACATGTTGAAAACGGCCCGCCCTCAACCCCTGAAGCTCTTACAAATGTTTAAAACATGAGCGCCGCGCTAAGACGAGAGCCACATGTTGAAAACTCCGTGAAACCCTTGCAATGATTGAAACGAATGTGCGCGGCGCGAAGACGAGAACTACATTTTGAAAATGACTCGCCCTCAATCCGTGAAGCTCTTGCACATGTTTAAACCGAATGTGCGCCGCGCTAAAGCGAGAGCCCCATGTTGCAAACCATCCGCCCTCCATCTGTGGAACTGTTGTCACTTTTGAAGCTTCAGGGTCAGAAATGATGAGGAAGTCTCAGGCGAAACGCCAGGCCCGCCCTAGAAACTGGCCTCGGGGTGCGGCAGGGAGAAGATATTTAGGAAAAGGAATGGAGGAGGAGGAGGAGGAGGAGGAGGAGGATCACGGAGGTGGGGAGGAGGAGGACCCATCGGTCGGAACAAGTAGGTAAAACCATGGAGTAGGAAGGCGTTGAAAGTAGATTGGGTGTCCGCCCGCCCCCTTG
>CAUYUJ010007644.1:40000-45397 GCA_963575745.1 Prorocentrum cordatum
CTTACTTGCCTTTCTCCTGGCTGGCACTGAAAAAGGCGGCACGGTCGATCGGTCATCTGGCTTTGATTATAGCCACCCGATCACGGCACACACAAACGATTAAATCGCGCTTGCTTTTCTCCAGCAGACATTCCTCCACGGACTTGACGATGTCACAGACTGTGGCAGCCTCCCTCATGTTGACCGTGCCTTCAACCAGGGAAAATGGCAGCCCACGCACACGCACACACACACACACACACATTCGCAGATGTTTTGGCGATCGCAGCCACACGCGCAGCGACGAGGATGAGTAAGTCAAAAACAGCGAGCAGGATCCCGCGCGCGCCGGCCTCAAACAGGACCGCACCATATACCATCCGGGCGCGGATGGCAGGGAGAAAGGGGGGGGCGAGTGACGAGGCCGACCAGACGACCAGGAGAAGCAACTGACACGGCTGCAAGAGACGGCGTGGGAAGCGACGAAAGAGATAACAGGTGCGCACTCAGAGAGAGAGCAGGCTATTGCCGCGGACGAAAGGTGAGAGAAGTGAGCGGACAGTAGTGCAATCGCCACACACACACACACACACACACACACGTCGCCAATGCATCAACGATGCATTGGCGACGTCGGCAATGTATCGGCGCCGTCGGCGTGGAGAAACTTGGGCTCCACATCGAGCAGCATCACCGATGCATTGGCGACGCGGCGCGACCCCCGACCCTCAAGAAGCAACTCCTGGGAAGACGTCGTCAGAACGAGCCAGGGCTCTGAAGCCCGATTAAGGGGCAACTGAACAGGACCAGTCCTGAACAAGCTGGATTAAGCCTGTGATCAAGCCGGATTGAGAAGCAGCAAGCTGGAGTAAGCTGAATTCAGCGGGATCACGCGGGATTCGCTTAGCAAGCTCAGGCCAGTTATCGACCAGGGAAGTAATTACCCGCACCGACTCTGGATTTAAACCCCCAAACGATGCAGAAGAGCATAAAATCGAATCAATAAGTCGGATCGGCCATCGAAATGGATCGGATCGGCGGAAATCGGCAGCCGAGCCGGTAAAGTCGAATCGGCGGGCAAATCGGCACGCTAGCAGGCCTCCACTCAGAAAGATCGAGATCCAATCGGAATCCCAGGTCGAGTCGGCTCGAAATCGGCATCGATCGAAATCGAATCGTATCGAATCAACGGAATAGGAAGGAGCCCCGCATTGCATCCCAGAGGAGGAGGAGGAGGAGGAGGAGGAGGAGGAGGAGGAGGAGGCGGAGGCGGAGGCGGAGGAGGAGGAGGGGGCGAAGGAGAAGGAGGAGGCCTCCTAGATGGGGTCGGCCGTGGGGTCCGAGTAGATGGGGCCGGAGGATCGCGCAGCATCGCCGACGGACGCATCGCGCATCGACGATGCACCGGCGACGTCGGCGTGGGGAAACACCGGCTCCACATCGAGCCGCATCGTCGATGCATCGGCGACGCGGCGCGACCCTCCGACCCCATCCACTCGGACCCCATCTCGGAGGCCTAGAATCGGGCCGGGCGAAAGGGGGGGAGCAAAGGGGAGGGGGGGAGAATTAGCTCATGTAGCTGATGTTCCTGGCGCCTCCCAGCGCTGGAGGCTGCTGTGGAGGATTGGGCATTGGGCCCCTCGGTGGGGCCGAAACCAGCTGCATGCAGCAGATTTCATACCCCCCCCCTTCCCAATCCCCCCCTTTCGTTCGGCCCGCTAGAATAAAGAAGGGCCGAGATGGGATGACGGACGGCCGCGGCCGCCGGGCAGACGACGCCCTCTCTGCTTTTGGAGCCCACCCTGACCTTCCAGGAGGGCTAAAAAATAGCACCCGACTTAAGAACATATCCCAAAGCTATTCTACGTCTTAGTTTTAGGCTGCTTCGCTCAGCTTTTTAGGTTCTTAGGTCTCCAGTGCTAAAAAATAACTCTCTGGCAGGTCAGGGCACCTCGGTGGCCCGGGGGCCTCCGCGGAGGCCCCCGCCGAAGGCAGCGCGGGGGCCAGAGCCTGCCTGGGGCTTCTCGTGGGCGGCGGACTGCCCACACCCGGAAGGGCCCGGAGGGGTGAAAAACTGCCAAGGACGGGCCGCCGAGGCAAGGACGCACGGGCGCCCCAAGGACATCCCGTGCGTCCTTGTCGTGAGCTTCGACTGCACGTCGAAGACCCACCCTGGAAGCCTGGACCTCCGCGGGCCCCCCCCCAAAAGGCAGGGAGGGGGGCAGGCGCGGGCGGCGCGCGGAGCCTCGGGTTCCTCGAAGCAGCCCCGTCTCTTCAGCTCGGCTGGGCCCACCCGCCCCTTTTCAGCGAGAAGGGGGCGGCAGGAGGAGGAGGGAGAAGAGGAGGAGGAGGAGGAGGAGGAGGTAGAGGAGGAGGGGGAGGAGGAGGAGGAAGAGGAGGAGGACGAGGAGGACGAGGAGGAGGAGGAGGAGGATCGAGGAGGAGGAGGAGGAGGAGGAAGAGGAGGAGGAGGAGGAGGAGGAGGAGGAGGAAGATGAAGCGGAAGAGGAGGGACAAAAGGAGGAGGTCCAAGTCGGTGCAACTCGTCGCTTGCAGGCATATTTTCACACGCCAGCCAGGACGCAACATGCACAGGTCTTCATGTTTGATCCACGTCGAAAAAGAGGAGGGGGAAGAAAACGAAGAAAACGCCCACACATGCTCGCACCGTGACAGAACACGACGCGGGCTTCTCGGCCGCATTCGGCCTCCATGGGGCCCTCGCCGCTCCCCAGGGCCGTCGAAAAGCGACGAGAACGAATGACCGGCCGAGAGAGGGGGTCCAGGCACCGCGCATTGAAAACAAAACATCGCATGCCTGGAGAGGACTGAGGACGAGGAGGAGGAGGACGAGGAGGAGGAGGAGGAGAAGGAGGAGGAGAAGGAGAGGGGTGGAAGGAGGAGGGAAAAGGAATGATATCAAAAAAGGGGATGAGGAAGAGGAGGAAAAATGGAACGACGAGAAGGAAGCAGAGGAGGACGATGAAGGAGGAAGGGGAAGAGGAAAAACGGTGTCCGAACTATCCCCTGTGACCGCGCTAGACTCGAATATCGCTGGGAAACGTCGCCAAGATGAGCCAGGACGGGGCGCCGGGAAGAGGAGGAGAAGGAGAACGAGGAGGAAAGCACGCAGCCGGGGCAGTTGGCGACTTCTTAGTGGCTGGCACCGATGGCCAGCTTGGCAGCTCGAAAGAGATTGAGGTGGGCCTCGAAATCGCGGCCAAACATAATGGTAAAAGTGGTATGCCCCCAAGACGTTAAATCCACGGGCTCGGCTCGCGACAGGGACAAGAAGGGGGGGAGGAGGAGGAGGAGGAGGAGGAGGAGGAGGAGGAGGAAGAGGAAAATGAGGAGGAGGAGAAGGAAGAGGAGCAGGAGAAGGAGGAGCGGGAGGAACAGGAGCACGAAAACAAACACACGAAGACCCAGACGTTTCGCGTCTTGGGGAGGGAGAAAAACAAAAAAAAAAAAAAAAAAAAAAACTGACGAGTGACCACGATGAGGTTCGGCGCCTCCAACCCGGCGGCGGGGTCGCAGGCCTTGGCGGCCCCGCACTCCTGCCGAACTGGCACGCGGTGACCCATCGTCGCCTGTTGTCCAGCAGCGCCGATGCGCGGTCGTACTCTTCCGAAGGTGTCCTGGTGGTCCAGGACGGGGCCCCCGTGGCTCAAAGCCGAAAGCCACCCGTGGTTGGCGTCGGGGCGGCGGAGGGCCGCCAGTCGCCAAGACGCCAGGTCGCTCCCAGCCCGTGCGCGGCGCCTCGCGGAGCTCCGCGCGCGCCCGCGTGGCGAGGCGGGCCAAGAAGGCCCGCTGGAGCTTGGCGCGCCCGCGGCGGGACCCCACACGATCATCTCTTCGGCCTGGCTGGGGATATCCACCTGCTCCCTCCTTCCACCCCCTCCTGCCTGCTCCTCCTCTCCTCCTCCTCCCTCCTCCTCCTCCTCCTCCTCCGCCTCTCGTCCTGCCTCATTCTCCTGCTCCTCCTCCTCCTCCTCCTCCTCCTCCCTCACTCCTCCTCTCCTCCTCCTCCTCTCCTCCTCCTCCTCCTCCTCGCCTTCTCCCCCTCCCTCCTCCTCCTGCCTTCTCCCCCTCCCTCCTCCTCCTCTTCCCCTTCTCTTCCACCTCCACCTCCTCCCTCTCCATCCCGCCACGGACGGCCACGGACGGCGTTCTCCGATGGTCGGACCGCGAAGCCGTGGGGGCAACCCCGCGGGCCAGGGCGCTGGGACAGCCCCGTGGACCGCTGGGGCGCGGGAGCAAGCCGTCGGGACCACCCCGCGAGCCTCGATCTGGGCGCCGCCGCGCTCAAGCGGGGCGGGCAGCCGAAGCCTAGCTCTGCCGCGAGCTCCGCCCCTGCCCTGGAGCTCGCAACCCTCTTGTCGAACATGGGAAGGCGGGGACCCCGTAGGCAGGGACTCCTGTTCGGACTTCCTTTCGAATCACTTTGCGGTCGTAATGACCCCCCTCAGATTAGTTCCAGACGCAAAAAATGAATGTCAGAAAACCAAAGACAACGAACGAAAGACAAAAACGCCAAAACAGTGAACAACAAGAGCAACGGGGGGGAAACGTACGCAGTAACACACCAAATCAAGAAGAAATAGTACACACCAAAACAAAATATGAAAAGTCAAAAGCAAAAATAAGCAAGAGATAAATATTCGAGAACGCAAGACAAGAAAAAGAGAACGCAAGGCAATCCCAGCCACACACAACACAAAACATTAGAGCACCAAGGGCCTAAAAAGCCCAGGTGTAAACGGTTACAGGATTCGGGTGACGCGTTCAGATTCGATCGTAAAGGTGAGGACCCCATGAGGAAGGGTTCCTGCGCGAGACTTCCTCGCGATTCACTCACAGACGAATCCCCCCCGCTCGAGACTTCCTCTAGAGTCAAGCCTGAGGAACCCAACAGTGACGACAGTTACAGGTTTTCAGATGACCCGCGCGGATTCGAACATGGAGATGCGGAACCCATAGGGATGGGTTTTCGCTCGAGACCTCCTCTCGATTAAATCACACACGACGCCCCCGCTCCGTACGTTTTCCAGACTCAAGCCTGCGGAGCCCAAAAGTGACGACGCTTACAAGTTTCAGGTGACCCACATCGGATTACAACATGGAGGTGGTGACCCCATAGGGAAACGCTCCTGCTCAAGATTTCCTCGCGACCCACTGACAGACGAGACTCCCGCTTGAGATGCCCTTACCAATCAGGCCTGGGGGGACAAACGTTGCGACATTTACATGGTTGAGGATGACCCCCCGGAATGATTTGTTAGTTTTATTTTTGGGGTTATATCTATATATATATATATATATGTGTGCGCAGCCCCCCCCAGCACCCATTCATTTTGCATCGGTCGTTGAACGGTTCACTCTCTCTCTCTCTCTCTTTCCCCCTTTCTCTCTCTCTCT
>CAUYUJ010007645.1:0-7500 GCA_963575745.1 Prorocentrum cordatum
CCTCCTCCTCCTCCTCCTCCTCCTCCTCCTCCTCCTCCTCCACGCGCGAGCGAAGGGTTCAGACGCAGGAGTGTGGCCAGTGGGTCCGCCCGTGTCCATCTCTCTCGCCCCCGGTCGGCAACGGCTTTGTGGCAGTTCCAGGAATGATGCCTCACAGGTGGAGGCACAACCTGTGGTGATCCCCTTGAGGGGGGTTGGGGATCTCACTCGGCGGAGGAGGGGATGCGGAGGGGGGAGGGGGGAGGCGGGAGGGGAAGGAGGAGACCCGAGGGAGGAGGGAAGAGGGACGGGGAGGAAGCACAGTATGGGCAGGGTGGATGGGGGGACGGGAGTGCGAGTCGAGGGGGCATGCGAATGGTAAGAGAAGGCGGAGGGAGACGCGGGGAGGAGGGCGGAGGGCAAGGCGTGGAGGGGGGCAAGGCGTGGAGGGGGGGGGGGGGGGAGGCAGGAGGAAGGCCTCAGCACTCCCTTCTGCCCCCCCCCCTGCCCTTCCGCCCTCCTCCGCCTTCCCTCCCTCTCCTGCTGCTGCCGTTCCCTTCCTCCTCCTCCTCCTGCATCCTCGCTCTCCTCCTCCTCCTCCTCGTTCTCGTGCTTCTTTCTCCTCCTCCTCATCGTTCTCCTCCTCCTTCTGCTCCTCCTCCTCCTCCTCTTCCTCCTCCTCGTCCTCCCCCTCCTCCTCCTCCTCCTCCTCCTCCTCGTCGTCGTCGTCCTCCTCCTCCTCCTCCTCCTCCTCCTCCTCGTCCTTCTCGTCTTCCTCTTTCCTCCTGCCTCCTTGTTCTCTCCTGCTTCCTCCTCCTCGCCCGGGAGGGGGCAAGCAACCGTCCAGGTGGGCGAGGTCCGCCTTCAAGGCCTCCGGCGTTTTCGCGCGCGGCGGGAGCGTCGCGAGCCCCCGCGCCGGAAGGCAGAATGGGGACCCGCGCGGCCAGGGACGCGCGCGCGCAAGGGTTAGGTCGGGCATGTCCTCCTACAGGTGGATTTGTGAGGAAACATGGGAAATAGTAAACAGATAGAACATAGTCAGAAATAGTTGAAACATCGTCCCCATACGATTTTTTGACTGTTTGGGAATCTTCCTCCTTCTGCAGGGGGACATGCCCGACTTAACGCATGGAGCGCTGCTCTGCACGAAGCAGGTCGGTCGCGAGAGAAACAAGTTCCGAGCCCCAAGGGGGGCCTTCCCCCAAGGCCAACTCTTCACCCGGACTCCCACGGGCGAAGCTGCAGTCAGCCCGTGTAATTAGTAAGGATGCACGGGAAGGTTGCAAGGGCCTTGGACGCCCATGTCGCAGCCTTCCGAGCGGGGCGCGGCCAACGAAAGAGGAGGAGGAGGAGGAGGAGGAGGAGGAGGAGGAGGAGGAGGAGGAGGAGGGGAGGGGGAGGAGGAAGAGGAGGAGGGAGGAGGGGGGGAGGAGGAGGAGGAGGAGGACAAGGGCCACAGCTCGGCACGAATGAAGCGGATCCTTCGAGGGCAAAGGCGCCCGCCCTCGTCAGAAGCAGGGGCGCCCAGGGCAAGAGGGCGCCAGAGGCAAGGGCGCGGGCATGGACGTCAAAGGCGCCAGTGCAGTCGACGCCCGGGGCCCCTCGAGAGCAGAGGCATAACCCTCATAAGAAGCACCCCGACAGATGAGGCCGGTGAGCAGACGCACCCGAGGGGTGGAGTCGAACGGGGCAGGGCTGTTCAGTAGACGCCCGGGGCGGCTTGTTGGCGGCGCCCAGAGGGGGGTTCTGGGGGAGGGCTCGGAGGGCTTCTCGGAAGGAGGCTGCTTCTTAAAAGGCGCGGGTCTCGCATCTAGAGACAGGGCCCGCGCCTCCCGAGAGGCAGCCTCCTTCCGAGGAGAAGCCTACCAAGCCCTCCCCCTTGCCCCCCTCTGCGCGTGGCCGAATTTCGTAAACACAACACTAAATGGGAAACTCTGGGTGATTTCTCCTCCCTCCAGCCCTGGATCCCTGGGGCCCTCCCCGCCTCAGGCCAGATCTTCCCCCAGGAGTTCGTGCGTGACGGCCCCAAGGAGGCTCGGCGGCGACGATACGGGCGAATAGCCCAGGGGGGGCATTACACGTATTCGCCCGGGAGCCTCGTCGAAGACATGGATCATCGGCGCCACTGAATACATGTATTGCTCGCCCCTGGGCTATTCGCCCCTATCGTCTCCTCTGAGAGGCCCAAAGGGAGGGCAGGCCCCGAAAGCCCGAGACCGGTGGCAGAGCCTCAGGAGCCCCTTCCGGGAGACCCTCGCCTGCCCGTTGAGCAAAACGACTGTCGCTCGAATAGGGGATCGACGAAAGAATGAATGAAACCACGACGGGACCCACAACGAGAACCACAATGAGAACCACAACGAGAACCACAACAAGAACCACAACCAAAACCACAACAAGAACTACAACGGGAACCACAACGAGAACCACAACGAGAACCACAACGGGAACCACAACGGGAACCACAACGAGAACCACAACGGGAACCACAACAGGAATGTACCCCATGTACCCCAGAATGAATGAAATTCTCCGTCGAATCTACGGGGCAAATACGCAGAATGCTCTGTAGATCTACGGAGCATTCTACGTATTCGTTCGTGGACCCGACGGAAACATCAAATGTGGGGTATTTCAATTCAGTGGTCGGTCCCCTAGTCGAATTGTGTTGGGAGGCAGTGGTTAGGAGAATACATGGTACGGCTGCGTCATAAGCACCTTCGGCAAACGCGCGGCCATTTGTAAATGTTTATACATATACAGATGGTATTATCCTTTCTCCCAGCCCCATCCTCCCAAGCCGATGGTCGTCTTTCTGATTTCTGGACGCGTGGGCATGGGCACCACCAGCCAGCACCGGGGGAATGACTCGTAGAGCTTCCCTAAGAGCGAAGCGACGAAGCTTAAGAGTAATTCGAAAACGCTGGCGGGCTAGTTGGCTCGATAAATATCGACGGAAGTTGTTTGGGGTGGTCGGTTGAAATTAATGTTCTCGAAGTTCAGGAATTCGTTAGAGCTCTGATATTTTTCCCAGCGCTTGATCTTATTCCCGCTCGCCATCTTAATATCAGGTCGGTCGGGTGGATATTACTATCAGAAAGCATCGGGGCGGGATCGGGTGTTGAGTGTCGTCTTGGCAGGTGCTGTCGGTTTTCTTAACTGAACTCGAACTGTAGATAAGCTAGGCAACTGTTCGGCACACCAATCGACAGGAAATGCTGAGGAGCTCTAGTCAAGGTATCTAGACGCCTGATATCGGTCTGCTACCAGAGCTGCAATAGAACAACTATCTGCACTCTTGCTTTGTTTAAGCTGCGATGTTGGTTTGTCCTACTTACTTCCAGGTGTAGACAAGCCACGGAGCTCGGAAGCACACTGTTCAACAGGAAACGATCAGGAACATTCTCCTACAATATCGAATGGTCAGAGATCGGTCTGCTACCAGAACTGCCACTGAAAGTCTACTCGCACTCTGCAATTATTTTCTGTGAGGTGATGTTTCTTTTCTCTACTAAAGCTGAGCGGTAGGCGGAACACGAAGCTGAGATGCACGCCAATCGACACGACATCATCAAACGCACTAGTATGCAGTATCGAGACGCCTCAGATCAGTCTGCGATCAGCTGCGACCAGACAATTATCTGCATGTTTCAAATCTTTTGAGAGGCGATATTGGTTTTGTGCACTGAATTCGGGCTGTAGGCGAACTACGAGACCCAGATGCACCAATCGACAAAACATGCTGAGGTCTAGACGCCTGATATTGGTCTGCTCCCAGAGCTGCGACCAAACAACTATTTGCACTCTTGAATGTTTGGAGAGGCGTTGTTGGTTTCCTATAGTTCATTCGAGCTGTAGGCCAGGGGCACACCGTTCGAATGACAAATATCACGAACGCTTGTCTGGAGTATCGAGAGGCCTGATCGGTCTCCTATGAGAGCTGCGTCCGAAAAACGATTTGCATTCTGCAAACAGCTACCAAACTGTCAAACACATCATTCGATGTGATATGGGCATGCTCTACACGTGACGAGAGCTTCTATGACTCGAGATGTGGGGAAATTAAACACATTCCTATGAAACCGCGTACCCTCGCGCGCTGAATGCGAGATTGCCGCGCTCGCATGCCATTCGTATATATATACACACATATGTATATATAAATACATACATACATACATACATACATACATACATACATACATACATACATACATACATACATACATACATACATATATATATATATATATATATATGTATGGCAAGGAAGCTCTACGAGCCCCCAGCGGTAACCAAGGTTGACGGTTTACCGCTGGCTTCCAGTGGCCTCCAGCGGGGGAAGGCGCACCTGGAGTTTGGCGTCGGTGGTCGTACTGTCGGCCACCTGCGACGCCCGGGCATGACCACCATCACCGAGATCGGGATCACCTCCCCTCGGTGGAGGCACACCGCCGATAGTGGTGCTGGCGTCCATCTCTACATCGGCCCAGCTCGCCAGCGGAAGCCGACGGAAATCAAGCGAGGCGGAAGACGGCGGAAGGCCGTCGGAAGGCCCGAGGATGTTGGCGGAAGTAAGCGACGCCCCTTCCGAATCCCCCTGCCCTTGTAGAAGTCTAGCAATGTAGTGTTCGTCCGTGGGCCGGGCGGGATCCCGCCTGGCTTATTCCCTTTTTAACAATACAATTTGAATTCAGACAGGTCAAAATCCCACCCATTCAAAATAGGGTAAACCAAAATCCCAGGTCGTTCACGGATCCCGCCATGCAGGGTTCGGGACGAAGTAGGATGGGGCTGAAAACATGTAACATCCCTGCCTTGTTTTGGATCGTCTTGAGGTCATCTTGAGATCATGTCCCAGTCACGTTTGGATCCTGCAGCCGTCACGTGGTCATTTTAGGGGCCACCCTGGGCGCTTGGAGATCCATCTTGTTGCCATCGGGGCACCTCGGCGTCACTCCTTGCTCATGTGTTTGGTCATCTTCGAGTCGACCTGGGAAGGCCCAGAATCCATGGCAATATCGTGTTCGGGTGGCATCATCCCAGGGTCGTCTGGACGTTACCGTCCGTGGTCTGAGGCCCTCCTGGAAACATTTTGTGGCCACGGGATGTCTTGGGATCGTGTGCGTGTGAGCGCTGAGCACGCGCGCGCGACATTTCGTTTTGCCGCGACCCGTGGTTGTGAGGGCCGTAGCACGCTCTGCCAATTTCCCGACCTTGTGGGATACATACAGGCAGCCCGTATAATAAGGATGCGGGGACAGGATGCAAGGGCCCTGGAGAGCCATGTTGTTTTCCAAGTGGGGCTGGACAGTGAAAGTCGCGAGGGATGAGCCGAAGGGCCATGATGCAAGGGGATGGCCTGGATTCGCCGCGGGGGATTCACGATTCATTACGTGGAAGGAGACAGTTTTTTCCAGACGTTTGCGAGTAGGCACTCTGCAAGTTGTGGAACGCGCTCGGTGAGTACATCCCGCACTGGGAACAACACTAAAACCCCAGGCGTGCCGTCGGAGCGGGAAGGTCCGTCGGAGCGACCGCTGGGGGGGGGGAGGGAAATCATACCAAAGAGCTCTCAAGCTGTGATTGCGCATTATTGTCCGCTTGGCTCTAGGACGTGTCTTGCGACTTCTGGATTCGAGCCTCGGTGGCTTGAGCCGATGATACCATTAAGCTCTCAAGCTGTGATTGCGCAAATTTTCCGACTGGCTCCGGGACGTGTCTTTCGACTTCTAGATTGGCGCCTCGGTGGCTTGAGCTGATGATATCAAAGGGCTCCCAATCTGTGACTGCGCAACTTCTCCGACTGGCTCCACGACGTGTCTTGCGACTTCCAGATTCGAGCCTCGGCGGCTACGGTTCGCGACACAGTCACGCAATGATGCATTCACGCATACCTACATACCTGCAGCAACTCATGCAAATCATGTGCAATCCGTCGGAGCGGGAAGGTCTACAACGACAGGGAAGGAGGGAGGGAAGGAGGGTCCGCCGGAGCAAACCAAATCCCCAGGCGTGCCGTCGGAGCGGGAAGGTCCGTCGGAGCGACCGCCGATGGGGGGAGGAGGGAGAGAGAGAGAATGGCCATGATGCAAGGGTTAACCTTGAAACATCGCTCCTCCTTGCTGTGCGGGTTGACTGTACATCCCGCACTGGGGGCACAAGGAGGAGGAGGAGGAGGAGGAGGAGGAGGAGGAGGGAGAGGAGGGGGAGGAGGAGGAGGAGGAGGAGGAGGAGGAGGAGGAGGAGGAGGAGGAGGAGGAGGAGGAAGGAGGTGGAGAAGGAGGAGGAGGAGGAGGAGCGCATGCCACCAGAGGGGGGACGGGTCAGACTACAATCAAGATTGGGGAATGACAGCACGAGGCCCAGGTGCACGAGCTCAAGCACTGGCCTGGCCGTCGGTCGCGACGAGCGCGGCTTGACGGATACGCATGATAGCATTATAGTTGCATTCTAGGTGTGGAGCTTGCAGAAGCTCTGCACGAAAATTGTGGTAGATATGGAAAGCTAGCACCGTCAACTAATTGGCACAAGCGTGAGAGAATCGCACTCTCCAGCTACTCTAAAAGCCCAATTCCTATCGAGACGATGTTTTGGGTACTCTTCTGCTACATTATATGCTGACTCTGGGCCGAGTCCCAGACGGGTGATGGGATCACCAGGAAAAATGGCGCGGGGGACGGCGAGGAAGTGAGCGAGGCGGGGGCAGTGAAAATAATGCCCAATTGAATATGGTGCGCGCACTTCTACGCCAAAACATTCATCGGTGTAGCCGAATCTGCATCCTTTAGGTGTGAATTCCTACCGGGGCAAATGTGATCCATGCACCAGCGAGCGTTTTTAGATGAGGCCACATTCGTGAGGTGGCGAGTTGCTGGGGAGTGTCCTTCAGCCTAGCCCATCTCAGATCAATGTCAGGTCGCCCAATTTCGGGACGTTCTGGGAACCACTTCCAAAACCTACGCGCAATAGGATGATGAGGAGGAGGAGGAGGAGGAGGAGGAGCGCAAGTAGCATGAAGCGTAGCTGGTGCCGAGCTCACCTACACGCCGAAGGCAGCTTGCTGAGTTGCCCTGAGTGAGTGGAGCAGCGCCACCCCGTGGCGAGGTTGCCGCGTGACAGATCTCGCTGCAGCAGCGGAAGCTCGGCACTGCGAGTGCGTGGGCGTGTTCGCGCTCGAGCTGGGCACCGCACTCGTGCGGCAGGCCGAGCCCTGTGCGGACCACAGGGTCTGGGGGGAAGAGGGCCCGTCAAACAAAGGAGGCTGGGACAGGTTGGGCAGTGAGGCAACGCATCTGGGCGGCCTCGGCATGCGAACAAGCATGGGCGTGGGCTTTCCGCCTTGACGCGGTGCTTCGTGGTCCAGCCGCCAATGGTTGTTTCAATGTGAGTCCACGCCAGGAGGAGGAGGAGGAGGAGGAGGAGGAGGAGGAGGAGGAGGAGGAGGAGGAGGAGGACCAGTGTCAACCCGAGACTCATCAACGATGTTGGAACAGACCCTCCCTCCAAGTTCCCTCTTCA
>CAUYUJ010007645.1:10000-42500 GCA_963575745.1 Prorocentrum cordatum
GCGCGAGGGGGCCAAACCCAAGCGCGCAGGCCGCTGCTATCGCATTGTGCTCAGCGATCGGGGGGGCCCCGATGAGCCCGCACCAAAGGTCACTCTGGCGAAAGGTCACTCCTACATTTAGCCGATCATCTTTGATCGGAAAACGTGCAAGGCCAACGCCATTGAACGCCGTTGCGGCTTACAATCGTCCTGGGGCCGCCCTCGTTGCCTCTCGTGCGCCTCTAGAATGCGCCTCTTTGCGCTGCCATGGGGACTCTTTGGGCCATCGTGGACAGTCCCAAGCTCTCTTGGGCTGGTTCACGAGCTGCGAACATGTCCGTATCCGCGCCCTCGCTGTCTGGATTCCAGGGCTCGATCCCGTGGATACGGGGTCACATGAGGGGGATCTCTACACATGTAAGTCACAGCGCGAGAAGATCGACCAACGATCTCCCGCATGATAACACTTGAGTCTCTCACGAACCGGCAGACAACTGGGCAATCATGGACATACCTATCCCCCGGGATAAACGAACGACGAGCGTCTGCTGTGCAAACCAATTTCCTTGAACGGCGAATAAGCGACTGCCTCAATCCGTACCCATTCCTGAGACATTGTGGACGAACAACCGCGGACCATATATACATTGCCATTGAACTGCGTATCACCCCGAATCTTCAATGTCAACCCACGTATCACCAATTTAGCAGAAAGCGACAACGCCCATCGACCCGCACAAATCAACTCCGACAGCACATACTAGGGGGTACTGGCAGAACCCTATTGGATAATCATTGGAATCCAATGGTCGCCCGATTGGGGTATCATTGGGATATCATTAAGACGTGATTGAAAAATCTTGTGTTTCTCAAGTAAGACCGACTTGGCATGTGACTGGAACCCCAGTGGAATTCTGCTGGAGTCCTACCAAGGTCCAACTGGGGTTCTATGGGCCGAGGGACGACACACGACGGAACGAACGCGCCCAGAGTGGCGGACTTCGAGGAACGACGAAAGGCACGCCCCCAAGTCAAGTGGTCGCCGCGATGAACGACGGAGTGAGCCTGGATGAATTACCACCAACCGCCGCGCGGCGGACGAACGGCGGGTGAACCTTGCGGTCACACGGATACGTCCCGCGCAAGGCACCCGCGAACAAAACGCCTCGCATCCGCGGGGTCGCTGTCCAGAGGCGCGGCCCGCGAGGCCGCGGATACGGATCTGTTTTTCGCCCGCGACCGACGTGGGGTGCGGGCCGTACCTGCGAGCCGCGAGCGGCAGATCACATCATCAGCTGCTTCAAGCTGTTCATGGGATGCATCAACGTACCACGAACCGCAGATCCTACCACATGGGCCCCGAATCTTGCCATGCGCCGCGGGTCCGACCTCATTTTTGCAGCGCGTCTCTCGATCCTGTGGGCATGCTGTCATCGGAGCCTGCGCAAGGGCGGCAACTGCCACTCCACCTCGGGCGAGGGGCAGCCCACGGCCAGCTTCGTCAGCAAGGGCTGGCAGAAGGTGTCGACCTCCGCGACAGCCATGCCGAAGTTCGGGTTCACACGCCAAGGAAACTTGTGGGGTTCTGGATTCCAGGCGTCGTCGCTCCGGAAGACCTCGACCAAAATGCAAAACTAGTAATAACTATGATTACGGCCCACGGAAGCATCGCTGAGTAATAGTATGCTAATTGGCTGTCTAAACATTTCATGCAACTGTGGGGGGAAACGTGATAGCACAACCATCTGCAGTAGTTCAAGCAGCCCTCTGGGCGTAGGCGGTTAAAGTAGTTCGGTCTTCCAATCAAATTGCTCCCCTTCGGGGAAGAGTTTACCACCACTGACCCTTCTCAATGAACAACCCCTCCTCCACTCGACGGGGTGCCAAACAGGAAGCATGCGCCACCCCCAACATCCATGGATCGAAGGAGGTGCCCTCCCCAAAATGCGGCCGGTGCTGCCTCGTTCGGCGGCGGAAATACGCGATTTCCAATGGAAACGGGACCCGTCGCTAATGCACGCCCCCTTGATCCTCGTTTGCGATCGCCTGAGTTTAGCTCGCGTCCTGGCAGGTGGCGCACTGCAACGTGCGAGGAGCACGTGGCGCATCAGACGCAACCTGGCGCGCAGGTCGCCCTTTGCGAGCGTCGCGCACATCTGGCTCCTGCTTTGGTTCCCCTCCTCCTCCTCCTCCTCCTCCTCCTCCTCCTCCTCCTCCTCGTCCTGGACGGGGCGGGAGGAACGCGAGGGGTCAGAGCGTTCAAGACGGCTTCGGATGGCTTAAGATGGCCTCCAACGTCGCACAAGACATCCCCCGAGATGGCTTCCAGCGTGCCTCCAAGAGACCCAAAAAGAAGCCCAAATCCTAAAAGTCTCCGCCAGGCTTCTGGAGACTCAAAGCGGATCCAACGTCGCCAAAGAAGAGCCCCAGGAACGCATCGAGGCTCCAAGACGGCTCCGAGAGCGCCCAAAAAGCAACCCAGGAGGCGATTTCTCCGGCTCGCGTGGGGCAATGCTTCGTGCCCCCCTCTGCTTTCTGTACTGCTTCCTCGATGTCTCACAGAGGGCCTGAAAGGCCCCGAGGCAGGCAGTTCCAAGCGGGGCCCGGATGCCTCCTTCCCCCTCCCCCTCCTCCTTCTCCAATTTCCTCCCGGCCTCCTCCCCCATCCACCTCCTGCTGCCCCTCCACCTGCTGCCGCGCCCTCCTGCCCTCCACCTCCTGCCCCTCCTGCCGCGCCTGAAGGAGGGTGGAGGCCCCCTCCTTCCTCCAATTTCTTTCCTGCCTCCTCCTCCTCCCCCTCCACCTCCTGCTTCCCCCATCCACCTCCTCCTTCTCCAATTTCTTCTCTGCCTCCCTCTGCTTCGACGGGCAGGCTCCGCAGCTCCCCACACGTCTGCTCGGGCCGATCCCGCCCTTCGGCTTGATATGGCTGCCTCGCCTCCTCGTCTTCCACTGCGCGCTCCTGCGCTCCCTTCCTTGGGGCAGCTCGCCCTGGCGATCGCTTCTGGGTGGGCTGGTGGGAACCCGCGAAGCGCCAAGCGTTCGGCGGGCCCCCTGCGGGCCCTGCTCAGTCGACCAGGTCAGGGGCTCCCCGCGGCCCCCAGGACGGCCCCAGAGGGCCACAGGATACGGCCGGGCCTAGGACAGAAACAACCCTTCAAGAACGCGAGACCCTCCGCTGGCCAAAACACACAGAACAGCCAAGGGTACCCTCCCCAAGATGGACAATAACATCCAACAAACACAAACATTTCGGTGGTAACTCATGGGAGCCTCCCATACCATCTTGCCTGCTCTCGCGAATCGACGCTAATCGAGCCTAGTCGACGCTAGTCGATGCTAGTCGTGGCTAATCGAGGCTAGTCGAGGCTAATCGAGGCTAAATCGACGCTAGCCGACGCTAACCGACGCTAAATCGGCGCTATCTCATCGACTCCCAGACGCAAATTAACGCTAGTCGACGCTAAAACTGGTATTAAGAGGGTGCGCCCGGCTCCCATGATTTGCTACCGACGAACATCAGGGTACCCTCCCCGACCATCACGAGGGAAGTATCAATATCAAGCCCAAGAACCGTCAGAACCGACGACGTGGACTCACCAGGAAAAAATGAAAGGGGGGGCCGCAAAACTGACGGAAACACCTCCCTCACCACTAAGAGAGGGTCACAAAAACCTGACGACCGCCACCTGGGGAACTGCGGGAATATTGCAGCGAAGAGGAGGGGTTGGGAATTCTGACGACGGCGCGGCCGCCCGACCCGTTAGTCACCTTTGCCGAAAGCGAACCGACGACGGCGCGGCCAGAAAACAGAAAACTCCTAAGTCGCTTTCTATTGGAATCGCGCGAGTGATCCCCGAGCCGACCTCGATCTCACACCTCGGTCCGACCGCAAGAGAGCCCCACGCCCCACGGTGCGAGCGTGCTATGTCTGCGGGCTGCCCTCCCGAAAGGGGTCCTGGCCGTGGCTCCTGCCCTGCGGGCGCCATCACGCAAGCCAGCGAGCACAACACGCACAGTCATCGTGCTACAATATGGGACGCACAGAGACAGACTACAACCCTCGTCAAAATTAACCTCCAAAATGCCTTACGTGGCCGAACTGCTTGTGGGGAGATACTGGACAGAGTTGCGGCGACTGCGAGGTACTTGTATGCGCCGCCCCTCCAATGTCGGTCTTCATCGAACGTCCGAGTCGTTCCCGGTCAGACCGCTTTTGCCTTGGCCCCGACATTAGAGGTGCATCTATCGACATTGAAGGGCGCGCCGACATCGCAGGGGCGTGGCCGCCATTTTTGAGGTTAATTTTGACGAGGGTAGTACAACTATATGCTCTCCTTGGAGGCGCGCGTCCGGCCCGAACATTACAGCATACGCATCTTGTAGGATATCGACTCCCGAGCGGTGGGGCCAGAAAGGGCCCGCCACGATGCATATACTAGAAGGTTTCTCGGTGCGCGCGTCGCCCATGGGGGGGGGACGCACACGTAGTGCTTAGTATGCTGGGTGACGCCGGCAAGAAGGAGCGCTGAACGAGGAGCAGAGGGACGCTTCTGGCCACGGCGAGCCTGGGCCACGAACGGGCCCTCCGACCCCGATCCGAGGAGCGGCCGAAGCAGCGGAGCCCCTCCCGAGACGCACGCCCCCGGGGGGGGACCGACGGGGAAGAGGAGGGGGAGGGGAGGAGGGGGGAGGGGGGAGGAAGGAGGAGGAGATAGGAGAGAGGGAGGAGGAGGAGGAGGAGGAGGAGGAGGAGGAGGAGGAGAGGAGGAGGAGGAGGAGGAGGAGGAGGAGGAGGAGGCGGCGTGCCCACCTCGGCCAACAGGCAGAATGCTCGAGGATCCAGCCGCCGAAGCTGCGCGCGCCCCGTCCGCAGCTGCTCCGCGGCCCCCTGGGGCTCTGCCCGCTTGGGCGCCGCCGCGCCGTTGCCCGGAACGAGGCCCGCCCCCGCCCCCCTCAGGGGCCTGCCCGCAGGGGCCGAGGCGTGCTCTCCCACGTGCTCCTCCCCCTCCCCCTTCCCCCCCTCCCCTCCCCCTCCCCCCCCCCTTCCCCCTCCCCCTCCCCCTCCCCCCTCCCCTCCTCCTCCTCCTCCTCCTCCCCTCCTCCTCCTCCTCCTCCTCTTTTCCTCCTCCTCCTCCTCCTCCTCCTCCTCCTCCTCCTCCTCCCCGAAGCGTTTCCACCACGGCTGGGGAAACACAGGATCCGATGGCGTGGCCGAGCTCTGGCCACGCCGTCTGGCCGCACAGGCGCTTCCAAAAGGGGCAGGGGGCGGCAGTGACTCGCCGTAGGCGTCTTCGATACTCGTGGGCCGACGCGCCGCTGCCGAACCAGCGATGCAGCGCCATAGCCATGTACTCGTCCGCCTGGGCCAGCCGATGCCAAGGGGGGTCATCACAAAAGGGTTTGCCACTTCCGAGAGGAGCCGCCGCCGACTCCTCTCGGAAATGGTGCACCCGAGCACCTCAGAGCCCCCCAGAGCGACCCCAAACGTGAAAAAATCCTCGAGCTTCCATCCTGGTACCGCGGTCCCCAGGAGACTCTGGTGATCCGCCCAGTGGTGACCACCCTTGGCACTGCCCAACTGGGGATCTGCACGCATGCTTTCCCGAAGGCCCCAGGGAGGGGGGCCGGCGACAGCCACGACGACGGCGGCGGCGAAGGTGTCGACGACGACGACGACGAAGACAGCGCCCGACGACACCCGATGACGACGACGACGACGACGACGACGACGACGACGACGACGACGACGACGACGATGCCTTCGCCACCGCCGCCCACCGAAGGCCGCAGAAAGCCGGGGCCGACCCCGAATCGACCGTTCTACGGAACGGCCTCGCCGTCGTCATCGTCGTCGTCGATGTGGCGCCTGCCGCCGACCCCCAAGAAAGCATCTCTGCACATCCCCGCCGCCCGCCTGAACGGTGGGCACTGGTTCGCCCTCCACCTCGGAGCCGCTGCCGTCGGTAGTGTAGAGACCCGCGCTCACCGCGTGAGCGTACGCGCGGTGGTACATGCAGACCTCGCGCGGCCTCAGGGCGGTGTACTGGATCGTGTGGAAGAGCTCCTCTGCCAGGATGATGGCTGGCTCGCTTGCACTGATCCCTGCTCGGGGCCCGAGGTGCCACAGCCACCGCAGCGGTGGGGAGCCCAATGGCCTCCGAGGCCTCGCAGACTTCAGCAAAGCGGCTGCGGCCAAGGCGCACTGGAGTCTTCGAGGCCATAGGCCATCGAGCTCTTGCCAGCGGCAGTGGCGGTCGGAACACGGGCCACGACCTGTGGAGGGGAACCAGGGAGCGCCACCTCCCAGGCCCGTGGTGAACTCTCGCGACACCTCGGGGTGCTGCTGCCAGCCGCCCTCGCCACCGGCGATGAGGAGCCGGACCCCCGCGCAAGCCAACCGCTGGAGAAGGGTGCTGTGATGGGCAAATTTTCCACCACCACCACCACTACAATATGTAGGACGGGGGAGAAGGGAGGATGAGGAGGTGCTCCTCCTTCTCCTCCTCCTCCTCCTCCTCCTCCTCCTCCTCCTCCTCCTCCTCCTCCTCCTCCTCCTCCCCCTCCCCCCCCCTCCTCCTCCTCCTCCTCCTCCTCCTCCTCCTCCTCCTCCTCCTCCTCCTCCTCCTCCTCCTCCTCCTCCCTCTCCTACATATGGTCGTGGTGGTGGAAAATGGGCCCATCATGCTGGACCTCGCGGCTCTCAAGAGCAGATGCTTCACCGTTGACGCGGCCTCGCGCACCCTCTCGGGTGCCACGTCGCCGCCGGCCAGGATCGCGACGCCCAGGGCTGCGCCGCTCCCTGCGCGCCTCGTGACCGTGACGTACTGCGTGTAGTAGCCGCGGCCAGACTCTGTGGCCCAGCGCGCTAAGTGAGGATTCTGAGAGCGAACTGGGTTCAAGACCTGGCCGCCGGTGTCGATGACTGGGGTCTGGGGCATGGGCTTGGCTCCGTGGGGCAGACGAGTCTCGCAAGCAAGGCCCTTACGCTGCAGCTTCTGTGCCCACAAGGGCAGCTCCGCTGGGCCTTGCCGCTGACAGACGCGAAGGCCACGGTTCAGTGCCAAACACCCGCAGTGAAGTCCTGTGGCGCACTTCAGTGTGTCCTCGCCCTTGACTTGACAAGGCTCGCCCTCTGCAAGTGTGTCGGCCCCGTCAGACTCCTTTTCGGATGCCTTATCCACCTGTTGCTCGTTTTCCTCGCCACTCTGGCTCTCCTTGTCGCCCACGTCGCCTGCGAGACGCTCAGTGTCCAGTGGCCCTCTCAGTGTATCGACCATCGCCTCTCCGTTTACGTCCTCGCGGCCGTTTTGCCTGGCTACCCTTCCCACTTGCAAGTAAGATGCGGCGTCGGTCTGAGCCGTCTTCGACCCAAAAATAGTGCGCTGGATTGCGCCTGACGGCAACACAGACACGGCCTTCCGGCGCGCACCTGACGCCTCCCGGCGCAAGATCTTGGAACCCAATGCCGTGGTCGCGGCCAGTGCATCCGATGACTCTCCGCACGAGCGCGCTGCGAGGAGGAGGACGGCGAGCACCCCGACCGATGCGACCTGCGTCATCAATCTTGAAGGATGAAAAGACGACCCTACCCTGGGCTACAAGTAAGTGGGTCTGTAAACCTCCTGGGAACCCCCAAAGCCTAGAGAGCCGCCAGGACGCCGCACATCACGCAGGGTGTACCCTGTCGGCCCACAGGAGGTTCAGCGCACAGCGCCTCGTAAACCAGGGTAGGGGCGTCTTGTACGCCCTTGACAATCGGCGCTGCGCGGAGAACGAGAGGGGCGGGGGGGCTCACGCTCGATGGTTGCTTTGTTCCTGCGCGAGCATGGCTCGAGCCTTCGTGGGCTTGAGCCAGAGGGCTACGGAGCCTGCGTTCGGACGCAGGCATAATCATCCAAGACGATCTTGGGTCAGACGCTGGCGACGCACGACACCAGAGCACAAAAATCAGGGGCGCATAGCCTGCCTGCTGGGGTACTGCGAGCCACGAGTGTGAGCCGACAGGACGTCGGCAGGCGTGAGCGCATATTGGACCCCCCCCTATGCCAATTCAGCATGGCCCGCCGCATGCGCCGATTTTGATGCTCGAAGCCGTGTGGCGGATTTTGGAAACCCTGAACCCAAAACCGTGTTCATCTCTCGGGCGCACATCCTTTACTTCCGCCGCCTTCCGCCCGCTTTCCGCCAGCGGAGGCGGCCTCGTCTTACTTCCGCCGCCTTCCGCCGCGGAAGAAACGGCAACTCAATTGATCCTCGAAGGCAGGGCCCTGGTTGGGACGCCCCATGTGTGGCTGGGTGGGCCTGCAGCGGGCCCCAGTTTGGCTGAGGCAGCGTGGGTGGGTCGCGGGGCGCGTCGTCGGCGGGTCGTAGGGGCAGGGGCGCACAACGGAACAAACAAACGAACGTAAAGAAACAAACGGATTAAGTTTAACAGAAAGCAGATCAGGGATATTTTGAACAGTTCCTTAGTGCCAGCACGCCGCAGGCAACGATTCGATCATTCAAACAGCAAAGGGTGAGTCGCCGAGGGTCGCGGGTGGGTCGGCTCGCGGGTGGGCCGCGGGTGGGTCACGGGTGGTTCAGATCGCGGGGGGGTCATGGCGCGGGTGGGTGGCGGGCGGGTCGCGGCGGCGACGACAAAGACAGTACTTGAAGGACCATGTATGAGAGCCTAGTGGGTCACGATTGCGGTGCCAGCGTTTCACAGCTATCGCAACCCAGTGTCTCAGCCCCGTTACAAGAATCGGGACCCCCATGACAACCTCAACAGCAACTCCAGCGCTGCACCCCCCCGAGACCTGGCCGACTCCCTGAGGAGAATTTATGTACATTCTGAACGCTGCATCCACGTGTGCAAAAGGGAACATGTAGGATCTACCACCACCCCCGAATTAACGGTCCCCTTTTTCGTATTGCAATTTACATATGAGTCTGCCCCATTGTCCATCATAAAGATGAGCTCGTACCATACCGGGCAGGCCGGTATCCGCCCCCCCTCATCCTCTGCAGAACATTCTCTGCGCGCGCACCCGTTCATCCAAATCATGGGTTTTCAAACATCCCGGGCAACACATGCAACGAAGTGTACACGCGCGCGTCGTCGCGCGCGCACGCCGAAATCCTTTGTAAACCAGCTAAGGTTCGCAAGGAATTAAAAAACAGTGTCCCGCAACAAATATATGAACAAACCACACACACATCATTTCGCAGTGCGAACTTTCAAACAACTTTTACGCTTGAGCTCTTGCGAACTCTGTTCTTTGTGCAAAAACAACCCATCGGTTTTTCAACATGTTCACAACTTGCTGCCAAGCGGGCCTCTCGCGCGCGCATGTCGGAATCGCGCGAACGCCCTTGCGCGCGTGCTGTCGCGAGAATCCCTTGCAACAAGTGGGACGAAGGGCACACGCGCGCGTCGTCGCGCGCGCCACAATCCTTCAAACACTTAAGTGTCATAAAGGGGTTCAAAATCGAGTGCCCCCCGACCGCATATAACTGACGAAAGACCCAACCATATGCAGCTGCGAGTGCCGCGAGGGAGATGAGACGAAGGAGGGGGGCGCGCAAACTCCGAGTAGCGCACGCGGTATACCCTTCTGCCACGAAACGTGTGACGGGTGTGTCGACTGGGAAGACGCCTGCGAACGTCGCCATTGGGGCCTTCCGTGGAGCTCCGTATGGTACCACGCAACGTGTGAGGGGTGTGCCGAAATGGGGCGGCGGTGCCATGCGAACTTTCCCACTGGGGCCTTAGGTGGAGCTCCTTCTGGGGCCACGAAGCGTGTGAGGGGTGTGCCGAGATGGAGCGGCAATGCCACGGGACCACGAAACGTGTGACGGGTGTGCCGAAATGGAGCCGCTTTGCCTTGCGAACTTTCTCACTGAGGGCTTATGTGGAGCTCCTTATGGGGCCACGAAGCGTGAAAGCGTTGTGCCGAAAATGGAAGGCGGTGCCATGCGAACTTTCCCACTGGGGCCTCCAATGTGGCTCCCTATGGGGCCACGAAGCTTGTGAGAGGTGTGCCGAAATTGGGCGGCGGTGCTGGGCAAACTTTCCACTGGAGCTGCGAGGTGCGGCTCCTTCTGGGGCCGCGAAACGTGTGATGGGTGCGCCGAAAGGTGGCGGCGGTGCCATGCGAGCTTTCCCACTGAGGCCTTAGGTGGAGCTCCCTATGGGTCCACGAAGCGTGTGAGGGGTGTGCCGAAATGGGGCGGCGGTGCCATGCGAACCTTCCCACTGGGGCCTTCGGTGTAGCTCCATCTGGGGCCACGAAGCGTGTGAGGTGTGCGCCGACATGGAGCGGCGGTGCCATGCGAACTTTCCCACTGGGGCCTTCGGTGTGGCTCCCTATGGGGCCACGAAGCGTGTGAGGGGTGTGCCGAAATGGGGCGGCGGTGCCATGCGAACTTACCCACTGAGGCTTTAGGTGGGGCCCCTTATTCTTCGAATAGGCCTGCCCTATAGGAGTCCGAGCATCATACGTAATTGGTATTTAGCCCCCCCCCCACACACTTTTCCCATGCCCCCCCTGGATTTCAAATGGCGCCCCCCTCCCCCCCTTCTGCCAATGGCACTCCCCCTTATTTCCAATGGCACACCCCAGCTATTTCCAATGGCGAGTCCTATGGATCCCTATGGGTTCCTATGAGTCGCTTGCCCTTGCTGGCTCTTGCGTGATCTTGCTTGCTTGCTCTTGCGTGCTTGCTATCGCTTGCTTGCTCTTGCTTGCCCTTGATTGCTTGCACATGATCGCTAGCTCTTGCTTGCTTCCGCTTGCTTGCTTGTGCTTGCTTGATGGTGCTTCTCCCGTCTTGCTCCCGTCGTCCTTTCCTCCTCCTTCCATCCTCCTCCCGTCCCCCTATCTATTTGGAGTCAGCGCTGGCTGATATGGGACCACGAAACGTGTGAGGGGTGTGCCGAAATCGGGCGTCGGTGCAATGCGAACGTCGCCATTGGGGCCTTAGGTGAAGCTCCCCATGGAGCCACGAAACGTGTGAGTGGTGTGCCGACATTTGGCGGCGGTGCCATGCGAACTTTCCCACTGGGGCCTTCGGTGGAGCTGTCTGTGGGGCCACGAAACGTGTGAGGGGTGTGCCGAAATCGGGCGGCGGTGCTGGGCAAACTTTCCCACTGGGGCTTCGAGGTGCGGCTCCCTCTGGGGCCACGAAACGTGTGAGGGGTGCGCCGAAATGTGGAGGCGGTGCCATGCGAACTTTTCCACCGGGGCCTTACGTGGAGCCCCCTATGGGTCCACGAAGCGTGTGAGGGGTGTGCCGAAATGGGGCGGCGGTGCCATGCGAATTTTCCCACTGGGGCCTGAAGTGTAGCTCCCTCTGGGGCCACGGAACGTGTGAGGTGTGTGTCGAAATGGAGCGGCGGTGCCATGCGAACTTTCCCACTGGGGCCTTCGGTGTAGCTCCATGTGGAGCCACGAAGCGTGTGAGGGTGTGCCGAAATGGGGCGGCGGTGCCATGCGAACTTTCCCATTGGGGTCTTCGGTGGAGCTCCCTATGGGGCCACGAAACGTGTGAGGGGTGTGCCGAAATTGGGCGGCGGTGCCATGCGAACTTGCCCACAAGGGCCTTCGGCGGAGCTCCCTGTGGGGCCATGAAGCTTGGGAAGGGTGTGCCGAAATCGGGCGGCGGTGCCGTGCGAACTTTCCCACTGGGGCCCTTAGGTGGGGCTCCTTGGGACCACGAAGCGTGTGAGGGGTGTGCCGAAATGGAGCCGCGGTGCTATGCGAACTTTCCCATTGGGGCCTTAGGTGGAGCTCCGCATGGGGCCATGAAACGTGTGAGGGGCGTGCCGAAGTGGGATGGGCATGCGGAGAGCAGAGGCAGGGAGGGGAGGAGGGAGGAGGGGGACCACGGAGGGGGCAGCAGGAGGAGGAGTGAACGCGGGGCGCTGTCTCTTCAAAACGAAGACCTACTTCGAAATCGATTGCCCGATCCGCGCACATCGACTGCACGTGGATGCCCCACCCCCATGCACAACCGCGTGTTATCAATAGCCTGACACGGTGAGCCTCAACACTGCGTACGAGGGGGCGGCTGACCCAAGTCGCATCCTCGAGACCTCGTCAATCGGAGGCCTTCTAGGCCACTCCAGAACCTGCAGGTGGCCCCACCAGACCTTGGAAAGCGGCAGCTTAAGAGGAGCAGCAGGAGGGAGCAGCAGGAGGGGGAGGGAGCAGGAGCGGGAGGAGGGAGGGAGCAGGACGAGGGATGGGGGGAGGCGACGACGGCGAAGGCGTCAGCCGAGGCGCTTCCTGGAGCATCCCGCGCCCGGGGTCGTGCAAGTCGGACGGGCCGAAAGGGCAGAGCGAGAGGGCTGGGAACACGCTCTGCGCCAGTGCGAGGGGCCGCCCCGCACGAAAAGGTTGAAGGGGCCCAGGGGCACACAAATGAACAGACACACATCCCAGGGTCCCCCATTTCTTATATATACACACAGATTCTGGCGTTTTGTCTTCCCCCCCCCTTCCCATATTTTCCCATATTTCCTGGGAGTCGACGATTCATTGTGTCTGTGTGTTTTTTCCCCCTCCTGAAAAATCACTTTTGGCGACAGGCGGGCGCTCTGGTCACCTGGCGTTGAGGGCGAATCCAGGTCGCGATGGGGTGGCGGGCACGGTGTCACCGATTGGAGGGCAGCGTAAGAAGCCACGCCATCACGAGTGCCCAGAGCTCTGTGGCCAGACATGTAAATGATGGGCCCTGGCCCAGCAAATTAAGCGTGGAAGCTGCAGGCAAGTCCTGAGACATGCAGCTGGAGGACCAACTCTACCACCCTCGTCAAAATTAACCTAAAAAATGGTGACCACGCCCCTGCGATGTCGGCGCGCCCTTCAATGTCGATAGACGCCCCTCCAATGTCGGGGCCAAGGCAAAAGTTGTCTGACCGGGAAAGGCTCCGAAGTCCGATGATGACCGACATTGGAGGGGCGGCGCATACAAGTACCTCGCAGTCGCCGCAACTCTGACCAGCATCTCCCCACAAACAGTTCAGCCACGTAAGACATGTTTGAGGCTAATTTTGACGAAGGTTGTAGGCCTCGCGTGCATTCGAATTCAAGAGATCCAGTCCAGCCACGCTGGGCGCACAGTGGAACGTGGACTCTACAACCAACGCCCGAGGCACGCAGCCCCAGGGCAAATTCTAGGGTTACACGTGCAAGTGCATTCAACGCTCCAACCAAGGCACGCTGGGCGCGCACAGTCAATTCGATGGGCCCTCGCCCCGCCCCCACCTCGGCAGCGCCAATCTCCGCCGCCAAGGAATCACGCCGCCTCCATCGCCGTGAGCTCCTGGCGCGCCGCGCCGCCTGGGAGGCGCAGGAAGCCGCCGCTGGGGCGCCCGGAGCTGCGGCGGCACGCGACGCCGGCGGCCGCGATCAGCAGAGGCACGGTGGCGAAGAGCAGCGCTGCCTGCCCAAAGGACGTCCGACGGCCGCCGTGGCCGAGGGCGCTCTGCCCGTCCGCGCGGCTCTCGTCGTCCTTCTTCATGACCCCGAGCAGGCTGTCCACCCCTGCGAGGGCGCCCACGCTCTGCTGCACCCCGCCGAACGCGCCGGCGGATGGCGTGCACTGGCTGTAGTAGTCGCCGTTCTGCGTGCAGGTCGAGCCTTCTGCACAGCATGTTGGGCCGGTCCACTGCACCCCGCCGCACTGCTGGTAGGCCGCCGAGCACGCGCCGCCAGCTAGCGCGGCACCCGCCTGCACCGGCTGCAGCGGCTGCTGCGCAGGCTGCTGCTGCTGCTGCTGTGCAGTCTGCGGCTGCGCAGGCTGTGCAGGCTGTGCTGGGCACCACTGGCCCTGGCTTGCGCACGCCTTGCAACTCTCCTGCGACGCCCCGCACTTGGTGTCAGACGAGTACTTCGCAGCGGGGACGCAGCCGTCCGGGGCGCAGAAGTCGGCGCCGCTGCCCGCGAAGCAGCAGAAGGCCTCGGTCGCCGGAGTGTCCTGCACGTCCGCCACCTGCTGCGTGGCCTGCTGGAGCCAGGGGTTGCCCTGCTGCTGCACCTGGCTGGGCTGCTGGAGCGTGACCTGCGGCTGCTGGGGCTGCTGCTGCAGGTCCGCGCCGCATGACCCAAACCCCGCGGCGCTGCCGCCAGCGGCAGGTGCAGAGGTTGCCGGCGGCTCGAAGTTTGCGTTGAGAGCCAACTGCTGCACCTGGTAGTCGAACCATGCGCCGGCCTCGGGAGCCCGGGGCTCGGTCGTCTGGGAGCCGATGGAATCGCTGGAGCCGCACATGTTGTCGAATCGCGGGCACGCGCCGCCGTCGGGCAGTTCCTGGCTGCAGCCGTCCGACTCGCCCGGCGTCTTCAGCCAGAAGTAAGCGTCGATCATGCTGGTGTTGGCCACGTCGGTGGTGGACGGTACTCCGGCGCCGGCGTTGCGGGGGTTGCACCAATTCTTGCAGTCCTGGCGCATGTCCGCGACGCCGTTCCTCCCGGTGTCAATGACGGCGTGCGCGTCCATGCCGAGCAGGTCGTTCGCCGCCAGGATCAGGTCTTGGGCGTAGTTGAGCTCGTTGTTGCCAGCGCTGTACTGCCCCAGCAGGTCGCAGGGGTCCGCGCAGCAGGGGTCTGTTTTGTGCCGGCCATTGAGGCAGTATGCGTTGCGCCAGCCCTGGTCGGGGCAGAATGGGCACATCTGGCCCAACGGCTGGTAGTTCGCGACGTTCGTGGCAAAGCCGCGGATCTTTGCCATCGGGAAGGCAGCCTTCTTCAACAGGGCCATGAACTTTTCCAGGTTATCCTCCCAGCCGACCCAGCCGCCGTGAGCTGCGTCCAGGTAGACTGACACCTTCGGCACCTGGGTCGTCAGCTGCTCCAGCGCGTAGCCGATGCCCTTCGTGTAGGCGGCCTGGGTGGCGGGGTTGCCGCAGTGCGGGTGGTCCAGATTGGTCGCGAGGTTCGGCAAGCTGTCGGGCTCGACGACGACCACGATGGGCAGCTTGGACTCGTACTCCTTGAGCACCTTGATGAAGGGGTCGGCGTACTCCGTCTTGTACTCTTCGATGCCCTCGGCACAGTCCCCCGTCTTCTCGTAGTCGCACTTTCCGTCCTCGCCCGCGTAGCAGCAGATCTCACCGTTGGAGGCCAGGGCATCGCAGTCGCGGTTCGGGAGGTCGTACCAGATGACCACCACCAGCTCTGGCGGCGACTTGCTGGAGGCGTCCTTGAGGATGCCCTCGAGGCTCTTGGTGTCTGTACCGCGCACTTTGGCCTTCACGTCGATCCAGTAGGCGGAGGGCACCTTCTGCATCTTCAGCAAGTTCTCCTTCGTCTTGCCCGTAGCCTTCGCAATGGACCCGTCGAACTCCTTGGCGTTCACGGGGTTGACATAGAACGCCTGCCCCCGGAAGGGGTTCGAGCTCGCCGCCTTGCCCTCGGCCGCCGCCAGCAGGCCGGAGCCGAGCACGGCGGCCCACACGGCGGCAAGCGGCGCCATAACGCCGACTGCGCGGCCCCAGCTGGCACGCCGGGATGCGCGCGAGGGCTGCGCTGCGGACCCCGGGGCCCAAAAAGCCGTGACCCTAAACGCCTGCCGAGGAGGGAGGAGAGGCATGAGCAAGAGGGAGGAGGGGGAATAGAGGGAGAAACGAGACACATAAACTTTCGGCGCTGCGCGCGGACTTCTTGAATCTGCGCCTGCCCCCCCTCCCTGGCGCGCGGAGGGCGCCGGGGGCGGCGCCGCAGGCGCCGCCAGGGGGGCCCAGCGCAGATCCAAGAAATCCGCGCGAAGCGCCGAAAGTTTATATGTTTATGTGCTTTGTTTCTTCTTCTGTTCCCCCTCCTTCCTCTTTCTCCTGCCTCTCCTCCCTCCCTCCTCCCCCTCCCTCCTCCTCCTCCTCCTTCTCCTCCTCCTCCTCCTCCTCCTCCTCCTCCTCGCGCCTCCTCTTCCTCGTCCCTCTTCTCCTGCTCCCCCTCCCCCCTCTCCCTTTCCTGCCTCTCCTCCCCCCTCCTGCTCCTGGCGCTTCTGCTCCTTCCCGGGGGGGACGAGGCGCCCCCGAGAGGAGCGCGCCGCCCTCCCGAGGCGGGCCCTCCGTACGGCCGGCGCCGCCCCATCGGTCGTGCACCTCTGGCAGCGGCCGCGCCGCTCGGGGCCCTCGCCTCCGACGGGCGCGGCCAGTTCTGTCGGGGCGCGCGGGGCCCCGGGGGCTCTCGATATGCTCGCGTGGTTAGGAAGTCAGGACGGGGGGAGGTTTTGGCCTGTTTTCGGCCTCCGGGGGCCCTTACCAGGCCTCGGGAGTGTCAAAAAACGACTCAGGACGTGAAATCGGTCCCTGGGAAAGGGTCGGGACTTCCAGGGACCCCTTTCTGAAAAAATCGGGACGTCGCATGCCTGGGTCCACATCCAGCGCCTGGGAACCGACGTCCTGGTGCCCCAGCGGGTGGTGGATATGGATCTACAGTCGGCCCGTATCGGAAGGATGCGCGATGAGGATGCAAGGGCCTTGGACGCCCACCTCGAAGCTCTTCGAGCGGGGCGCGGCCAACGAAAGTGGCCAAGGATGGGCCGAGGAGGCAGGGATGCAAGGGTACCCCTGGGAAGGTTGCCCATCCTTATTATGTGGGTCGACTGTACCTGGGGACGGCCTTCCACCCCGTGGTCCACGGCAGCCCCTGGAGGCCGAAATCGAAGATGAGTCTAGCGTGGGCCCCAACCAATGAAGCTGTGCAGTGCGTGTGGGGCAATGCAATATAAACGAATAGCAACGCAAAGTAACGCAAGCAATGTAAGGCGCAACCCATGGCACTAAAAGACTCTGGACCAGCATGTGCAAACCATGGGCACAACCTGTGACGATCTCGTGGGTACAACCCATAAGTGCCTCCAAATCCCTGGGCTCGCATTTCCAACCTACGAGCGAACCATGGGCGTAACCGATGACGAAATATTGGGCGTAAGCTATGGCACGTCTACTGAACACAACCCGTGGCCCCCAGAAGCCCTGGGGAACAAATGCGCAAACCAAGGCGCAGCCAGCCTGTGGCGCAACCCACGGGCTCAACATGCGGCACCCCCAAACCCTTATGCACTGCCTATACCAAAGAGGGACCCTGTGAAGGCTGCTTGCAAAACTCGCAGGATCCTACAAGGGCTGCGAATAGACATCTCTCATGGGATCCTACTGCGGCTTCCTACGGCTCTCATCGGACCCTGCAGAGGGTGCCCACACCTCTGACAGGGTCTTACTATGGCTGTCTGCATCTCTGATACGATCCTGATAGGGCTGTGGACAACTCTGGCGGACTCCTTGTGGGACCCGCATACAGCTCTAAGAGGATCATGATAGAGCTGCCTGCGTGCTCATAGTAGGATCTTGCGAGAGCTGCGCACGGTCCATCTGCGACCCTGCTGTGGCTGTACACGGCCCAACAAGATCGTCATAGGGCTGCCTGCAACCCTTCAGGGCTCCCACTGGGCCTGCATGCAGCTCTAGGCCGCCAGCATGCTCCCTGGCACGTTGAGGCGCAATTCGCATGCCAAGAGCTGTCCGGTAGGGCTTCTGAAAGTGAGAGAGGTATGATCGCACCAGAGAGCCTGTCCGCATATGTCCACCCCCTGGGGGACAGCGCCCGCACTATGAGTCGGGATGCTCCCCAGAGACGCGTGCGCCTTGAGGGCAGCGCACAGTGAAGTGAGAGGTAGAGCTATGCAGGCGTTGCCACCAGCCAGTCCTGCACCATCGCACACAGAAAGCTCTCCCCCTGCCGACACCCTCCGCCTCGTGCGCCGGCCCTCTCTCTCCCGCGGCTCCCTGGGCCGCCCGGCGCCTTTCGCGGGCTTTCTCCTCAGCTCCCCATGGGCTCCAAGGCGGCTTCAGAGAGCCACTGGGGCCTGCGAGAGGACTCCACTGGATTGCTTCTGAAGCTTAGCTGCCCCGATACGCAACACGCAACACGTAGCGTGTTGACACGGAGCTCAACATGTAGACTGGAAACGCAGGTATGACGCGATGCTTTCGCCAAAACGTGGGCCAATACGTTGAGCCAACACGCAACGTATCGACACGGACGTTTTGAGCACGGTACGCGTTGCGTATCAAAACGGGCGTAGCGAGGCGGCTAAATTCTGGAGGCATCCAGCAAGCCCCGAGGAGCGCCCAGCAGGTCCCAAGAGGCATCCAGGAGGCTCCAGCGCATCCCAAAGAACACTTTCCAGGAGGCCCTCGAGAAGACCGAAACATACTGTTTCTCAGCGTGTTTCGCTGCCTTTCGCTTTTCGCGCTCTTCGGTCGAGGATGGGTCCACCTGCGGTCTTCGAAAGCAAACATGGGGCCCACTGACAGCCCCAAGAGTGGCTCCAGTGGGCCGAGGATGGCCTCAAAAGAGCCCCAAGCTCGCCCAAGAGGGCCTCCGGAGAAACCCCTCGTGCTTTCTGCGCGACGGGCTCGACTTCTTCGGCTGGCATCTCGTCTGAGTCAAAGCTTGTCAAAATAATGGTGGCTCGAACGCGGCATGACATTCTGAGGGCACGTCCAGAGCTGCTGCTCGCACAAATACGGCCGCATGACTTCCCAAAGGAGCCCTCCGGACGGCCACAAGGCGCCCCAATACGGCTCAACAGGGCCCCAGGCCCCAAGACGACTAAAGAGTGCCCGAGAAGAACCCCAGGGCTTCCCCACGGGAGCCCCCAAGGCAGCCAAAAGGCGGTCCAAATAGTCCCCGTGAGCACTCCTCAAGAGGTCGAGACGAGAGGCGTCTCGTGTGGCGGCCTCGTGGACGGTGTGAGAAGTGTCGCCACACAGAGAATGTTTCACTGGCACGGTGGCGGATTTGCCGCAGACACCCGGATACGATCCTGATCAGGCTGATCCTTGCACTTCTCTTCCTCCTCGTTGTCCTCATGCTCCTCCTCGCTACCCTCATATTCTCCACGTCGTCCTCGTCGTCTCCTCCTCGTCGCCCTCGCCTTCCTTTTCTTCTTCTTCGCCCAATACGCCTATTGGGATAGAGCGGCGCTTCCCTTTCTTGTCCGATCAGGTTTGCCGCAGGCACCTGGGTACGATCCTAATCAGGCTGACTACGCCTCTTACTATAGGATCCTGCCTGCAGATTTCGCAAGATCCTACTAGGCAGGGCCTCCTACACCTCGAAGAGGATCCTACTACGTTTGCCGACACCTCTACTATTGCAGCGACTACTATGGTTACGTGCAGCCGCGATAAGATCCGATTAAGGTTGCATGCAGCCCTAAGAGGACCATCGTGGGGCTGCGTGCAGCCTTCGTTGGATTCTAGCAGACCTGCTCACAGCCCCGATCGGATCCTAACAGGGCTGCTCTCGGATGCTTCTGAGGTTGCCGACAAGTCTACTCGGAAGATATTTAAGCCGCCTGCAGCCCTAGTAGGTTGTGCGAGTACATATTATGATAGATGTTACTGGGTGCGAGGGTAAATTGGTTTGGGGATGCATGAATGAACGGATTGACTGATGTCTAGATGCATTGGGGAATGAATGACACAACTTCTGGGATGCATGGATGTTGGATGTGTGGGTCAGTTTTTATGTATGACGCATGGATGTGTTGGTACTAAAGGTGTAGACTTATGACTGTTGGGATGGATTCGCGACGGAATCATGGAGGTACCAAAATATTCAGACATACATACATACATACATACATACATACATACATACATACATACATACATACACACACACATACATACATACATACAAACATACATACATACATACATACATACATACACATACACATATGCATATATGATCCAGGTCCCGGGTGCCACCCCCCCACCATGCTGATGGTATTGCCCCCCCCCCCCGAGGGGCCTGGGCCACCCCCCCCTGTGGATGTGGTGTGGCCTGTGGCCTGTGAATGTGGGGTGGTGGGGGCAGTCGTCGTAGTTTTCGTCTTCGTCATCGTTGTCGTCGTCGTCAGAGTCGTGGTGCCACTGTAATAGCGCATAATCACCGTAACCAGTGTGGGTGAGCCACTTCCGATGATGTCAAGTGCGCGCTGAATCTGGCGTGCGTCTGCCGGACGAATAGTCGAGACGGAACATACTGCGTCCACGCACGACGTGAAACTGCTAAATAATGAATAATTGTGAAGCGCAAACAAGACCATCGCAATTTTTCATCAACGTGATTTGTGACCGAAACACGTTGCGTGAACTCCAAAAGGCTTCTCCTCGTCCTCTTCCCTGCTCCTCACTCCTCGTTTTGCTCTCATCTTCCTCCTCCCTCCTCATGTTTCTCCTCCTTCTTTCTCACGCTCTCCTTTTCCTCCTGCTCCCTCCTCCTCCCCCGTTCTCCTGCTCTCCTCCTTCTTCTTCTCGCCAACCATCCTGCTGCCCCTTCGTCGTTCTGCGCGCGTGTGCAGGGGTGTACGTGATGTCGCTCGAATTTGGGCCTTCAGGCATATTGCCGTCGAGAGGGCACTTTTTCTCTTTCAGGCCACGGTTCGCAGCGTGAGCTTGCCTATTGCAGGTCCAGCCTGTCTGTCTGTCTGCCTGTCTGGGTCTGTATGTCTGCCGGCCGAACGAAGGCAAAAGAAA
Organism: Prorocentrum cordatum; assembly: GCA_963575745.1. Taxonomy (NCBI): domain Eukaryota; class Dinophyceae; order Prorocentrales; family Prorocentraceae; genus Prorocentrum; species Prorocentrum cordatum. Next base: position 30,519 of record CAUYUJ010007645.1, read on the forward strand.
AAGTGCAGATACGTCGCAACGGCGCTGAGGCCCACAAGCAGGCCGCAAGAGGAAGGGAAAGGACCAGGAGCAGCAGGAGGAGCGACAGTGAGGGCGCCGACAAACTAGTGGGGGCCCTGCCCCTTCCCTCTCGATTCTCCCCCCCCTCCCCTCCCCTCCGTCTCTCCCTTCCCCTCACCTCCCCCCTGTCTCTCCCATAAGTAAAAATCTGGGTAAGATTTCGATGAATTTCGTTTTTGGGGCACCGCAGTGCCAGGCAATGATCAGCTCACATGCCTCTCAAAGGACGGTCCTTGAGCCAAGACGGCAATGGAGCCAGTCTCAGTTGCAACTATGCCCTGTATCTCGCGACCCGCTGCTGTGATAAGTAAAGCACTTGAAGGGCCCCCACGGTTCTACAATCAACTCCATGCCCGTCCGCTCCCTTCCCCCTCCCCGTCCTCTCCATATCCTGCCCTCTCTCCGCCCACTTCCCCCGATACATTGATGCCTTGATGCATGCCTTCATGCACCGATGCATTGATACCTTGGTGCATTGCTCCACACCTCTCCGCACTCCCCCCAAAACCTCCACTACCCTCCCATTCCTCCACACCCCTCCGCACTCCCCAAAAAACCTCCGCTACCCTCACACTCCTCCACCCTTCCGCATTCCCAAAATAACCTCCCATACTGGCCCATTCCTCCGCACCCCTCCGCACTCCCCCTCCGCGCCCCTCCGCCCCCCCAAAACAACCTCAGCAGTGCCATTTCAAGGCTCACGTTTGCATATCTTCAGGCTTCTGTAAGATGTCGAACCTCGCAGCGGAACTCAGCTTCCTAGAGTGTTTCCCTGAAGCACAGGCATGGCACCTAACAGTCCTTGACAAGCAGAAGGCGTGCATAAAGAACACGCCAGCCATGCCGATCGACACTTTGCGCAGTGCCTTGAAGAGCGCCTCAGGGCTGCAGAGCGTACGCTTCTTCGTCAGGCCGCTGCTGAGCAACCTCGTCTTCTTTGATTCAGACGATTTCACGACCCACCACACCGACCTGGCAGAGATACTCAGTCTGAAGCCTCGGGCCCTCGTTCGCACCAACCCCACTAACTACCAAGCGTGGTTACTTCTTCCAGTCGCTCCCATCCAGCCAGGCACATTGGGCTGCCCGAGCCATGACCGCCCATGTCAAGGGCGACGAACGCTCCCTGAAACCAGCGCAGCCAGGGCGTCTGCTAGGCCCTACCAATGTGATGGTCGGGAAGGGGTGCCTCACGGAGCTTGTCCACCAGTCCCCAGGGGAAACCTTGGACGAGAACGTGCTGTTCAACATTGTTCCCAAGCAAGCGGTGGGCATTGAGGGTGCTTCGGTCGCTTCGGCGTCTGTTTCCGTCCACCAGAAGGGCGCGGGGGACCAGTCCGGCAAGGATTGGAAGCTCTGCTGCTAGTACTTCGAAAACCCTGCTGGCCATACCTTCCAGCAAGGGCTTCAAGACTTGCCCCCTCAGATGACGAAGACCCACCAGCAGCCCGAGTGGTGAGCCAGCAGGACGATCAAGAAAACCCTTGAGCGCGCCCAAGGGCACGCCGCCGTTGAGGCGGGGCCAGCGGCAGCCTCCTCCAAACCCGCCGCAGACAAGCAGAACGCCTAACCACAGCCTCCTACAGTCAACCCGTATAGTAAGGATGCGCGAGGAGGATGCAAGGGCCTTGGAGGGCCATCTCGATGCTTTTCGAACGGGGCGTGGCCAACGAAAGTGGCCAAGGATGGGCCGAAGGGACAAGGATGCAAGGCTATCCCTGGGAAGGCTGCCCATCCATATTCTGCGGGTTGACTGTATTCCACGTCGGGACCAGCAGGCGCCGTGCCAGGGCGAGGCACCAGGCGCGCGGAGGCGGCCTGCGTCGCCTGTTCTCGCGCCGGCGCCGAGCGAGGCCGCCCCGCGGCAGCGGCAAGGCCGCTCGTTTCCGTCGGCGACGCCCAGGCGATGATCGGCGTGGCCCTTCAAGCTCGCCTTCCACAGAACGCGCCTGCGACCCGCAGGCCGCGCAGGCAATGCCACAGAGAGTTCACCAGGGATGGCTTCTACAGCGACCAGTGGACTGCCGATGACTCTGCGCGCGCCTGCACGGGATGCGAGCCCCTGGGCGACAAGTTCCTGCGCCGCCTCAGGCTGGACTGGACGCGTAAGCAGCGCGGCCAGACGAAGGCCAGAGACATGTCCACCCCATCCCAGAGAAGAGCGGGGGGGACGCGAAGTGCATGGTCTGCGCGAACGGGAACGCCGCGGCGCAAGTGGCCTCATTCCACCTGTGCTGAACCTGCGCCAAGGAGAAGCACGCCCACCCAGCGGGGGAACTCCACGGACAAGAGGACGTGCAAAGATTGCTGCGCAGCCGCGCCCACCAGCAAAAGGGCAAGGACCACATGGCCGACATGAACGCCGCCAAGCGCGCAAAGAAGCCCGATGCAGCCTTGCCCGCCTGGGAGCGCAAGACGAAAGATGAGATAATCCTGTAATGCCTGCCTGCAGACCTACCAGGCGGTCGTCGCCCCGAGAGGCAAGCGCGATTGCTGGCTGCGTGCGCCTGGTAAGAGCGAGTCCGAGTTCACGGCGGCGGAGAAGATCCGGCACCTCGACGCCGCTCACAAGGATTTGAGCCACCTGCGGGGCCGCGACGGCACCGTCGGCGTTCTTAAGGAGGAGCTGGGGAAGAGAGTTCGGCCTCACGCGGTGCACGACGCCTCCTTCCACGTCCTGCGTCGCGAGGACCCGAAGGAGGACGAGGAAGGAGGGAAGAGGAGGAAAGGGAGGAGGGAGGAGGAGGAGGGAGGAGGAGGAAAGGAAATGGGGAGGGGGGGGCGGGGGCCCCGACCCCCGCGCAGGAATGTCGGGCGCGAAGCACATACGGGGGCTGCCGACTCTGAGCCGAGGCACTTGCCACGGCCGAGCTGCTCTGGCGAGGTGGTCGGATGGGGCCTGAAGAAAGCCGCCCTTGTGAAAGGCGACCCGTGGGTGATGCTCCTGGCCTTAGACTTCGCAGGCAATGAGGTGTTCGCGTGGGATCTGAATCTGGACAAGATCAGCCTCCAGGACGTGCAGTCCATCATCCTCTGCTTCGCGCACGACCAGGACCTCTTGGCCGTCGGCTGGGCGGACGACGGGGACCAGTTCCGAGACGTCGTCGAGGACGCTATGCACGAGGCTTTCGGCGTCAAGGCCAAGCACATCCCCCAGGCCATCCGCAGTCCAATGGGCTGGTCGAAGTGCATAACCGCATCCTTGATTACATGCACGGGGGTCAGCGGGAACGCTTGGCATCTGCTGGTGTGGCGTTCAGTAACTGCCTGGCGCGGCAGCGGCAGCCCACTCCGGAGACGCTCTGGCGAGTCTTGCGACCTACCGCCAGCCGGTGGCAGAACGCAGGCACGAGGGCGCTCGCGCATGGCAAACTGCCCGTCACGGAAGCCGAGTGGGAGGCCTTCCTGGAGCAGCACAAGAAGATCTTGGCCGAAGGCGCGGGCCCGCAGGCGTCGAAAAACTACAGCCACTGCGAGATGCCATCACGGACGTGAACTTCCGCCAACAGCTCGGTCAGCGCCTTAAGTGCCAAAGGAAGGTGGCCGCCAAAGGCCAACACGCGCTCGTGTCGAGGGACAAAATAATTAGCCTCAATGCGCAGTGCGTTTCGAAAGCCGGGGACGCGAAGCTCCAGCACCAGGAGGGGAGCGTCGAGAGTTCATCGTCCGGAAGGTCAGCGGCGGCTTGGTCGACGTCGAGGAGATCGGCACCGGCGTCGCGACAACCAAGCACGAAGCGCAGCTGAAACTGATGCCCGCGGCCTCCAAGCCCGACAAGCACAGCGGTCCTGGGGCTTTGAACGACTCGAGCCAGCCTTGGGTTCTAGGTGGCTGCGACTTGGTGTGGCTTGGGCTCGACGGGGAGAAATGGCGGGTCTTCGAGGTCAAGGGGGGCGGCGCGTGCTTCTACAGGGCGGCTAGCATCCGGCTGACAGGCGCGTTCTTCGATGACGGCGTGGATGAGCATGGCGTGGTCACCGAGTACGCGCAGAAGTGGCACCAAGAAGTCCACGGCCAAGGGGGCGAGGCTCCTGCGCGCGCAGATCATGAGGGAGATGCTGGACGACCCTTTGTGGATGAAGTCCCACGCAGTCGAGGACAGCTCAGACTTCGACATGGACGCGTATCTCCAGTACCAGAAGCAGCCGCACACCTTTGCCGCTTTCTTCAACGTCGCGGCCTTCGCGAAGTGCACGGGCGCGCAGTCGATGGTCTACCACAGGGGCAAGGAGATCGGGAACGTCCTCTCCAAGTCACGGGAGGAAAACGGCGACGTCACCGATGACGACGGCCCCCCACACGTCGAGGTTGAGGCGCCCCCGCTGCGCGTGCTGCTGTCGCCCAACCACTACGACCTGCCGTTCCAAGATCCGGAGGACGCCGACACGGGCGACGACGGCTCTGCCCCAGACGCCCCCCCCCGCCAAGCGGACCCGCGTCTCCAGGTGGGCGCCCAGGCGTCGCGAAGCGTCCCGCGTGTCGTTCGGCCTGGGGCTTTGTTGGTGCTGCGCGCGCCGCGCGGCGTCTTCCTGCTGTGCGCGTGCCACGCTTCGGCCGCGCGAGCTTTCCTGGTCATTCACGGAGCTGCTGCGTGAGAGCACGTCTGCGAGGCAGCCCTGCCGCGTCGGCGGGCCGAGACTCGCGCTCTGCGTTTCGCGCGCAAGCCCCGGCGCAATTCGGGAGCGACCGCCCTGGGAGGCGGGAGAGCGCTGCTAGCGTGCCGGTGAGTTGTGCAACATTCCATCTCCATTCTCCCTCCGTTTCCTCTCCTCCCGTTCCGGGTGTCTCAGGGGCGTGCGGCCCGCTGGCCCGAGCGTGCGCCGCGCTGGCACAGCAGCTGTGGCGCGTTCCGGTGTTACGTCTGCGATCTGAGAAAAAATCGTCATCGTCGTCGTCGTCGGTATCTTCGCCGCCGTCGTCGTCTGCCTCTGCCTCCCTTTCTGCTTCTTCATTCCAGAGAGGGCGTGAGAGAGGGGGGGGGAGCAAGGGAGACATGTGGGGGCGAGGGGAGCGGAGGGGGGGGGGAGAGGGAGGGGCGACGACGGCGACGACGACGACGGCGACGACGACGGCGGCGACGTCGTCCGCCCCCCATCCCATCTGGGATTGGGGGGTGGGGGGGGCCCGCAGAATCCTGGGGCCCATCCCATCCGGGGGGGGGCGGGCCCGCCGGACCGGGAGCCGGGATCATATATATATATATATATATATATATATATATATATGTCTGTATGTCTGTATGTCTGTATGTCTGTATGTCTGTATGTCTGTATGTCTGTATGTCTGTATGTCTGTATGTCTGTCTGTCTGTCTGTCTGTATGTCTGTATGTCTGTATGTCTGTATGTCTGTATGTCTGTATGTCTGTATGTCTGTATGTCTGTCTGTCTGTCTGTCTGTCTGTCTGTCTGTCTGTATGTATGTATGTATGTATGTGTGTATGTATGTATGTATGTATGTATGTATGCATGTATGTATGTATGTATGGGTGTATGTATGTGTGTATGTGTGTATGTGTGTATGTGTGTATGTGTATGTATATATGTATATGTATATATATATATATACATTTTTCCTTTTCCCTATCAAATGATAAGGGACCCCCCCCTGGATGGGCGTCACCTAATTCGCCACCCCCCCGGACGGGCTCAAGACAACCCCGAGAATGCCTGAAATTACCGCCAAGCTGGTCCGACTAGCCCCAGATGCCTTCCAAGACGCCCACAGATCGCTCTAATATGCCCCATTTCGTCACAAGACGGCCCAAGAGGCCTCCAAGACGCCCCGCACGGCCCCAAGACGGCCCAAGACGGCCCAAGACGGTGCAAGAGACTCCCAAGACGGCCCCGGAGACCCTCAAGACGGCTCCAAGAAAGGCTCCACGACGACAAGGGTCCCCCCCCGCGGATGGGCGTCACCTACTTCGCCCCCCCCCGCAGGTGCTCCGGACGGGCTCAAGACAGCTCCGAGAATGCCCGAAATTACCGCCAAGCTGGTCCGACCCGCCCCAGAGGGCTTCCAAGACGCCCAAAGATCGCTCTAAGATGCCCCAGTTGGTCCCAAGACGGCCCAAAAGGCCTCCAAGACGCCCCAAACGACGACGAACCTCAGCAAGTACAGGAGGGGGAAAAAAAGGAGAAAGAGGAAGGGAGGAAGACGAGGGTAAGGCTGAGGAGCAATGACAGGGACAACTAACGATCGAAAACGAAGCCGTCAACGTGAACCAAAAATTGGTTCGGCCCGTTGGGTTGTTCCGCGCCCCGGGACATGCTCTTTCCTTACGAAAACTCACACCCACGACAGCCCATGGACGCCGGCGTGCCCTGAGGGCGCCAGACGCCCCCCATCCGGGCCCGAAAAAGAACAAGCAACCGTCGACGTGAACCAAAAATTGGTGCGGCCCGTCGGGTGGCTCCGCGCCCCGGGAAATGCTCTTTCCTTACGAAAACCCACACCCGCGACAGCCCCTCGACGCCAGCGTGCCCGGAGGGCGCCAGACGCCCCCCATCCCGAACACGAAAAAGAAAAAGCAACCGTCAGCGTGAACCAAAAATTGGTTCGGCCCGTCGGGTGGCTCTGCGTCCGCGCACATGCTCATTCCTTACGAAAACAGACACACACACACTCACACTCACACTCGCACTCACACACACACTCACATTCACATTCACATTCACATTCGCATTCACATTCACATTCACATTCACATTCACATTCACATTCACATTCGCATTCACATTCACATTCACATTCACATTCACATTCACATTCACATTCACATTCACATTCACATTCACATTCGCATTCACATTCACATTCACATTCACATTCACATTCACATTCACATTCACACACACACACACACGCGCGCACGCACACGACGGCCCCTCGGCGCCACCGCGCCCGCAGAGCGCCAGACGCTCCCATCCGGGGCCCCGAAAAAAAACAGCCGTCGACGTGAACCACAAATTGGTTCGGCCAATCGGGTGGTTTTTCACTTCCAAACATGTTCACTCCTTACAAAAACACACGCCCACGCAGCCCTGAACCGTCGAGCTCGCGACAAACATCAAGTTTACACCCCTATGGCAATGAAGGTTCAGGAGCTCGCCACAATCTGTGACCACATAGCGCGGCGAGGTACCAGACCCGCGCTCCTGCGCCAAGGATGAGGATGAGGGACAAGATGTTGTGGCGAAGCGAAGCGAGCTAACAATATATGGTATATATATATACACACATCGGCGCTACGAACATGTTGGCCCGCCTCTTGCTTCCATCAAGACGCGTCTTGGTTGGAGGCACCATTGCGAATTCAAGCTGAAGCAGTGCCGACCTCTATGTGCGAGGAAATCCTGGGCGGGAGCGCCACTTCGAAATCGAACCAGAAGGTGTCGAATTCCGATGTTTAGGAAATTTTGGGCGAGAGCGCCACTTCCAAATCGAATCCGGGGGGCTTCGAATATTGTTTCGAGGGAATTCCTGGGCGAGAGCGCCATTCCGAAATCGAACCAGACAGGTTTCGAATTCTAGCTTGGAGGAACTCTTGGGCGGGAGCGCCATTTCGAAATCGAACCCGAAAGTTTCGAAATCGGTCTAGAATGTTTTTCGAGGACGTCTCAAGGGAAACCGTCGATTCGAAATGGCAACACCGTTCGACATTAAAAATGTTAAGTTTCAGACACAGAGATTTCGAAACTATGGTTTTCGCTTGAGACTTCCTCCAACGAACGATCTCGACTGGATTTCGAAACCATCGGGTTCGAATTCGAAACGGCAGTTTCGGCCGAGACTTAACAAAACAGAACTTGGACGAAACGTTGTGCTGGGGCCGCACGGCCTAACGGGCCCCTTTGACGTCTCCTCTATTGTCGCGGGCGCAACGCCACTGACAACGTTGCGACCAGCCCCAATGGTTTGCCCAAAACATTCCTTGTTTTGATTCACCGTCATCATATGGTTACAACATCATCATTACTCCTCTTCTTATTTCATCATCGCATTCCTTCTGCAATTCTCTGTGCATGCACGTATGCGCGCGCATGCGTCTGACTACCGCGTTATCTGGGCCCTGCAATATCTGCAGTGTGCACATCAGGAGGGGAAAGGGCGGCTGCCGACGATGGTCGTCTTGACGACGACGATGAAAAAGGACTGCATGTTTCGTCGCGCGCGCCCCCATCTCTGCGCGCGAGCCTGCTGTCTGCGAGCCATGGCGGCGGCGCGCCGCGGAGAGACTGCTGCGGGCATGCTTGCGCCCCCTACACGCCCGCCCCAAAAGAAAATTCAGCTCGCCCCCCCCCTCCTCGGCGGCCACGGCCCAAACGCATGCCCCCGCGCGGAAGCGCTCGCGCGGGGGCAGCTGCGCAACGCCAGTGGCCAGCGCGACACGATAGCGGCGCGAAGCGTCCAACGCGCTGGCCACGCCCGCGCGCCTCAGTAAGGCTGCTCCTGACAGAGTCTGAACCGCCTTCTTGGTCTCGCTGGCGCTGTGCCTACCCACGTTGCCCACGCGCCGCATCGTGTTCTTGATGTGCCCCTGCGCCGACTCCACTGAGTTATCCCCCGCCGCGAGCTTGAAGCGCAACTTCGTCTCCTGGGCGGCGGGCGCCCTGCCGCGGGATTGACGGCGCAGCGCGGCGGCTGTGCGCTTCGGGGGCTTGCTCTTCAGCAACCTCGTCACGGGTGTGAAGACCTTGTCCTGGTGGTTCACGCCAGGCAGGCTGGGCGCGCCGATCTCCGCGGCGGCGGAGTGGAAAGCTTGGGCGCCGTCGGGCGCCGGCGCCGTGCCCTTGCCCATGGCGTGGGCCAGGGGGCCGCGCACCTCCGCCAGCGACTCTGGGCCGCCAGGCCCACGCTTCGCCTTGGAGTTCCTCGCCGGCAACATTGAGGCCGTCCACTTCTGTGAGAACCGCCCCTTCACTGCCAGCCGACGGCGCTGGTGGCTCTTCATGCCGCCCGTCAATTTCTTGCATGCCATGCGGGAGCTATCAACCTCGACTATGTCGTCCTCGAACACTGTGTCGCGGGTGCGCTCCACCTCCGAGTGCGCCAGCGCCACCTTATGCATCGTGTAGAACTCCGACACTTTGCGCTCTGCGGCCCTGCCTGATACTGTCACCCTTCTGCCGCGCGATCTGGGCTGCGGCGTCGCTGGGCAACTTGCATCCCAATGTATGGGCAGTGCGCAAGCACATCTTGTCGTCGCGATCGTAGCCTCCTGCGTCGAAGCGGGCGAGCGGCGTGTAGGCCGCGTCTGGGTGGGCGAGGCGCGGGCGGCTGCAGTTCGCTGCCGCGCACCTGAAGCCGCTGCCATTCTTACTCATCTCGCCGCCGCGCTGCCAGCATGCAACCGACGCCGCCTCGCCGCGACGTGGCAGAACGCCAGCCTCCAGCAACGCCTTCTTGGCGCCGTTCTGGTTCAGGGCACCGATCTCCTCGCAGGGCTGCTGGTCCAAGCGACAGCATCGCAAGTGATAGCTGAAAGGAGATTGCGTCGCGTGGGGGGCGCGAGTCTTGGCCCCGACGCTAGCAACGCAACGAACGGCAGTGCAGACGGGAAGACGACGGGGAGGGAAATGAAGAGGATCGCAATGGCGACGAGGAGGGAGCGCGAGGTCAAAGAGGAAGAAGGGGATGTAGGGGAGGCTCATAGAAATAGGAACGCCTTGGGAACGAGGGCGGAATGCGAGGTCAAGGAGGAGAGGGAGGAGATGAGAGGAGGAGAAGGAGACTGACGGAGAACGAAGAAGGAGGGAGAAGGATATGGGAGGAGGGTTGCCAGGAGAAGAAGGAGGCTGGCGTGTAGAACTGTGGGGATAGTATTGCACCCGACGCGGGCGTTGCGCTCAAAACCGATCGGTGCTACGCCCGGCGAGGAGGGCATTGCGCCCAGAGCTGATGGGCATTGCGCCCAACGAGGATGGCACTGTGAACTGTGTGAGCGACGCTTCCAGATCCGATGGGCGTTGCGCCCGACGAGGAGGGCATTGCGCCCGATGCGGGCGTTGCGCCCGATGCGGGCGTTGCGCCCAATGCCGACGGGCATTGCGCCCAACGGAGAAGCCATTGCACGCGATGCGGGCGTCGCGCCCAAAACCCATGGGCGCTGCGCCCAAAGAGGAGGGCATTGCGCCCGATATGGGCGTTGCGCCCTAGAGGCATTGCGCCCAACGAGGATGGCAATGTGCACGGTGTGGGCGACGCTTCCAGATTCGATGGGCGTTGCGCCCGACGAGGAGGGCATTGCGCCCGATGCGGACGTTGCGCCTAGAGCCGATGGGCATTGCGCCCAATGAAGCAGCCATTGCGTGCGACGTGGGCATTGTCTCAGACCCCATGGGCATTGCGCCCGACGAGGAGGGCATCGCGCCCGATGTAGGCCTTGCGCCCAGAGCCGATGGGCATTGCGCCCAACGAGAATGGCACTGTGAACTGTGTGAGCGACGCTTCCAGATCCGATGGGCGTTGCGCCCGACGAGGAGGGCATTGCGCCCGATGTGGGCGTTGCGCCCAGAGCCGATGGGCATTGCGCTCAACGACATGGCATTTCACGCGATGTGAGCATTGTTCTTGACTCCATGGGCGTTGCGCCCGACGAGGAGGACATTGCGCCCGATGTAGGCCTTGCGCCCAGAACCGATGGGCATTTCGCCCAACGAAGCGGCCATTGCACGCGATGTGGGCATTGACCCAAAACCCATGGGCATTGCGCCCGACGAGGAGGGTATTGCGCCCGATATGGGCGCTTCGCCCAAAGCTGATAAGCATCGCGCCCACGGCAGAGGAAGCGGTAGAGGGGGGAGGACGAGGAGCAGGAGAAGGAAGACGGAAGAAGGCGATCGACGGGAGAGGGGGAGCAGGCAGGACGAGGACGAGGAAGAGCAAGACAGTGGATCGGAGAGCGAGGAGAAGAAAACATCGGAGGAAGGGATTGGGGTGGAGCAGGGGGAAGTACAATGCGGAAGAGAAAGGGGGAGACAGAGAGAGGGAGGTAGGAAGATGAGGACAATTATGAAGAGGAGGAAGGGGAATAAAAAAAGGGAGGAGAGGAGAAGAGGGAGGAGGGGACGAATCTCCAACGATACGAACAATCGCGACGATGGCCACACACGATAGCCGCACCCAGAAACTCCATCTGATTCTCTTGGATGCTGCCCGAGTCGCACTCCTTCATTTTAACAGATCATCCTCCTCCTCCTCGTCCCCGTCCTCTTCCTCCTCATCCTCCTCCTCCTCCTCCTCCTTCCTCCTCCTCCTCCTCCTCTTCTTCCTCCTCCTCCGCATCCGCACCTGCCTCCGCATCCTCCTCAGCATCATCATTTTCCCTCCTCTTCTCCTCCTCCTCCTCCTCCTCCACCTCCTCCCCCTTCTCTTGGATTCCCCCTCTTGGATGGCAGCTCCATAACCATCAACGCCGGCTCCCGCCTGAGAGGTTGCCAAACAATTCATTGTGAGGAGGCTCCCACCTGAGAGGTCCCCAAAAAACAAAAGGAGGCTCCCGCCTGAGGGGTCCCCCCCAAACCCAAACAAGACAAGGCTCCCGCCTGAGAGGTCCCCCAAAAAACCCAAACAGGGGGAGGCTCCCACCTGAGAGGTCCCCAGAAAAACCAAACAAGATGAGGCTCCCGCCTGAGAGGCCCCTTAAAAAACCAAACAGAAGGAGGCCCCCGCCTGAGAGGTCCCCAAAAAACCCAAACCGATGAAGGTTCCCGACTGAGAGGTCCCCAAAAAACCCAAAGAAACCCAAACACCATGCCTCTCATCCCTGCAACTGCCCCCAAAAACAAAAAAAACAAAGTTCCAGGAGAGATCCGACGCCGCTGCCCCAGATGCATTGACGAGGGCCGCCATCTCCTCTGGAGCTTTGTTTTTTTAGTTTTTTGGGACAGTTGCAGGGATGAGAGGCATGGTGTTTGGGTTT
>CAUYUJ010007646.1:0-37500 GCA_963575745.1 Prorocentrum cordatum
GCGCTGCCAGACGCCACCGCGGCCTAACCCCTCGCCGCGCAGGGGACATGCGGTTAGGGCAGTGCGCCCCAGCCGTCTCCGCGCCGCCCCTGGGAGACACATCCAGGGCCACAGACGCTGTGCAGGGCTTGCTCCACGTAGTACCCCACGTCGGATCACCAGCAGTTCCCTTCGTCTCGTCAGGCGCTGCCCGCAGCCGCTGCGGCCTATCCCCTCGCCGCGCAGGGGGCAGGCGGCTAGGGCAGGTCGCCCCAGCCGCCTCCGCGCCGCCCCTGGGAGGCACATCCAGGGCCACAGGCGCTGTGCAGGGAGTTCTCCGCGTAGCGCCCCGCGTCGTAGCAACAGCAACGCCCTGTGTCGCGTCGGACGCTGTCACCATCCGCTGCGGCCTAACCCCTCGCCGCGCAGGGGACAGACGGCTAGGGTGGATCACCCCAGCCGCCTCCGCGCCGCCCCTGGGAGACACATCCAGGGCCACAGGCGCTGTGCAGGCTGTACTCCTCGTAGTACCCCACCTCGTAGCGCCAGCAGCTCCCTGGAGTGCGCCCTCAGAAGCAGCTCGCCGACCACGCTGCCCCTGGCTGGGCGCCTCCATTGCCATTGGCTCCGCTCTTCTTCTCGAAGTACTCCTCGTAGTACTTGCCTCCGCAGCCACTGCCTGGCCTCGGAAGCTGCCCATGATCTCTGCGCGGCCTCGAGCAGCATGTTTCCCGCTGTGGTTGCCGCTGAGCGCCTGGGCGCCCATGATTGCCTCCAACGTCTGCTGCTCGAGGACCCCGCTTGCCCTTCCCATGGGATTCGGCCCATGGTCCTTCTGCCCGCTCTCAGTGCGTCGTCCCGATGCCGCCTGAAACAGTGCCCAGAGACTTGGCTGCCGTGCTCGTCCTCTCTGCTGCGCACCTCCATCATGCGGTTGAGGCCCTGCTCCTGCCTCCTTTCCGCCGCGACTGCTCGGTTGGGGCCCTGCTCCTGCCCCCTTTCCGACGCGGTCCTTGGCGAGGACGCTGTCTCCGTCAGGTGGTTGAGGCCTTGCTCCTGCCTCCTTTCCACCTTCGCTGCTCGGCTGAGGCCCTGCTCCTGCCTCCTTTCCGACTCGGCTGCAGCGTGCACCGTCATCAACACCGTCTCCGTCTTCATCGGCCGCGGGTAGGGGATCGCCAGGATGTTGTGCCGCAGGGGGCACATCAATGACGTGGCGACGCTGAAGTCCCTCAGGCTCACTGGGCGCCATGGAGTCAGTGGGCGTCCCCGTTCCCGTGCAAGCACTACCCCCATGTTGAGGATCGGTCGCTTCAGGATCTCCGTGTCGCGTGCGTCCGAGGATCGTGTTGTTGTCGTCGTCCTGCTCGCGCTTCGCTTTTTCCTTTGCCTTTATCCTTTCCATCATTGCTGCCATCTTGTGCTCGTACCCCGTGTCCTCCGCCATCGCCACAGGTCGAATGACACAGGTCTTCGAAATCAGAGGGGGCAGGGTCTTGGGCATTAGCCTACACAGGGGGATCGTCAAGTCCATATGCCTCGCCAGCGTCTTGTGTGGGCCCAAACCCCGCCGTGGATTCGTCAGCGCTTCTACGCCTTGTCGGGTTGGTGGCTTGCACTGCCTCCTGAGTTTCTGCCGTCGACGTTGTTGTGCCCAAGCACCGCAGCCAACACAGACAAAGACCGTGGGGACCGCGTCGTCGCTGAGCCCGTCACCCTCCTGGTTCACCGCCACGAGGTGATGTCCGAGTGGTTGGTTGAGGAAGGCCTTGAGGAAAGTAGGGGTGCCAGCACATCCATTGAGCATAACTTCCGTCCCTGGGCTGTTGATCTTCAAGCACGCCTTACATTGAAGACCGAACCTTCCTTCCTCCCACTGGTGCCATCCGTCGGTGCGCGTACTCCTTGCCCTCTTGGCCTGGGCTGCTCGCCTTGTCCATCGCTCTTGAGCATCACGATCAAACAAGGGTAGCACTGCCGCAACCAACTTCGCAAAGTTCTTGATCCTCACAGTGGCCGCGTCGATGGCCTTCGCGAAATCCTCGCTGATAGTTGCATGCATCGCCGCACCAGCTTTGGCTCGCACGTCCGCATAGACATTGGCATCTGTGAGCCTCCTTGTGGCCATATCCAGGCCAGCATACTCCACTCCCGAACGGTGCGCCTTCACGTGCGTCACGCTGCGGAGGAAGCGGAAGCCAGGAAGGCTCTGAGCGAACATGGCCACGCACGCGTATGCCGACTTTGACCGTAACTGCTGCTCGTGCGTGAGAGCCGCCATCCTGACCGTACCCATGAAGTCCGCGTAGCCATCGGCAGGTCGGTCTGCCACCTGTCCTGTGTGCGCGTAGGCTAGGTACTCCGCCATCGCCGAGGACTGCGGAAGCGACGCTGGCACTGGGGCGTGCATAGTACATAGTACTTTGTCCGAATGTGGATCCATTAAAGCGATAGCCCATCCAGCACGTTGGAGCTCCAGGATATCTGGCTTCGTGCAGCTCCCGTCGAACGAAAGCTCCATCTCCAGATCCGTCTCAGCAAGCACTGTTGCAGCCATGGTCTCGGGCGTGCAAGCGAAATCGTTGCCATCACCGTCAAGAATCACGCTGCCAGTGCCGAATTGCATGTCAGGAATTTCCCACTCAGGATATGCAAAGGCCCCTTGGGTGACAACACGATCGTCTGGCGCTTGGCGGAGCTCCTGAAGAAAAGACTCGGGGATTTCAGCTTCCTGACGTGCTTCTACGACTTCTGGACGAGTGCACTCCGCCAGCCTATGCACCAGCGTGTCCTCATCCCCACATTCGCACTTGCCGTCCGTGAGGTATCCTTTCTCCTTCGCTTTTTGACGTGTCCATACTCCATCACATGCGCAGTTCATGATACAGAACTTCTGATATTTATTGAACTTCCTGGACTTGACGTGTCGCCGAAGAATATCGAAGGTGACTCTTGTGTAAGGCTGCATGTCCCACTTCTCCGCTAGAGCTTTCTCATGCTGCACTGCTAGGCCTTGCCTCAGCATCATTTCAAGGAGGCCAGGGGTGAGTTGCCCTACATGCACCTCATCACCTCGATGGTTGATCCAGAGTAACCCTGTACGCGTTTGCCACCCAGCTCGTTGCACTGAGAGTGCTGCGCGTTGAAGGGGGCCACGTGTCTTACTCCACTGCTTGACCACTCCAGGTTCGGTAACTGCCCTTCTCCACCAGGCTTCCAGCAATGCAAGAGGTACAGCTGCGGTATCAGGCCTGGCTGTGGCTGCCCACACCATCCTTGACCATTGGAGGGCAGGAGCCAGTGCTTGCGTGGCAGCAGGGTCGCCGAGCAGCACCAGCTTCGCGCTCGCGGAGGTGCCGCCGTGGTTGGGCTTGACGTGCTTGTTGTAAACCCGCCTTAACTTCAGGAGTTCCCCGTCGTTGACCCCGTTGACCTCCACCCCGAATGTATACGCAGGCCTCGCACCAACACGGTAGATCTTCCCAATTCTCTCCGTCTTTTTGGCAGCGAGCGCCTTCTTGAACTTCCGTAGCTTCCTCAGCCTTCCGCCATGCGCATTCTGTCTTGCCCGAAACTTGCCACGCGTACCTTTGGCATTCCGAGCGCTGCCTCCAGAAACGTCAGTGCCCAGATACGCCGTACTTACTCTTCAAGCTGATCTTCATATCAAGGTGGAGCCGGCGACTGACTTCATCACTTATGGCCTTGGTGCTCGAAATGATGGCAAGCTTCTCGTTGATGCTGGCCCCTAATGCACGTGCAACCTTGAAGAAGCCTTTTGTAGCATTCACCGCCTGGTCAATCACCATCTGCTTGCAACTGCTGTTGACGCCAAGGGCTGTGTCGTCGATGTAAGAAGCGAAGCGCACCAGCGGATGCAAGGTCGTGTACATATCGTACTGTTCGACGGCGTGAGCCTTTATCACCACGTCTGCATACGCATCTCCAGCTGGCAGCCCTGCATTCGCATGCCTTGGGGCTCCTCCGTGGTGGAGTCGCAGCCGTATGATCCTTGGCCCCCTCCATTGATTGTAGACCACCTTGATCATCGGAACTGGCATGCCAAGGCGCATCAATTTGTCACGCGCCTGGTCCAATTCGATCGTCTCGTAATACTTGCTGTAGTCTGCAACTACCGTGACCACGAACCTGTCCTGACATACGTTCTGCTCGTTGTCCGCTGCAAGGGTCCACGCACTGTCAACTGCGCTTCTCCCTGATGCCGCTCCCCAGTAGGTGCGGTCCAATCTCTGCTGGATCATGTCGAGGCCAGGCCTTCTCATCTTCTGCCATACTCTGTAGGCCGCCGAGTACAGAATAATCAACCTGTGTCCTCCAGCAGCTTTGGGCAACATCGGCATCACCATCCACGTAAGTTGAATGGGAAATACTCCGATCGCCTCCACCGCCTGGAAGATGTCACAGAGGCCCTCCAAGGATTCGTCGCTCAAGTGCTGAAAGTGCGAGGGGTGGATGCCGTCCAGGCTGCTCGAGGTCTTCGTGGTGAACGCCTTCGACGCTGCTCTGATCATACCTGGACTTGGTCTATCCATGGTGCTGCGATCAGGTACCCAGACGTGCGGTGCCTCCTCAGTCGCCTTCCAGAGTTTGTGGTGCTTGGCTTCCATGTCCAACACTATCTGGTGAGGGTGTCCGCTCATGCCGTCTGTGGTGGTCTTGCACACTACCGTTGGCGCCTGCACACTGTTGATCTTGGTTACGCGATGGAAGCGCCCAGCGCCTCCCGCACATGCAATATCGCACCAGTCCTTCCAGCGAGTGGAGCTATCTCGGTCTGCCTGCTGCTTCGCATACTCCATATCTTCTTCGCGTTCAGCAAGAAATTCGTGTAGATCTTCGCTGGATGTTGAGGCATGACCAATCAACCGTCTAGCTCGTGTGACAGAGGCGTCGAGACGATGATTGACATTTTGGCCCACATAATCGGTCTCCAGGAAGCCTTGGATTTCATCAGCGAGTTGCCTTTCTTGCTCTTGGCCACGGCCGTTCTTGAGCACAGCGATCCCTCTGACAGCATCTGCGAACCATTGCCAGCCATCAGCGACTGCCTGGATACCTTCAGCGTCTTGGCCTTCATATGCATAAGATATCCACTTGGGTCGGATCATGCCCTTGAAATTCTCTGGTGCCTGGGTGAACGTGCCCGTGATGTGGCCAAGCCTTACTGCAGCCTTGCACGCCCAAAAACCCCACGCTCGTGATAGCACCTTCCACGCCACTGCTACTGGAGCAACCGCTGCTTGACGAGACGCTTCTGCAGCATAGCTCCGCTCGAAATTCCAGTCGGCGTCGTACCACAATGGGCCCACAACTTTGTCGGGTGCAATCTTGGTCCCTCCAACATATGTAAGGTATTGCATTGTCGTTCCATGGCCACACAACGATAACTGGACAGGGCGGTGCGGTTTCTTATGCCATGTCTTATCTACATGGCATTTCCTCATCAGCCTCATGGCTCCAGAGCTTAGGGCGAAGAAGTCGATCGTTGTGGCGCTGGTCGGTCCCCTGCATGTGACCTGGCCTGGGCTGACGAGTCCGACTTGTGCGTGCACTGGGAAACCCGATGCCTCAACCTCTTCGATAGACATATTCCAATCGCCTCCTACCAGACATGGGCACTGTTGTCCTGCCATCGCGAGCCCTACGCTCATGAGGATCCTGGCATTCCTCGTCGTCATGCCCTCGGCCGTGTGCAGGTAAATGTTGAAGACGTTGAGTGGCGGCCATCCTTCCAATTCCACGAGCACGTGCTGCGCTCGATGGGCTACCAGCTCAGACCCGAAGGCAATCTGCTCATTCGTCTCGCTTTGTCTTCGAGCCGCCGTAGATGCAGGATACTCAGGGCCTCGTATCCCCACGCCTTCCCTTGCGAAAATAGCCAATCCGCCTGACGGGAGATGTCCATTTGTAGGCTTCCCAGGAATGACCATCATCTGCCACTTGCGGGAGCTAGCCCATGTACTGAGTGCTTCGCATTCCCAATCAAAGTGTCCTATTTCTTGCGCTAGAACAACCAGCGCGCTAGTCCTCTCCAATCGAAGCTTAAGCGTCCGCTTACCTTGACTGGCATTGAAGGTCTCGAACAAATGCTCGCGTGCCATGGATACAGGCGCAGGGGCAGCACATGTCTTTCCACGACGTACGAGTAACCCACTTACTCGCGGCAGGGTGCTAGGATTTGCACCCTCCTGTTGGTACTGCGGACACTCCATCTCTCTTTCGAAACTTGGTTTTCTGGATATCGGCCACCATGTTGGATAGCTGGTCCATGGAGATGTCGTTGCCGTGTTCTCCCTTGCATAGCTTGGTATGAAGAGCTTCGACGTCCTCCGTGGTCCACTGGATGCCGTTGCCACGCTTGGAGGACTCGCCATTCTCGCCATTGTTGTTGCCTTCGCCTCCGCTACTTGACCCATCAAGACCGTCATCATAATCAGGGCCAACAGGAACTTGCGTCCCGTTCCTTGGCGCAGGAGATTTGGGGATAGATACCTCCAGCTTCTTCTGCACCAACTTTTGTAGCTTCTGGAAATTGGCGTCCGCACGGCACTGGTGATAGAACTGCAGCAGTCCTGGATCCTCCTGGAAGTCCGTGAGGTTGACGTCGAGCGCCATGATATCCTCGGGGATGGTCGGACCAGCGTCATCGGAAGCCTCACCTCGGGCAGCTTGCACTTGCCGCTGATGACGCTCTGCCTCCGCTTTGAACTGCTCGACCTCGACTTTCTTCGCCTCGATCGATGCCGACTTTTCCGATATCTTCTCCTGCAGTCGTTGTAGCTGCAGCAGCATCTCCTCATGATCCTTCGTGAGCTTGTCAAGCTGCGTTCTGCTGCGCTCCAGCTTCTGCGATGCCAGCTTGTACGCCGTTGCTGGGGGCCGCAGGTCGCGGATCTGCTCCCTGAACTTGTCAATATCTGCCTTGTGGTACGCGTGGGCCGCACCGTCCTGCTCTTCGTATTTGACAGCTTCCTTGAGGGCACGCTCATGGTAGTTGATCTTCTCCTGCAGCGCCGTCCTCTTGGCGAAACTGGGGTCCTTCTCGCTCTTCTCTTCCGTGGCCTGGTGCTGGTCGCCTTCCGCGCGAAGCCACGGTGTGGGGCCACCCTTGCCGACGAGATTCCGCAACTTCGCGAGCTCGGCTTCCATGAGCTTGAACTTTGAGCACCACGGGGCAGGCTTCTCAGTGAGCCCGCTACCTCCTGCTCGCTTTGACGGTGCATCACCTGCGCGTGCGGCTGCATCTGCCTTCTTGGCCGCGTTGATGATGCGCTGGGGCGCCTGCTTGCCACAGGTGCACTCGATGCGGCACGCCCAATTGCCATCCATGCCGCAGGAGCAGCTCCAGTATGGCTTCTTCGAACCTCGTAGCACCCTCTGCCGCGGCTGCTGCTCCTGCGCCTTGGCCGGCGCTGGCGCCATGGCCCCTGCTGGGGAACCGTGATGGCTGTCCAAGCGCTGGGCCGCACTGCGCAGCCTCGCCGCCAGGCCTGGAGACAGGCGACCCGCCCAGGCGTGGAGGAGGGCGCGATCCTCCTTGCGTCGGAGTCGCGCTCGATGGTGGGCGGCGGCCTCCCTGGGAGCCGCCGTCGCGCGAGCGCTAGTCTCAGCGCGCGACAGGAGCCGAATCCCCCTCGCCTGCAGCCCCGCAGGCGCCCGAAGGGGGGCGGCAGCTCCTCGCGAGCCGAAAAACTAGGTGGGGTCCAGGAGGCCACAGGAGGCCCAGGAGGAAGCCCCAGGAGGTCACCAGGAGGCCCCAGGAGGCCCCAGGAGGCCCACGCAACTCGGAGCTCTGAGACGCCGCGCTCGAGGTGGTCCGGCCCGTTTCGCCTGAGACGTCCTCGCAGCACGTTTCGCCAGAGACATCGTCGCAACTCTGGGGTCCGAGATGCCGCGCGCGAGGTGGTCCAGCCCGTTACGCTGGAGACATCCTCGCAGGTCTGGGCTCCGAGATGCCCTGCGCGAGGTGGTCCGGACCAGCTCGCCTGGAAGAGGCCTGAAACCTGACTCTGAGATGCCCGTGGCGCAAGGTGGTCCAGCCCGTTTTTCGCGCAAGCATTCTCGCAACTCTGAGCTCTCAGATGTTGCGCAAGAGGTGGTCCGCTGGGGCCCAGAAGACCACATGTTACATATCCACCCCTGGGACCCTGTGAGGCCCCAGAGAGCTTCAGAGGCCGCAGGACGCCCCAGGACAAGGGCTCCAGGGGTCCCGCAAGGAGATTCCCAGGAAGGCGCCCAGGAGCCCCAGGAGGCCCCCCTATCAGAACGTGTAATTTAATACACATCCGGTGGCCCGATTCGTTGATTTTCCTGCTCGTGTGCTTGTGGCCCCGTCCCCATTTTGGGGGTTTTGTCTCTTCACCGGCCAAGTGGGACCCTTCACCGGCCAGATGGGACCTTTCACCGGCTGATCCGTTCACCGGCTGATTGGGTGTTTCACCGGCTACGTCTTTCAATTGAAAGTTGATTGTAGTGTTCGCGCGTACGCCACCAAGAACGAGTGTGGAGTGCTAAGGGTTGCCACAACCGTTTCTGCAATTACTTGTTTTTTGTTGTTTTTTGGAGGCTGGTGAAGAGACCAATTCTGGTAAGGGGGGGGAAACACCGTGGCTGCTGGTTGAGGGGATCATTAGCATAACAAGATGATCAGGAGCAGGGGAAACTTCAAGGCGGGCGAAGTGTGATCGGCAGGGTGATGACGATGACGATGATACAGTATGATGACGATGACCATGACGACGATGGTGATGATGACGATGCTGGTCACGATGACCATGATGATGCCGATGACGATGACGATGATGATGATCGTTCTGGTGGTGATGACGATGATTACGATAGTGATGATGACGACGACGACGATGATCATGATGCGTATGGCGACGATGGCGATTACGATGATGACGATGACGATGACGATGACGATGAGGATGAGGATGATGATGATGATGATGATGATGATGATGATGATGCCAATGATGATGACGATGAAGATGTCGATGCTGATGATGGTGATGACGATGATAATGATGATGCGGATCATGATGATGATGATGATGGCGACGATGATGATTGTGATGATGACGATGATGACGATGATGATGTTGATTATGACGTTGGTGCTGGTAATGCCGATGATGGTGATGATGCTGATGACGATCATGACGACGATGATGACGATGAGGAGGATGATGACTGTGATGGTGATGGTGGTGATTGTGATGATGATGACGATGACGATGATGATGAGGATGAGGATGATGATGATGATGATGATTCTAATGATGATGATGATGATGATGATGATGCAGGATCAATGCCTGATGATGATGTTTATGTGATGGTGGATGATGACGATGATGATGATCTGATGATGGTGGGGTGATGGTGGTGGGTGATGATGATGCTGATGCTGATGCTGCTTATGGATGAAGCCTGCTGATGATGATGATGATGATGATGATGATGATGATGATGATGATGATGATGATGATGAAACCGAGCCCCCATTGGGGCCCCCACGTTTTCCCAGAGGTTGGGGCGCATCTCGAATTCCCATGGGGCTCCAACGTCTTCCCATGGATCGGTTCTCATCTCGAACCTCCCTGGGGCTCCCAGGTTTTCCCAGGGATTGGGGCTCACCTCGAGCCTCCCTGGGGCTCCCACGTTTTTTTCAGGCATCAGGGCTCATCTCGAGCCTCCCTGGGGCGCCCACGTTTTCCCAAATATCGGGGCTCATATCGAGCGTCCGGGGGGGCGGATCGAGTCCTACCGAGTCTTCCCTGGGGCTCCTACGTTCTCCTGGGGATCGGGGCTTTTGTCGAGACCCCGGGGGGCTCCTAAATTTTCCCAGGGATCGGGGCCCATCTCGAGCCTCCCTGGGGCTCCCACGTTCTCCGAGGCATCGGGGCTCATCTCGAGCTCCCCTGGGGTTCCCACGTTCTCCGAAGCATCGGGGCTCATCTCGAGCCTCCCTGGGGCGCCCGCGTTTTCCAATGTCCTTTTCCTCCTCCTCCTCCTCCTCCTCCTCCTCCTCGTCCTCCTCCTCCTCCCATTAGTGAAAAAAAATATTTATGTTCCTCCACTGCATCCTTGTCCTTTCGCTCTTGTCTGCGGGAGTTTCCTGGGGCTCCCACGGAATCCTGCAGTGAAACCAGCGGTGTGCGCACAGCGTGGGTCGAGAGGCCAGTACAGACCGGTTTCTCGTTGGCCGCCTGCAGGGTGTCTTCAGGCCGTCATGGGCTCTGGAGCGGCCTCTGTGCGCGGGCCTTGCAAAAATAGGGGCAAGCATGCCCCTGGCTCCACTCTCATCCCCTCCACCTCTCCCCACATCCACCCCACCTCCTTATCGTCCTATTCCTACCCCTCCGTAGCCAGTGTGCCTCAGGGGGAGTTCTCTGCAGCAGTGCTTCATACACTTTGAGCTCAGAACTCATTTCAAAGAGTGCGCAACTCAATCTGCATTGAAGTCCTTGTCATGGGGTTCACCGTGGACGCATGGAGTCTCACATTGTTTGCCCTGTTGTGTGCTTGGCCCACATGGTACGTGGACGATAGCGTGGTCACCCACAATCTAAGTGAGAAGTGGTACGCGGACGAGTGGTGTGTGATGGAGATTGCAGCTCACGAAGAATATTTGCAAGACATTGCGGAGTACGGCATGCATCATAACAGCAGCGTGTTCATGCTAGTTGCCTTGGGTTATGAGTCGAACAATTTGTATGACAACCTGATCGCATACTCCTCTTGGGGCATTCACGGCCACGACATCATGCATGGAATTCCCGTGGTTCCGTTGTCTTGGGGCCCCTCGCTCACGACATATCTCGCCAGGAGCGTTGGCGAAACCATCACAGAGCCCGCCCGTCAGCCAGCGCAGATCTACATGACGGCGACGCTTCACGGAGGAGCTCCAAAACAGATTGCTGCCAGGAAGTGCCCTGCTGCAGCAATGGGTGTGAAAGGGGCCGCGCGTATAGGTATGGCTGAGAACCCTCCTGCAGCGCGCGTGGCAGGGCCTCGTTCGAAACGCCCGCGCATGGCTTGTTCGCTAGACGCCTACCCCATTGCCGTTAAGATCTTTAACAACAAGGAAGGGGCATCTGAGGAGCTCGGCATAAAGCAGCGCGTCCGCAGCCACAAAGCGTGAGTGCACTCCTCGAAACCAACCTTCTGCACCCTCTTCTGTTAGCTGTGGCAAGAAGGATGCACATGGGGAGGTGCTCTGTCTTTCTTGCGCTCCGGCCAGGTGGAGTTGCGCGCAAAGAGCGACGAAACCAAAAACCACAACCACCAGCTGCAAGTGCTTGTGGGCAAGCAGGGATGCCAGAGTTTGGAGGCGAAGCGCGCATTGACCGAGACTCTAACAGAAAAGGCTGCTACGACCCCGCGCCAGGCCGAGAGGGCTCTGAAGCTTGGAAAGGACAGCCCTGCTGGCGCCGACAAGCTGAAGCTCAAGACCATCCAATTTGCGAAACGCAATTCCCAGCGGCGGCGGAAGGCCGCGAGACAGGACCTAGGTAACATCACCACCGAAGTCAACAAGCACGCCGCATTCCCAGGGAGATGCGCAAGGGCTTCTTCGCGGTCGTTGAGTGCGTCCGTTTGGCCCCGCGGAAGGGGGCGCCGACATCTAAAGTGACTTCGGTAGCCGCGACGAAGCATCTGATGAATCGGTCCCCCCAGTCGTCGGTGGCCCAGCTGGGCGGCGGGTTTAAGTGCAACCCCTTGGGTTGGCCATGCACCTTCTTGGGGTGCACCAACCCCGCCATGACATTCTGCCCAACCGCCATCGCACTCACGTCGACCTTGAAATCAGAGCACATGGAAGAGGCGTTGGTCGGGTACGCCCGAGCGACCAACAGAGTGACTCGCGAATTTCCTGCCGAATCTTTTGCCATGTCGGACGGCGCGGAGGAGTGCAGGAAGCCAGCCAGGATAGCGTTCTCGGACAAACGCACGCAGTGCCAGTGCTTGATGTGTTGGTTTCACATGAAGAGGCACGCGCTGTGCGCGGAGACGGAGTTGCTTGTGCAAGGAATCCATAGGTTTCGGTAGGATTCCATGGAATGCATAGGTTTCGGTAGGATTCGTTAGGAATCCATAGGTTTCGGTAGGATTCGCTAGGCATCCATAGGTTTCGGTAGGATTCGCCATTAGGTTTCGAGGATTCCATAGGTTTCGGTAAGAATGCGTAGGTTTCGGTAGGATTCGATAGGAATCCATAGGTTTCGGTCGGATTCGCTAGTAATCCATAGGTTTCGGTAGGATTCGCTAGTAATCCATAGGTTTCGGTAGGATTCGCTAGGGATCCATATGTTTCGGTAGGATTCGCTAGGGATCCATAGGTTTCGGTAGGATTCGCTAGGAATCCATAGGTTTCGGTAGGATTCGCTAGGAATCCATAGGTTTCGGTCGGATTCGCTAGTAATCCATAGGTTTCGGTAGGATTCGCTAGGGATCCATATGTTTCGGTAGGATTCGCTAGGGATCCATAGGTTTCGGTAGGATTCGCTAGGAATCCATAGGTTTCGGTAGGATTCGCTAGGAATCCATAGGTTTCGGTCGGATTCGCTAGTAATCCATAGGTTTCGGTAGGATTCGCTAGGGATCCATATGTTTCGGTAGGATTCGCTAGGGATCCATAGGTTTCGGTAGGATTCGCTAGGAATCCATAGGTTTCGGTAGGACTCGCTACGAATCCATAGGTTTCGGTAGGACTCCTTGCCGGCGTGCACAAAATTCTGCGTCCAACAAGCATGTGCGTACCGGCGAGGCGAGGTCTGACGGTGAAGCCGGGCAGCCGACCAGCCGGTGAAGGGTCCCATCTGGCCGGTGAAGGGTCCCATCTGGCCGGTGAAGACATTTTTCTCCCATGTGGGCCCCCCCCGCCACCTCTGTCAAAAAGCAAAACAATGCAAAGTGCACTTTGCGGCAAAATCTTGGGTCATGTTTGGAGCCCCGCGAGCACTTTGTATTGCTTTTTGATAGGGACGGCGGGGGTGCCAGCATCATTGCCTGCTGTGCGCAGGCCCACCATGCTTGTCAAAACAAAATACAAACTGCACTTCGCGGCTAAATCTGGATCATGCGCGGGCACCCCGCGATCATTTTGCATGGCTTTTGACAGGGACGGCGAGGGTGGTGGTATATTGCCTGCTGTGCGCAGGTCCACCAGACATCATGATGGCCATTCCGCCGCGATGGTGCGTTCCGTTTTCAACAAGGATGGTGGGGACCGATCTGTTTCCCGATGTGCGCGGGCGCACCTGGCGCGGCTGCAGCATGTGGCACACTTGACGCACGCGGAGCACGTGGCGCACCATACGTGCCTCGCACGCATGGGCCTCAGGGGCGCTTGGCGCGCTTGGTGCGCGTGGCGCGCCTGGCACGCGTGGCGCACCTCGCTCCAGCGTCGCGCACCTGGGGTCTGCATTGGTTCCCAGTGTAGCTGTCCAACGACGACCGCTGAATATGATGAGACTCGGTACTACATATGTGCTTGGAGGGCGGGTGGGAGTGAGCCGAACACTGTGCGTCTGGGAGAAATGTCTTGATCACTGCGTTCTCGATGTTCATGAACACCCCATCCCCCACCCGACTGGCAGCCAACCCAGACCCATGAGGGCACCCATAAGCTCCCCCTACCATCCATGCGAACAAACAAGACAACATAAACTTTGCGTCCACATCTGGCTCATGCGCGGGCGCCCCTCGACTACTTTACATGAATTTGACAGGGACGGCAGGAGTGCCCTCATATTGCTTGCTGCGCGCAAGCCTATCATCCCTGTCAAAAGAAATACAGCATACACTTGGCCTCCAGAGGCACCCAAGACGCTTCAAGACGCCCCTAGCCAGCAGGAGGCCCTGAAGACGCCCCGACATGCCACTAGAAACAATCAAGAGACACTCCCAGAGACCCCAGGAAACATCCAAGGGGCCTCTGGCCCACACAGGCCACCGACATCTCCAAATGATGCCATGCTCCACACGTTCAGGGCAACTCGTCTGGGTATCGTGTCTGGATGGGCTGGTGGGGATACGCGAAGCTTTCATACTTGTGAACGATGCCGCTCATTAAAAACGAGGCTCTCGCTGCAGGCATCCTCACAACATATGGCCCCAAGAGCCCACGAAGAGGCCCCCCCAAACGCCTAAGCATGCCCCCAAGTGGCCTCCTCCTCCCCCTCCTGGTTCTCATTCCTTTTCCTTATAAATAACCCCTCCCTGTGGCACCTGGGGTCTGGCCGGAAGGGCGGGCCGGGCGCTTCGCCTGAGACTTCCTCACCATGTACGATCCCGAAGAAGCCGAGTAATTGGCAAGAGTTTCGCGCATGGAAGGAGGCTCGCTTTCCAAATGTGGCTCTCGCCATAGCGCTGCGTACACCCTGCGAAATGCTTGAGAAATCATGGGTTAAGAAACTCAGAGTCTCAGGATTTGATTAAAAACCCAGAACTTCGATCAAAATCTTGGGATTTACATTGAAACATTAAGAAGAATCGAGACTCTCGCCGAAAACTTACGTTTTCTTAAGCATCGCCCAGGGTGTACATTCGTTTAAACAAACATTGCAAACATTTCACGGGTTGAAGGCGGTTCGCTTTCCAAATGCGGCTCTCGCCTTACCGCCGCGCGCACTGGTTTTTAAAATTGGGAAAAAATCACGGGTGGAGGGCGGTCCGGGTTCAAACTATGGCTCTCGCCGTGCCGCCGCGCGCATTCGTCGTTAAAACATCCAAGGGTTTCATGGGAGGAGGGCTTTTTTTTCCATCTGTATTATGTTTCTTTATTATTCTTTTCATTTTCTTTCTTTTTCAAGACGTAGCTCCCGCCTTACCGCCGCGCGCATTCGTCGTTGAAACATCCAAGGGTTTCACGAATGGAGGGAGGTTCTATTTTAAGATGTGGCTCTCGCGGTACCGCCGCGCACAGTCGCTTTAAACAAATCCAAGAAATTCACGGATGGAATGTGGTTCTTTTTCAAGATGAAGTTCTGGCCTCAGCGCCGCGCACATTCGTTCTCAAATTTTGCAAGGGTTTCTAAACTCCTCATGGTTCACGTCCCAAGAATGGCGTTAGAAGACATGTAAGGTTGTCAGGGCGCAACAGTTACGTTGATTGGCGGTGTTGAAGCTCAAGGATTTGTGTTATGGCGCGAGTCAGGATCGTCAAGACGCAACAGCAAAGTGATTCGTAGCGTTGAAGTCCCGCGAACAGTTCTCTGTCTTGCATGGCTGAGGGTTTTCGCTCGGTTGTCTTCCAACGGGGCACTTCCCTCAGTGGAGATGATCCTACTAGGGGCCTATGGAGAGGGAGCTTGGAGGGAGGGTGTATTACAACATCGTTGATGAGGCTTGGGCTTACACTAGTCCTCATAATCCTCTCTGTTCTGCCGCTCCCCCAAATGTTCTCGCAAGGGTTCCCACAACGGCTGGGAAACAAGTTGTCCATGACTTTGCCATTTTCAGCCCCAACGTTTGGCCATATTGACGTTTCCAGAAGGCAGGGGGCGGCGGTAGTTCGCTGAAAGCGTCTTCGGTACTCCGATGTGTATGAACACTCGTAAGACGACCAAGTACGTGTATGAACGCATGCGTGCATATGTATGTGTATGCTCACGTGAATGTGTACGTCTCGAGCAACCATTGCGGATGAGGGTTGCCGAGCGTGATAATTTGTTGGTATGCTTTTTCGATACTTTTTCGTTATCGCCTCTGTCGTCGTCGTCGTCGTCGTCGTCGTCGTCGCAACTCTGCCCCAAAAAACCGAACATCCTCTTTGCGAGATTCACAAGCCGGAGGTTTCCCTCCCACTTGGGAAAGGAAGGTGGGTGCGGTTGAATTCGTGGTTCAATGTGATCCAAGTACGGGGTCCGTGAAAGTGTCATCGTAGATCTGACGTATCCCTGTCCCCGACTGGAGCTGGTATGATCGAGGGTACAACGTGCATTGGTCTACCGAAGCAAGAATGATGAACTTTCGGGGGCCTGGGGACGTTGGATCCAAGAGATGCTCAGGCTGCTTGCCAATACTAGTATCGTGCGGGGGAGGGGAGTCGCCCCGTGGGCAACAGGGTAATTTCCATCCTTGTCATTACACTTGGCCCTTGGCGTTTCAGTCATCCCCGGCCTTGAAGCCAAAACTCCTGTCTGGCCTCAGCGTCAGCGCAGCCGCGGCGCCGGCCAAAGCAAGGACCAATGTGGTTCGATCGCAGCCAAGATCATCGTACGCTGACGGCAAGCACGCAACGCAACCAACCCAATCAGCCGCCCAGAACTCTAGCGTTGTGAAGCGCACAGTCAGGTATGCATGAACAAAACTAATATGGGGAGGGGGGTGGGAGGCTAAATAATTGCATTTAGGGGGCTGCTCAAGCATAAGACACCCCATAAGGACATATCTCGAAAGGGTGCTGCGCGGGAAACTCTTCAGCTCTTGGCCCCCGCACATCCAACCCGCGGCAGCCCGTAGCCTTTCACAAACTCTGGGGCCAAATGGGGCTGGAGGGGCAGGGGCGCGCCCAGAGGTCCACCTGCCCGCTTCAGGGGGCCAAGGGGTGTCTAAGAGTCTGGCAAGGAACCGCGGGACCGGCTCTGCCAGCCCGAGGTTGAATGCGTCTCGTGCCATGGAGTCTGCTAGCGGCGTCGTTGCTACGACGACGTGTAGTTCTGATATGTTCCCCATCCGAACTTGGCAGAAGGACTATTTCTTTCGACTGGCGAAATACGAAACGCGAAATACCATGAGGGCCCCGTGGGCCGCTGCGGGAAAACCCCAGGAAGCCTCTCTTGTTGCGCGTCGCGCTGCGGAGGATTTCGAGTGCCTCTGCGAGCCCTCACGGAGCTATTGAAGCCCCCGCAGAAGTTCTCTAGAGAACCCCTGGCCTGGTGCTTCCAAACGTCTCCCAACGGCATCTGAGCTCGCTGGAGGCTCTCTGGGACTCCCTGTAGCGCCTCTGGATTCTGGGAGCTTTCCCGTGTCGCCGGGCGGACGGTATCACGCCGTGAAGCGTCCCCCATTCACTTGCAGCACGTGGCGGGGCCAGGCCCGCTCACCACGCGCGTCGGACATGGGTGAGGAGAACACTTATCGTGTTGGGAGGAAGGGGTTGGGAGGCTGCAAGGCATGAGCAATGGCATCCCGATGCAAGGAACTCTACCTTCGGCCGCCTGCGGGTCAGGACGTCCTCATTTCTCCCGGCCCCCTCCTGCCCCCCCGATGATTGTCTTCCCGACTGGGGCTCGGCTTCAGGAGGCCGCTGGGTGAGCGGCCCGTCGCCCACAGCCGCAGCGCTGCCGACGCCCCTGCCGCCGCCACGGTCTCCTGCGGCGCGGAGGGGCCTCCGACGCCCGAGGCCACCGCAGCCTCACTGTTCGGGGGGGGCGGGCAGCGCGATCCCTCCAGCAACGCAGCAACCGACATGTGACCTCACCTCGTGCACCCCGGGGCCCCTCCCGTCGGTCACCCACCTCCGCCAAGAGGTGGGGCCACTCGGCTTCGGGTTGCGCAGTCCCGCAACTCTCCTCGGGTCATGCGGACATCCCAATGTGCCTGAGGGGTCAACACAGAGGTGTGAAACGGGTCGAAATGAATGCTGACTTGTCAGATCAACCTATGGACGAGCAATCGCATGAGGACCCCCAATACGGAGCCAATGCGGTAGCGGTAAACTCGCAACACAATGCACAACTCTCACCCGTGGTTCCTGAGGTCTTACACAAACACGTCCCGCTTTCGCAACCGTGCAACACCAACTATTCGCCGACCTAGCGGGTCAACATCGAATCAGGTCCTGGACATGGTGAAAAACCGGGTTGCAAGAGAGCCCATAATCCAACCGATAAGCCGAATCGTCGATCG
This sequence comes from Prorocentrum cordatum, assembly GCA_963575745.1. Lineage (NCBI taxonomy): Eukaryota > Dinophyceae > Prorocentrales > Prorocentraceae > Prorocentrum > Prorocentrum cordatum. The sequence continues at coordinate 17,863 of CAUYUJ010007646.1, forward strand.
ACATGAATCAGATCGGCGGACAGCGGCAGCCAGCTCGGGAAGAGTTTCATCGGCGGCACTGAGAAAGCGGAACCGAGATCGGAAGCCCACGCCGAACCGAATAGGAATCGGACGCCATCGAAGTCGAATCGAACCGAATCGGAGGAGTCGAAACGAACCCTGGGTTGTACGGTCGAATGGCCGTCTTCTGGTGCGCCTGCGGGCCCAACCGGGCCCGAATCGAAGTCGAATCGAACCGAATCGGAGGAGTCGAAACGAACCCTGGGCTGTACGGTCGAATGGCTGTCTTCTGGTGCGCCTGCGGGCCCAACCGTGCCCGAGGTCGCCCCGCGCGCGGGCGAAGAGCGGGGCGCACGCCCTCCAAGGACGCGTGGCCAATGGGTGCCAGGCCTCACGCTGGCCCCAAGATGCCGCCAAGATGGGCACGGATGTTCCAAGCTGGCCCTATGGACAACAGTGGGGGCCGAACAACCGTTCCCGAAATGGCCAGCTTATCGAGCACTGCACCCCTCGGAGGCCCCTGGGGAAAGGCCCGAGACATTGAACAACCAACAATGGTTGTGCCCGTGTTCTTGGTCTGCTCGCCCTGACGCGTTCCAATTGATCTTTCGGGCTTCGCGAGGTGACGCCAAGAGGCCTCAAGAGATACCATTAGGGCCCCCAGAGGGCACCAAGAAAGCCCCAACAAGCCCCCCAAACAACTCCAGAGCGCGGTCCACAGGGTGTCGAGCCATAATCTGGCCCCAAGGTTTGCCCAGCAAGCCCTAACCAATGTTGCTTTAGCTGGCCCAAGCTCGCGCAAGACACTCGAGTCGACCGCACATCTGGCTTAACATCGGAGGAGAACCTTTCCTCGGAGGCTCGGACGAAGCCAAAACGACTTAACACAAGCGCCAGTGGTTTGATTATCATGGTGCTATCGCTCTTGCGGGCTCTAGGAACCCAAAAGAGCGCTACACCCTGCGAAATGCTTAAGAAATCATGGGTTAAGAAATTCATAGTCTCAGAACTTGAATAAAAACCCAACGTTTCTATCAAAATCTTGGGATTTACATTGTCACATTAAGAATAATCGAGATTCTGGCCGAAAACTGAAGTTTTCTTAAGCATCGCCCAAGGTGTAGAATAGCCCCACGATCCCAGAGGCCCAAAGAAGGCTCCGAGAGGACACCAGGAGGGCCCACGAGCGGGGAGCACTGGGCGGCATGCTCCAGGATGACCACAACATAGCGCCTCAAGCTGGCCTCACGAGGCCCTCCTCCTCCTCCTCCTCCTCATCCTCCTCCTCCTCCTCCTCCTCCTCCTCCTCGGTGGCCAACACATGGCCCAACATTGTCCGAGGCAGCCCCCGAGAGGTCCCACGAAACGCCTTAGACGCCCGCAGCAACCCACCTGCAGCCTCTCAGAGACCCCCGATCGTCCCCCAAGATGCTCCGACAGCCCACGGAGGGGTCGAAAGAATTACCTGCTCGTGCTTTCCTGCTTCGATGCCGAAGTTTGGGTGGGAACGTGTCCCGTTGAGTGTTGCACTCAATCTACCGAGCGACTGCTTCTCCCCTGCCCGAGCTTCACATGACAGCTAGGGAGAATTCCACCACCCATTATTTTCCCGCTGCCAGCGGGTGCACGAAGAAATGGCAAAGATGATACACCATGGGCCAACGGAGCGCGCGAAGCGGTTGAACTCGGCGGGCTTCCGGGAGGGTAGCACGAGCAGGGCGGCCAGAACCCTGTTAGACGTTATCGGTCTGCATAACTTCAGGATGAAGATGGAGGTCGCCTGCGAAGTGAATGTTAAGAATGGCTCCGCGCATCGCATTCCGCCTGGCGATCCTCCTGGGGCAATCCATTGACGAGTAGTCTGCGCTCTCAGGCCTCTGCGCCCCGAAAGAATACCAATGATTTGTGCTCCGAGGCCCGCGGGACGTGTACAACAGATTTGCGCCCATAAGCCCGCGAGGAACTTTTTCCGCAGGGTGTAATGCAGAGAGCATCTGGCAACAACGCCTATGACGATAGGGTGCATCTGCGCACGCGAATTCACATGTCGACAAACGCCAGGGGCGACGCATCAGCCGCACGCGCGCAGGTTGGCCCCGCGCACGCGCACGCGTTCGCTGGTGGTGCCGACCTGCACTGCGTAACGCTCCGCCGCCTCGTCGATCAACAGGGAGATGGTGCGGAAACGAAGGCGCCCAACTGGCCTCTCAAGACGGTTCGATGGAACCTCAATTCGGCGCACCCCTCACGCTCTTCGCGTCCCCCGGGACTCCTAATGATCTCTCCAGCGGGCACTAGAACCCCCAAACAACGAACACGCCAAATCTGGTATTTCTTTTTTTCCCAACCATCCTGTGGTGTTGGGTCCTCGTTTTGAAGAGACGGCGCCCCGCGTTCCTCACCTCCTCCTCCTCCCCCACCCCTCCCTCCTCCCATCATCATCATCATCATCATCATCATCATCATCATCATCATCATCATCATCATCATCATCATCATCATCATCATCATCATCATCATCATCATCATTTCGGCACACCCCTCACACGTTTCGTGGCCCCATAGGGAGCTCCACCGAAGGCCCCAGTGGCAGGGTTCGCATGCCTCCCCACCACCCATTTCGGCACACCCCTCACACGTAACGTGGCCCCATAGGGGGCTCCACCGAAGGCCCCAGTGGCAGGGTTCGCATGCCTCCCCACCACCCATTTCGGCACACCCCTCACACGTTTCGTGGCCCCATAGGGAGCTCCACCGAAGGCCCCAGTGGCAGGTTCGCATGCCTCCCCACCACCCATTTCGGCACACCCCTCACACGTTTCGTGGCCCCATAGGGAGCTCCACCGAAGGCCCCAGTGGAAGGGTTCGCATGCCTCCCCACCACCCATTTCGGCACACCCCTCACACGTTTCGTGGCCCCATAGGGAGCTCCACCGAAGGGTTCGCATGCCTCCCCACCACCCATTTCGGCACACCCCTCACACGTTTCGTGGCACCATAGGGAGCTCCACCGAAGGCCCCAGTGGCCTGGTTCGTATGCCTCCCCAACACCAATTTCGGCACATCCCTCACACGTTTCGTGGCCCCATGGGGATTTCCACTGAAGGCCCCAGTGGCTGCGTTCGCATGCGCCCCCACACCCATTTCGGCACACCCCTCACACGTTTCGTGGCCCCATAGGGAGCTCCACCGAAGGCCCCAGTGGCTGCGTTCGCATGCCGCCCCCACACCAATTTCGGCACACCCCTCACACGTTTCGTGGCCCCACAGGGAGCTCCACCGAAGGCCCCAGTGGCTGCGTTCGCATGCCGCCCCCACACCAACTTCGGTGCACCCCTCACACGTTTCGTGGCCCCATAAGGAGCTCCACCGAAGGCCCCAGTGGCAACGTTCGCATGCCGCCCCCACACCCATTTCGGCACACCCCTCAAACGGTTCGTGGCCCCATAGGGAGATCCACCGAAGACGGTACTCACACCAGCATTACTCACAACTGCATATGGTTGGGTCCTTCGCCAGGCTCATTTTCCAAGGCTTTTACGTCTGAGGCGGACCCACGGATGCGGGAAAGCTTCAGAAACCGAGACGGCTCCGCAGGGCCCCGAAAAATCCACAAGACGGTCCCAAACGATCCTCAAAAGGACCTTCGGATGGCCCCAACACGTGTCAAATCCCACAAACAGCTCTCGAAGACCGACCCAAGCTGGTCCCGATTTTCGTCCATACCGATCCAGGATAGTTTCATCGAGCCTCTCAGGGAGAACTCGGTAGAACCATCGCGCCTTAGACGGCCGCAATACCAATAACATACCTCCCAAAAGGTCTCCAGAAGACCCCGAGAGACCCCCAAGAGGGCGTCAAGATGCCCACAGCAGGCTCCGAAGAGGCCGCCAAGAAGCAACGCAACAACCATTGAACGCTATGGCCACGTCACGCTACACATTGTGGCGCTTGAGTCCTAGATGACCCCAATTCTCTGGTCTCAACGACGCGCGATGCCTTGACACGCCCAGTCTAGCTTGCACCTCGGAGTCAGCAGACACATCAAGAGCGATGGAAAGGTGCGGCCATAGCAGAAACTGGGTAGAACCATTGTGGGCCCGTAGTGAAGCCATCCTCGATACATTCCAATGCTGCGACCACACGGTGGCTGTGGTTGCCGCGTGTAAGTAGATATGCTTCGCTCGGACGTGAGCGCATTGGAAGCAATATTGAGGCTGGCGCTCAGGTCGAAGTTAAAGCTAGGAATGAACCAACGACGCGCTAGTCCAAGCGCAGGTATGGTAACTGGCATAGCCGTGGGCAAGCGCACACACAGGCACATAATCAAACACAGGCCTAAACGAAGGCATAGGCATTGATATAAGGTAAGTAAGCGCATAGCGTAGGCACACGCGTGGGCATAAGACAATTACAGGCAATTGCATTGGCATGCGCATATGCAAACTCTCAACCGTACAAAACACGCAGAGGTATAAGGCATAGGCAAAGGCGCATGCTTATATGTACAGGCGCAAGCACAAGCACAACCATAGGATTTTGTATGACGATGCGCATGGGCATCAACACACACGTAAACAAATAAGCATCACACACGCAAATAACGCTGGTAATGGTAGGCGGGCGGAATCACCCATTGGTTCATGAAATTTAAAGAGACATTTGGGCAGACCGGTCTGGATAACAAGAACGACCTGGCGTTCAACGCTAGGGTGGGACAACGCTGAATTTCCTGCAAAATCTGACGGGTATCCCCTCCAATATGATCAGACTGTCTTCGGCCTGAAATTCATATACCGACTTCGGGACCAGAAGTCCTGCGCCGAGGCCGCCGCCACCTATGCCGCCACCTTCTCGGTCTCTGAAGCCGCGGCCCTTGCTGCCACCATCGCTGCGATCCTCTTGGAGCTTGATATCTCCACTGTCGGCAAGAGTGGGCCGTGGCGGAACATTATACATACTCAGGTGCGGTTGCATAACAAGCCTTGCGCGGTGTCCTTGCGCAATTGAGCTTGCTGCTTGGTCTTTTGAGCGACCATTACCCCAAATAATGCCAACAAGGGCAACTGAATCCGTGTTACGATTTCCGCCACGGCCCAGTTCGGCAACTGCTCAGAGCTCAAGAGCAAATGGGACCGACAACGCGCTGGCGTCTGGAGAAGAGCCACCCAAGGACGCGTGACAAAATCCGCAGAGAGACACCTAAATCACGTGCACACAAGTACGTAGATGCACACACGCTTTCATTCTCGATCATGCTTAACATTTTCACTGTCGCTCCCCCTCCTGCTCCGCCTCATCTTCGCTGTGGCTTCTCCCCTAATGGACTCCCCCTCCTGCTTCCAGCCCTGAAGACTCCAAATGGTATCCAAATGATCCAGGCACACTGTCGCACGAATCTGAAACATGTCAGCGGGAATCGCAGTATTGTTTGAAGCGCCTAGGGGCTTATTGCACTTGGGGTTCGTTCAACATTCACCGACCCCTTGGGGCCTCCTCGGCGTGTGGGAATCGCTGCTCCTCCCCAAACCTCTTCCTCGGACTGGTCAAATGGTTTGAAGACAGGGATCCAATGCGCCCAGGGTGCCCGGGTGATCACCTGACTCCAAGGCGCTCCAAGACGCCCCAAGATGATCTATGGTAAGATGCCGTTCTCCCTGGCCTCCAGCACGCGTCCAAGAGGCCTCAGGGCAGCTCGACGGGGCCAGTAAGCTCATTAAGAACGCCCCATGCGGACCAGCTGGTCCTCATGTGCGATGTTCGGTGTCAAGAAGGGCGACGCTTCTCGGCTCCGCCCCATCGTTTGATCGATATTCCCCAATTTGTTCTTCCAATGACCCCCAAAGGGCACCCAAAGAGCCCCAAGATGGCTCCGTCAGCTTCCAACATTGCCCCTAAGAGGGCATCAATATGGCCCCATGAGGCCACTTGAAGGCTCCCAGAGCAACACCTACGCGAAGGCCTGTCGCTGACTCCTGCCTTTGTCGCCACCGTCGTCGTTTTTTCCTCCTCCGTATTTGTCTCCCCCCTGCTCATTCTTCGCTTCCTCCTCCTCCTTCTCCCTTGCCTCCTCCTCCTCCTCTTTTTTCTGATTATCTTTTCCTCCGGTTCCTTCTCCGCCTCCTCGTGCTCCTCGTCCTCCTCACCATCGTCGTCGTCGTCCTCCTCCTCATCTTCCTCACACCTCCTCCTCCTCCTCCTCCTCCTCCTCCTCCTCTTCCTGCTCCTCTTTCCCTTCCTCCTCATCGTCCTCCTTCTTCTCCTCCCCTTCCCACCTAAGACTGAACTGACCTTTAACAGGAACATTTTCACTCACATTCCTCTTCCTTCTCCTCCTCCTCCTCCTCCACCCCTTCCTCTTCTTCTGATTCTTCTTCTTCTTCTTCTTCCTCTTCCTCTTACTCCTCGTCCTCCTCCTCCTCCTTCTCCTCCCTCTTCCTCGTCCGCTTCCTCTTCGTTACTCTTCCTCCTCCTGAACCTCCTCCTTCGAACGATCCGCGACGACAAATGTGGCTCACTCCTGGAATGCATGCTGCTACACTTCCCTGATTCGAGCAACTCGCCTGATGATAGGTTCTGGATTGGCTGGTGGAGATACACGGAGCGTCAATGATATCAGATGAAGCGAACGGCTGAAACTACAGCCAACGGGGTGGGAGACAGGAAGGGGGGACGTTGGAGACGTAAGGAGGGGAGGGGACTGGGAGAGTAGATGGGGCAAATGCGGGAGGGAAGAGGGAGGGAGGGACAACTACCCGAGCGAAGGACCCAACAATGTGCGGGTGCGAGTGCCGCAGGGCAGGTGGGACGAAGGAGGGGCATCTTCCTATGGGGAAGCGAAGCGTGTGAGGGTTGTGCCGAAATGGATGCGGGGCCGCCATGCTGACCCTGCCGCTGGGGTCTTCGGTGGAGCTCCCTATGGGGCCGCGAAACGTGTGAGGGGTGTGCCGAAATGGGTGCGGGGCCGCAATGCTGACCCTTCGGTGGAGCTTCCGGTGGGGCCACGAAGCGTATGATGGGTGTGCCGAATCTAGCGCGGGGCCGCCATGCGGACCCTGCCGCTGGGGCCTTCGGTGGAGCTCCCTATTGGGCCACGAAGCGTGTAAAGGGTGTGCCGAATCTAGTACGGGGCTGCCATGCTGACCCTGCCGCTGAAACTTGCGTGGGACTCCTTATGAAGCCACGCAACATGTGAAGGGTGTGCCGAAATGGGTGCGGGGCCGCCATGCGGACCCTGCCGCTGGGGTCTTCGGTGGAGCTCCCCATGGGGCCACGAAGCGTGTGAGGGGTGTGCCGAATCTAGCGCGGGGCCACCATGCGGACCCTGCCGCTGAAACTTTCGTGGAACTCCTTATGAGGCCACAGACCGTGTGAGGGTTGTGCCGAAATCGGTACGGGACCGCCATGCGGACCCTGCCGCTGGGGCCTTCGGTGGAGCTCCCGGTGGGGCCACGCAACATGTGAAGGGTGTGCCGAAATGGGTGCGGGGCCGCCATGCGGACCCTGCCGCTGGGGCCTTCGGTGGAGCTTCCTAACTATGGGGCCACGGAACGTGTGAGGGGTGTGCCGAAATCGGTGCGTGCCATGCGGACCCTGCCGCTGGGGCCTTCGGTGGAGCTCCCTATGGGGCCACGAAGCGTGTGAGGGGTGTGCCGAAATGGGGCACGAGGATGGGAAGGAGGGGGGGAGGAGGAGGAGAGGAGGAGGACGCGGGGCACTGTCTCTTCAAAGCGAGGACCCAACACCACAGGATGTTGGGGAGCAAGCAACGGAGGCGATGGGAAAGGGCAGCGGGAGAACCGCCTGGCCGCGGTCCTTCCCCCTGCCGCCCTTGCCGCAGCCGCCGCCTCTGTCTCCTCCGCGCCCTCCCCCGCCTCTGCTGTCCTCGGGGGCGGCATGGCCAGCGTCGAGCCGTCCGCGATAGCGGGGGAGCCAGAAGATGAAGCTTCATGAAGGGGCCCTGGGACACACACACAAATAAATGCACACACATAAAATACTTCAAAATATTTTCCAATATGTTCTCTGATTTCGTCTTCCCCCCCACTTCCCACATTTTCCCATATTTTCTGGGGATCGCCGATTAATGGTGTCTGTGTGTTTTTTCTCTTCCTGACTTCAGCCCGACCAGCGAAGCGCAGGGAGTGGGGGAAAGGGGAGCGGGGGAGGTGCAGCTGGGAGAGGTAATTCGGTTGACTCGTCTCCTGCCCCTTTTCTCCGCCGAGCCGCTGGCCATCTCCCACGGCGAATCGAACTCGGAGCAACGACCCTACCCATTCGCCGAAAGGGAGTTGCTGCAGCGATGCACACCTTGGGAGGACGGGCGATGGATCCACCGCGAGCGCCGGTCCGCTGGATGACTGGCCTCGTGCCCTTGCCTCCAGCCCTGCCCTGTGGCCCAGCAGCCCGCGGGCCGACGGGGGGTATGGGGGAGGGGGCATTGGCTCCTTGAATGGAGCCTGCTTCTCAGAAGGCGCCGGCCTTACACTTACAGAGAGGGCCCGCGCCTGCTGAGAAGCCCTAAGAAGCGTGGCTGAATTTGAGCCCTACCCCTACCGGTCCAGATCCTGGTGCAGATTCAGTCTTTGACAAACGACACTTGCGACGTCAGCCAGTGAGTGGACCGCGCATCCTATGGACGCGCAGGCAATGCAATCAAAATGTTAGGGTGGTGCGCCAAACGCGTCCCAAGTAGGGGTGGTGCGCCGAACGCGCCCACATGTCACGAAACTTGCGACGGCGACAGGAACACCTATCCTGGCTTCCCTTTGGTTCTCGTTCGGGCAAACGTGCAGGCGGCCAACGGATCCCGGCGAGGTGCAACGGCGCGGCGCAGGGCTGGAGGTCTTGAACCGAAATGCCTTGAGCAAAGCTGCAAGCCCTCTTCGTTCGGCTTTTGATGTTTTTGTTTGCCAGCGGGGGCGAAAACCACCCATTCCGCGGAGCAGCGACCCGGGTGATCGCAGCACGAACTTGGGCGTCAAACCACCACTGCTGGAGAATTGGGGCAAGAAAAGAGCGGATGGGGGGTGCGTCTCCGAGCTACCACCCATGCAAGAAGCAGGATGGGGTGGCGAGAGGCAACCATCGGATCGAATCGGATTGTGCGTCGAAGCGGACCGCATCGGAATCGGATTTGCTGCACCAAGATGCACAACAACGCAATGTAAGCGTCGGGCCGCATCGGATCGGCGGGAAATCGAAATCGAATCGGATCGGGCTAGCCGGAATCTACATCGAATCGGATCGATCGAATCGGAATGGACCCTGAGTGGCGAGAGGCGACGGGGGGAAGAACGAGGAAGGGAGGCGAGAGGGGAAGAGTGGCGAGAACCAGTAGCGAGCCATGCAAGATGCAAGAGACGACAACGCCGACGCCGACGACGCCGACGACGCCGACGACGCCGCCAACGACGACGACGACGACGACGACGACGACGACGACGACGACGACGGGTGCGGCGGCGGCGGCGACGACGACGAGTAGCGGGCCAGGCTCACATCGGTGTGGAAGGGGGCACGGCGTGCACAGCACAGCGGTCCCCGACATGCGGCGGACCAGGGGCCCTTGGCGGCAGAGCCAATGCGCTAAAGGCAAGAAAGACTGAGCAGCGGCTTGGGATCGCCGCATCACTCGAGACCTCCTAGATGGGGTGTCGGAGGGTTGCACCGCATCGGCGATGTCTGGGCGACGTCGGCGCGTAGAAAGTCGGGCTCCACATCGCACAGCATCGCCGATGCATCGGCGATGCGGCGCAATCCTCCGACCCCATCTGGGAAGCCTAGGAGCACAGTAGACGGGGGTGGGGGGCAGTCCTGGGCGACCGCCAGCGGCCCAGGAGGCCCGTGAAGGCAAGACGGGCGGGGGGAGGCGCGCGAAGGCACGGCAGAGGGGGCGGGGGGGGCGAAACGTCGAAGGACGTCGCCCAGGCGCTGGTAAGCGAAGAGGCACGCCAGCAAGCAAGAATGGCAAAACGGCGAGGCCCCGCAGGCGGGGTGAGCACGGCGCAGCATCCAGAGGCCAGGGCTTTTTCAGCCAGATGCGCTGCGGGGCCCGCAAATCTCAAAAGAGGGTGGGTGGACTAGCGCGCGAAACAGGGCGGGACCGCGACAACTGGCGCCACATGCGCAGCGGGGAAACGTTTGCCGCGCCACGTAGATACACTGGGCAATGTGACGCCGTAAGCACCGCAAACGGACCACACAAGTAACTATCCGAAGCGGTCGCCGTGTCGGATGGCCTACCAGGCCACCAGACCCGGAAAGAACTTGCTGCAAACCTGTCCAACAAACGGCCCCATGCGCCTGTTTTCTCGACGGGATCGCCTGTAATGAAAGATCTGTCAGACCACTCTTCGGGTGGTAAAGAGATTGAGGGGGGACGAATGCATCTATCGGTTTACGCTACACATGTATATATATACACACCGAGCTCACTCAGTACATTTATGCTCAGCGAGCTTACCGGCGATGAAGCGCGTAGCGCCTGGAAAAGAAAAGACAGGGAGAGTGATGCTGCATGCTGAACTCAACTCTATCATTTTACAAGCCGACCTGGACCAGGCTCCGAGAAACAAAGTGGTAGCAACTCTTGCTCAAACAACAAGCTGTCGTGCCGGCACCACTGCGTCTCCCTTACAGAGATAAAAGAAAGGGCGGGAGGGCGGGGACCAAGAAGGCTGCAGAGAAGGACGCCCTATAGTCCCCTCGGACGATAAGCCTGAGACCGCCTAGCCGCCTCCAAACACAACAATCGAGACACATTTGTTCAGCGAGCTTATCGGCGGTGAAGCGTGTAGCGCCTGGAAAAGAAAAGACAGGGAGAGTGATGGTGCATGCTGAACTCAACTCTATCATTTTACAAGCCGACCTGGACCAGGCTCCGAGAAACAAAGTGGTAGCAACTCTTGCTCAAACAACAAGCTGTCGTGCCGGCACCACTGCATCTCCCTTACAGAGATAAGAAAAAGGGCGGGAGGGCGGGGACCAAGAAGGCTGCAGAGGAGGACGCCCTATAGTCCCCTCGGACGATAAGCCTGAGACCGCCTAGCCGCCTCCAAACACAACAGTCGAGACACATTTGTTCAGCGAGCTTATCGGCGGTGAAGCGCGTAGCGCCTGGAAAAGAAGAGACAAGGAGAGTGATGCTGCATGCTGAACTCAACTCTATCATTTAACAAGCCGACCTGGACCAGGCTCCGAGAAACAAAGGTGTAGCAACTCTTGCTCGAACAACAAGTTGTCGTGCCGGCGCCACTACATCTCCCATATCCCATATCCCATATCAGCAATGCTTCAGGGAGGGTGGGCTGGGCACTCATGATTCTGTGGCGCAAGCGTTCTGCAGCGCACGAGGGAAACAAGTGAGCAGCCAGTGTGTGCTCGAATCAGCGTCTAAGCCTGGGATCGACTTCAGTCGATCGAGCTGCTTGAGGAGTCTGCCTTTCTTTTCGAACCGTATGGAGCTCGCCAGGCTCTTCCATCTTCCTCGCTTATGGATCTGGGCGATCGGGAGGTCGTCCAGGCCATCGGTGGGCGCGCCCCCGTGGCGGAGGCAGTGGGGAGTGAGCTGCAGGCAGGCCATGCCCAGCTCCTGGGCCCCCTGGCGGGAGATCCTTTCGTAGTCCGCGAGCGTGAGGCCGTCGAACACGAGCTCGCCTGGCTCCGTCGCACGGTGCAGCACGGCCAAGAGCTCGGTGATGAGGCTTCGCCGCGCCTCCGAGGTCTCGCCCAGGATGATGGTGTCGTCGAAGTCACCGCTCTTGGTGGGCCGTCTCCCCTCCTTCGGGCAGATCATGGCGGCCCAGCACCGGCGCCCGCCGCGGCTGCCCTGGGAGGGGGGCGAGCTGATCTTGGCCCAGCCCGAGGCCCTCGGACGCCCGCAGCCGCCGCTGAGTTCACCATGACCAGACTGCGGTGCTTGTCCATCCAGTGGGCCAGCTCCACCGCGGCTTCCCAGGGGCACCCATCCGGCGACCTGATCTGCGAGGCCTTGCGGAAGCCACGCAGGGCGCGACGGGTCCGCGGGAAGTGCGGCGTCTTCGCGCACACCTCGTCGATGTGGTACATCAGCGCGTGGATGGTGTTGTTGGCTCCGGCGGCGGTCTCGCCCGCGAAGTAGAGCTTATCGAGCTACAGCTCGAGGGCCTTGTCTCGCGCCTCGGGGTTGTCGCACGCCAGCTGCTGCGCCTTCCACCAGGCCGTGAGCTCGCCGTACTCCCGCTGATAGACGCGCAGCGTCGCCTGGCCCACGGAGCGCTGCTCCAGGTGCCCACTCTCGCCCAGCGCGATCGCCACTGACTTGGCGACTGCCCGCCAGGTGGAGGCTCGGCGCTGCCGGGCGCTGGGCGGCGGCTGCGTCTCGATGCCGTCCTGCATCAGCAGCCCCAGCGGCGGCCGCCCGCCGCCCTCGAGTGCCGCATGACCCGCCAGCCGTCCAGCCCAGCGCGTGGAGAGCGAGACGCCGCTGCTCCGCGCTATCGCCGCAGAGCTGGTGGCCGACAGCGTGCTCCCCCCATCCAGTGGCAAACCTCCGTGGGCACGTGGGGGCCGCGAGCGGCTTCGGCTGCGCGATCCCTGCTGCCGTGGGCAGCTCGCGCTCCAAGCGGGGATCGAGCAACGGCTCGGCGTCCCGCCGGAGCGCGCTCTGACCAAGGGCCTCCTTGAGCCCTAGTGCGACAGTGCGTCAGAGCCCTGGTGGATACGCGGCCGCCAGGGAGGTCTTCCACTTCCAGACGAGCTTGCCGGCCCCGTCCGGGACCTTCACTTCCCCTTCGAGGCGCTCGTGGGGCACCGCGCACATACTCCTCCCTTCTATCACCTTCAGGGCGGGGGCGTTAGTGATGAAAGCCGTGGGCTTCTTGAAGGGGGCTCCGTAGTGGCAGCTGTGGTACTCGAAACGGTCGCATCTTAGTTTCTTGGTAATGCTGACGAGGGGCGGGTGCTTCAGGAGCCTCGGGGACGCTGAATTTTCAATGGATACGGAGCCCCAGCGCGATGGCGCACCCTGAGGACCTTCACCGTGAAGTCGGCGCAGCCAAGGCCAGCCCGAGAGCCCGCGGAGTCCTTGGACCCCGTGTTGTTCGCGACGCCCCATCGGGTGCAGGGAGGGGCGAGATGAACGTGGGAGACGCGACCATGAGTGATCCACTGCAAGATGGTTTGCTGGACACCAGCACTGAGAACGTCGACCCGCGGCCCGGCCGAGGCATCCACGGGGCAGAGGATGCGCAGGCCGGCCAGAGAGCCTGGCGCAGCCGCTGAAAACCTCGAGAATGCCGGCGCGAGCGGGCGGCCGGCGGGCTGGGCGGGCTCGGTCCGACCAGGGGCCGCGCCCGCGGCCTCGCTGCGGTCCGCCGCGGCGCCTGCCGCCGGCCCCCGCAGCCGCCCTAGCCGAGCCGCCGGCTGGCCCCCGCGCAGCGCCTCACCAGGCACCAGCAGCCCGCGCTCTGCGAGCCTCGAGTCCGAGTCAGTGGGGTTGCGCGCCTTCTCGATGTAGCGGCGAAGCTGCTGCACCTCGGCCCCGAGCTCGATCGCGGCGGCGCGCCTGCAGATGACGTGCGTTCAGAGCAGGGTTGCGCGCCCGACCACGCTCTGTGGCCAAGACTTGGGAGAGGCTGTCGCCGAGTGACAGGACTACGCCGCCGTGACTCGCTGGGTCGCGTGGCGCGCGGTAGAGCCCCATCAGCGCGATCCTCGCCTCCTTCACGTGGGTCGCCTCGTGCCTCTCCCAGGCGCCGACCAGCAGGCGCCTCCAGCGCCCGGCTACGGCCGTGCTGTCGGGCAGCGAAGGCGCGATGCCGGTCGCCCGGGGATGTTGGACCCCGGCCTCGACCGCCTTCATGGCCTCGACTGGCGCCAGGTTGCTTGCCCGGGGCGCGCGCCGAGCAGGGCGGTCTCGGGCCGCAGCTCCAGGCCAGCCGCAATCCTCCACGTCCAGGTCCCTACCCACCCAGCTCAAGGAAGTCGGCGTCCAGCCCGGTCTGAGCCCCCGAGAGGCCATGGGCCCCTCATCCTCCTCGGCGTCGGCGAACCCCTAGCGCTCCCGCCACTGGCAGACGTCGTGCAGCTCACCTTCATTCGCTGAAGACACCCGCGTGGATGGCGTAGCCCTTCGTGGAAGCCTCCGAGCAGAAAGCCGTGGGGTAGTGCTGCCGTCGGAGTCGGCTCCTGACGAGGACCAGCAGGCGTCGGTAGGTAACCGATTCCCCACGAACATGGCTGTCAGGCCGACGGAAGCGGCCCAGGTTATCGGCGCTGAATCCGTGCAGGCACGAAAGTGCGCTTGCATGAAGAAGTTCGCGAGGTGGCCCAGCACGATGCGCATCGCCCCCCCGTGCAGCCCGCCCGGAGCTCCAGTTGCCGCGGCGCATGCCGCAGCCGCCAGAACCTCGACCGCCGCTGCCTCCAGGGGAACTTCGCGCCCTGCAGCTCGAACCCCGCCTTGTCCTGGTTCGGGTCGCACTCCGCGTTGCCCCGCAGCGTGAAGCCGCGCTCGGTCAGCGCGGCCGCCAACGCATCGTAGAAGATCTTGGCGTCCTCCCAGTCGATTCAGAGCAGGTTGCCGTTGTCGACGTACGGCGCTGCGACAGGCCGGCCCATGGCCAACCGTGGGGCGGGCCGCCCGTCTCGCAGAAGCTGGGCCTCCGCCAAGCTCCGCTCGCAGCGCGTCGTCCGCACCAAGGGCTCCACCGTGGCGTCTGTGAGAGCCGAATGGCAGGTTGACAAAGCCCATGTCCAACCCATGGGCGCGCCGCAGAAACAGGGCCAGACTGCGTCGTCGGCCGCGACGGGCAGCCAAATGCCGACGCCGTCCACCACGTCGTGCATCTCCGTGATCCCGGCCTCCTCGGCGGCCATCTGGCAGTCAGTCGATGCCGAACCAGTCGCTCATCACCTTGAAGCGTAGCTAGTAGAACCCGCCCTGGAGGTCCACGGCCGCGCCGCGCAGCTCCATGGCCGCCGCAGCTCCGGGCCCCGGCGCCGCGTCGCTCAGGTCGAGCGCCAAGGCCGCACCTGGCACCTGGCGTCGCCAGGCAGGAGTGCGGCGGCCGCCGGTGCCAGCGGTTCGGCACGCGGGCATCCACGATGAGTCGTTGCCACCAGCGGTCCTTCTTACTGACCGTGAAGAGGCCGACGAGCGCCTTCAACGACGGCCTGATCGCCACGAGGCCGCCGCGGTGCAGGGTCAGCACGAGCTCCTTCAGCAGCTCGCGGCTCTGGCGGAGCCGGGGTCGGAGTATGGCCGTGGAGGTCGACCATCTGCCTCAACCTCATCAACTCGTCGTTCAATGTACCACCAGGGGTCAGCTAGGGGCCGGTAGGCGCCAGCCTCCGTGACGCCCAGCACCTCCTTCGGCACAGTGTCGTTCTTCAGGATCTTGAGTCGCTCCAGCTGGATCGGGGCCCGGCTGGTGGTGTCGCTCGTCAGGCACATGTCGGTGCACTGCAGGAGGTCCGGAAGCGCGGAGGAGTAGTCAGCGTCGGGAGGGATGGGAAACTGGTCGCCCACCCGCTCCACGACTCGGTCAAGTATCGACTGCGGAGCCGATGTGACCGCTTGCTTGGAGGGCCTCGGTCGCCGCAGCTGCAGCGGCCGACCAGCGCGTGAGGAAGCCGAACCATTCAGAGCCGCAGCCGCGTCAGCGGCGAGGGCGGCAGCCGAGGGCTCAGCACAAGCACGACTTGGGGGGCGACATGGAGCCGCCCGATCACCTTCAGCGCCGCCGTCGTCCAGAAGAGGTAGTGGCACAGGGAACGTGTCGCGCGGCGACGTCAATAATTTGCGGTGAGCCGAGGTCGCGCTCGTCCTCGGTGGTGGGGGTGCAGCGCTGTAGCCCGAGCCCCGCGATGACAACTCAAGCGTCGCTGCGCCCGCAAGCCTCCTCAATCCTTGCCCGGCTTGCCGTCGCCCTTGTTGCGACCGGCCTGCCTCTTCCTCTCGTTCTCCTGCTCCTCGAGGTCCTCCCTGAGGCTCTTGAGCACCGTTGCGCTCGTCTTCTGCTGCTCGGCCATGTGCTCGTCGAGCTCCGTCGTCTTGAGACCGTCTGACTCGTCGAAGTCCGACTGCGCGAACCGCTCCAGGCCTGTGAAATCGGGCGCTGTCGGGTTCCTTCTGACGGCCCGCTGGCGCACGATGATGCGGCGGCAGATCAGCTCCACCCACGCGAGGACCTGCGTGTTCAGCCGGTCGTAGGACTGCATCGCGCGAAGGTAGTCGAAGGCGAGCCTGACCTCGCGCGCGACGCTGCCCACGGGTTCACCCCTCCTTGCTCTCCCACCAGGTCGGGTACAGGTGCAGCTCGAGCCCTGCCGCCGACGCGTCCGCCATGAGCCCGCGAGCCGACGACGGACCCTCGAACGGCCAGCCGGCGAACTTCGGGTCGGTGAAGAGGTTCGCCGACTCTCGCAGCAGCATGACCCTCTTGCCGCCCGAGTCGCGGTGGACAAGCAGGATGCGAAGGTCTCGCCCCGGCCCGCTCCGCTTGCGCTCGAGCCAGCCGTCCGTGTCGCGGTTCTTCACCCGCTGCACCGAGACCCACTCGCCCGACTCCTGGTTGATCAGGTGGAGGCCCGTCTCGCCCTTCACCACAGCGCAGTCCCCGAGCATGCTGCCATCGGGGACCACCTCGTTGAAGCTCTCGTGTCCTGTCCGAGACGCGCCGCTGTCGGTCCGTTGCCGCCGCGGCCGCGCCCACCGCCGGCTGGTGCCCGAGAGCCCGCGCCAGCTGGCCTCCGCGCGGGAAGAGATCGTCCCGCTGGTCGGCCGTGAGCGGGTCGAAACCGCACACATTGCCACGCACCTGGGCTGGCCATGGCCCGGCGCGCACGAGGGGCAGCTGCACTGAAAAGTCGGATGTTGCCACCACCCAGCGTCCAGGGCCCAGCTCGTACAACAGCAGCCTGTGGTGCCATTGTATGTTGGGATCGTCGGGGTACCCCACAACGATCTGGATGATCTCAGTGTCCAGCGTCGTCGCCATCACGCAGGCGACGGAGCCTGGACGGCGTCACAGTAGGAACGCTCGGTGGAACCTCAGTGCCTGTGGACGTGGCCGTCGCTGCACGCTCACGCCCCGCCAGGGGTCACCTGCAGCCCGAGCGTGGTCGCCACTCCCAGCAGCACACCCAGCCCCGCCGCCACCAGAAAGCTGCTGGCCGTCGGCCCGCACGCTGGTGCGGGCGGGCAGTGCAAATGATCTGGCCCGCAGCGGTCCAGCTGCGCCTGCAGGATGGCCAAGAGCCCCTCGTCCAGCGGACTCGGATCGAAGTGACACGCGCAGCTGGTCGCCCACGACGCCACCCGCCCGACCATGGCGCCAAGCACTGCCAGCGTCGCGCCACTCAGTTGGTCGGCCACCCAATGCATCAGTGGGCTTGGACCAAGATGGCCCGCGGACGATCGGCCTGAGACCGCCTAGCCGCCTCCAAGCACAACTGTCGAGACACATATATTCTGTATACATGCGTACATATACACATGTACATGCGTGGGTCCCACTGCCAATCCATCGCTCCTCCTATCAAACTGTCAATATCACTATCTCTATCTGTCCATCGATATCACAAAAACGTATACATAAATATGGCATGCATACACCACTGTCAATCTATCGGTCTCACTATCCATTCATCCATAGACGGGAATACCACGGGACAACCACGGGTAACCACAAGACAGCAACGAGACAACCATGGAACAACCACGGGGCAATCACGGGATAACCACGGGACAACCACTGAACAACCGCGGGACAAACACGGGTCAACAACGGAATAACCACGGGACATCCAAATGGAGAACCGCTGGACAACCGCGGAATAACCACGGGTCAAACGCGGGACAACCGCAACACAACCACGGGACAACCACGGGACAACCACAAGACTAACACGGAACACTGGTCTAAGTACGTATCGGTTTTGCAATCAATCTACCGATCTCAAAATCAATCGATTGGTCGATACCAAGGTCTATCGGTCTCACAATGGGCCTATCGATGTCTCGTTCAATACTATCATCAATTTCGCGGTTGTGCTATCTATCGATCGATCCCGCTATCAATCAGTATATCGATCTTGCTCCCTATATATTGGCCTCACTACCCGTGTATCTACAGACGGGACACCAGTCAAACAACCACGGAATAACCACGGGACAACCACGGGACAGCCGCGGGACAACCCAGGGCACGCCCCGGTTTAAAGCATCTCTTTTGTGCTTGACCCGGGCCTAGCTAGCGCAGGGATTCGGACGACTTCGCCTCGCCCGCAGGCACGATACGAACCAACAACTGAAGCGATTTCCCAGTTGGGCGACTCTGTTTCACTTCGATTTCCCCCCAAACCTCCACTACAATGGGAGATGCCTTTCCCTACCGCCATCAAGCGTTCTAAGCGTCGTAGCGGCCATTGCGGAATTCGCGAATAATACTGGTAGCCCTGTCGACGGAGCATGTGGGAGTACCAGGAACGAGAGACGGGAAAGACCAGCAACAGAGGAGTAGAAACTCAACGTTGCAGCAGCACGTGAAGTACATCCACGAGCTCGGGCGTGCGCAGGCTGGCCCATCACGGATGGCACTCGCGAGCAAAAGCGTATACAAAGAGGAGAGAGAACCAGAGAAAGGCTGAGGGGAGCAAAAGAACAGCTGCGAAACACGGCCTGCAAACCATCTTAATGCCGAAGCAGAGGAACCAATGTCACTAGAGATCCGCGCACAACGCAACAGGGGGTACCACATCGCGTGCGTATGCTTCCCACTATGCTTCAGGAGAGGCTAGTCCGGACGGAACAAACCCAGAAGGAGACCGAACACTCTGCGTGGACCTACTCCGTATGGACCTTAGACCCCTGCTAGGAGAGGTTGAACCCAGGCTGAATTAAGCCCATACGGAGACCGAATACTCCGTATGGACCTACTCCGCATGGAATTAGCATCCTCCAAATGCTGCATGCGCCAATCGTCACTTGTACCGTGGCCGCGGGCCGCGGGACCCCAGGGGCAGAGCAGACGGGCTCCACAGGCTGCGCCTCTGTCAGCCGACCATATGGGCGGCGCCAGGAGCAGGCTGGCCCGAAGCTGGCCCTGGGGTTCGGGACAACCAGAGCCAGGCGAAAATGCAAGCGTGCGCACGCCCGCGAACAAAAGTGGGTGAGAGGAGACACCCACTCCGATAGGATAGGGAGATAGAAGGGGGAGGGAGGTAGGAGTAGGTCGGGCATCTCCCCCTCCAGGCGGATTAAAACAACAAATAGTCAAAACATACTCGACAACGAACAACAATTGTTGAAACATCGTCCCAATACTACTTTTGGGCTATTTTTGGATATTCCTGCTGTAGAGGGACACGCCCGACTTAAGGTACGGAAGCGAATCCGCACGGCGGCTTTCCCCCGCGCCGCCTGGGAGGTGCTGATCACAGTGATGCTGTTGGACGCGGTCTAGACGAACAAGCCTCCGCCGCAGCCTACACTCGTACAACTCCCGAACATGTGCGCCATACTTGAGCTGCACAGGATGCCCGCATCTGCCGAGCTCAGTGTGATTGAAGAGCATCACCTGGAAATGCTAATCAAACGTGGCACGAATCTACTATGCCACAAATAACGCGAGTCGAACGTTAATGCAATGCGGC
>CAUYUJ010007646.1:42500-71858 GCA_963575745.1 Prorocentrum cordatum
TTCGAGCTCGTTTCAGTCATGCTGGGCAAAGCTACAGGGCCACCCCGCAGCCAGCAACACATGAAAGAATTGGCCTGGCAAAGTGCCCAACACCACACAACTGCACGTGGCGCAAGTTGTGGCTATTTCCTCAGATTCAGCCCACAGCGGGTGGGATGGAAGTCGGGGCAGTGCGGACATTGGGCTGCGGAGCAAACGCGCAAAAACGCGCTGATCTCCCCACGTATGGAGCACGATCCGTGTGAGGGGGGTGCAGGGTGGAGCGAAATCCCTCTTGAGCCGTAGGTGGAAATCCCTGTGGGGGCGCGATCCACGCGAGAGGTGTGCCAAATGGGTTGGTGGGCTCGCATGTGGACCCTCCCTGTGACACCGCAAGTGGGTTCCCATGGGGGCGCGATCCGTGTGAGGGGTGTGCCAAATTGGGCGGTGGGCCCGCATGCGGACGCTCCGTCTGGGGGCATGATCTGTGTGAGGGGTGCGCCGAACTGGACGGCTGGGGCCCGCGTGCTGGAGCTCCATGTGAGGCAGATCCGAGTGAGGGGTGTGCCGAGCTGGGCGATTGGGGCCCGCGTGCTCTACCTCCTCCTCCTCCTCCTCCTCCTCCTCCGCCTCCTCCTCCTCCTCGGGGATCGAGCTTCCTTGATGCGTGTACGTGCTGACTCGTGACTGTGGTGCCACATCGCCAAAAGGCGTGTATTTCGTGTGGACGCGCGCCGTGCATACTGGATTCGCGCCAGTGGTGTCACTTCGCCAGCGGAGGAATACACGCACACACATGTACCTCTACATATATATATATATATATATACACATGTGATTGTGTGTTTGAGTGCGTTTTTTTTGGCTCTTCATGAGCCTCCCGAGGCGTCCTCCTCCTTCTTCCTCTCTCCTTCCCTCTTCTCCTCCCGCAAGGCTTTGCTCTGAGGTCGGCCAACTTCGCGCCGCGCGGCACGAGAAGAGCAATGCGTGAGTGTCTTCGTACCACAGGGGGTCGAGGAGGGGGGGAGGGGGAGGCAGATGGGGGAGGGAGGGAGGTGGGGAGGCGCGAGGTAGGCCTCCCTTCGCGCCCTCAGAACCAACTTAGGCATATCGCTTGCAATTTTGCTCCTTAGCGCACTGGACAAAACATCCCCCTGGGGGGTTTGGAGGAAGCGCGCACGCGTGTGGAAAACATATGCTTCCGGTGCCTTCCGAACCTGGGGTGCATTCTGCTATCCTCAAGATGCTCTGCTTCGCCACGTGCTTCTTAGGCGCATCTCTAAATACTTCTCTGGGTGGGGTCGGAAAGAACAAACAAATGTGTGTGAACGCTCGCAACCACTTGCAACATTCACCGTGTAATATCTGGAGCGATTGGTCTGGGCAAAACCCACATCGACGAAGAAACCCCCAAAGACAGCGGCGAAACACCGAAACCTCGCCCAAAGGTTTGGAGAGTTGCTCGACCCTGTTCGACGCCCTTCCAGGCTTCACCTGATGGGGCCTGGGCGGGGGGGGGGCAGGGGGAGAGTTCAGAACACCCTTCGCATGTCCCCCGCTCTGGATTTGAGTAGGAATGGGTATCATTAGTGATCTGCCCCCAGGCTTTTTGGAGGGAGCTCAGCCTGGAAGCCACTGGATAGGCGTTCGTTGCTTGCGCTGGCAACGTCTGCATGACAATGCGACCCCCAAATGGCCAAGGAATAAAGGCGCGGACGAACGGGCAGCGCTAGAGCATAGTGCGCCAAGATGGTCCAAACCTGTCGTCGAAATCTGCCAGACAACCAGAATAATCAAATCGAGTAATGCTGCACGAAACTGTACCGTGAACTCAGTCTGCAGCGCTACCTAGTTTAGTGCTCCAATGCGCTGAGTCCAACTATTTGATTTCAAGCACACTCTTGCACCACACAATGTTTTGTCTGGGAGCTCCACGTCTCACTTTTCGACTAGTGCCGCGGCGGTCCGCAAGGGCCACATGGCAAATCGACGAAATCCAGACGAGCGGTAATCCGATGAGAAAGAATGGCGCTGCGCTCTTGTTCGACAATGCGACACGGGATGAGAGCCAGACGACGAGTGGAGATAGCGTTCTACGGCTGGGGCTAGATTGAAGCTTGGGATGAATTGAGGTATGGGCTTGGCAGCTATGGAAAATTCGCTTTCACAAGATCTATTATGACTGCCAGCGTGGACCCAAGCAAGAGATTCCCACAGTCGTGAAGTGTGAGCTATGTGGCTCAACATGTGAAGAGTGTAGTATCTCCGATGCGTTGCTTACGGTGCGCGGGGGAGATGCCCTCCGACACAGCCTCCGGCGCCCCTCCCAGGCTTGAGCTGCCCCGCTGCGCTGGCGTGGTGGGCCCAGGGAAGCCCGTCTGGCTTTTGAATAGGGGGTCGACAACATAATTCGCTTACACCAAACTTGTTCCCAACCCTCCTGTGTTGGGTTCTCGTTTTGAATAAGGCAGTGTGGTCTCCACCCTCCTTCTGCCGCCTCCTCGCTCCTGCCTTCTGTGCTCTTCTGCCGTCTGGTTCCTGATTCCTGCCTCGCCGTCGTGTCTGTTGGGTGGCCTTGCCTAGGGGTTGCGATCACCAGGGGGGCTGCGATCTGCGCAACTGTCGCCACTTTCGTGGGCTCCTGGGAGGCCCAGCGGAGGGGATCACCTCGGTACCTCGCCGCCCCCTGGGGGGCTTGCGATCTGCGCAACCGTCGCCACTTTCGTGGGCTCCTGGGAGGCTCAGCGGATGTACGTCCCACGCGGAAAACCTCGGTACCTCGCCGCCCCCTGGGGGGCTTGCGATCTGCGCAACCGTCGCCACTTTCGTGGGCTCCTGGGAGGCCCAGCGGAGGTACGTCATACGCGGATCACTTCGGTACCTCGCCGCCCCCTGGGGGCCTTGCGATCTGCGCAACCGTCGCCACTTTCGTGGGCTCCTGGGAGGCCCAGCGGAGGTACGTCACACGCGGATCACCTTGGTACCTCGCCGCCCATTGGGGGGGGCTTGCGATCTGCGCAACTGTCGCCACTTTCGTGGGCTCCTGGGAGGCCCAGCGGAGGTACGTCACACGCGGATCACCTCGGTACCTCGCCGCCCATTGGGGGGGGCTTGCGATCTGCGCAACTGTCGCCACTCTCGTGGGCTCCTGGGAGGCCCAGCGGAAGTACGTCATATGCGGATCACCTTGTTACCTCGCCCCCCCCTGGGGGCTTGCGATCATGCGCAACCTCGTCGCCATCTTGTCGCCACTTTCGTGGGCTCCTGGGAGGCCCAGCGGAAGTACGTCCCACGCGGATCACCTCGGTACCTCGCCGCCCCCTGGGGGGCTTGCGATCTGCGCAACTGTCGCCACTTTCGTGGGCTCCTGGGAGGCCCAGCGGAGGTACGTCATACGCGGATCACCTTGTTACATCGCCGCCCCCTGGGGGCTTGCGATCTGCGCAACTGTCGCCACTTTCGTGGGCTCCTGGGAGGCCCAGCGGAGGTACGTTATACGCGGATCACCTCGGTACCTCGCCACCCCCTGGGGGGCTTGCGATTTGCGCAACTGTCGCCATTTTCGTGGGCTCCTGGGAGGCCCAGCGGAGGTACGTCCCACGCGGTTCATCTCGGTACCTCGCCGCCCCCTGGGAGGCTTGCGATCTGCGCAACTGTCGCCATTTTCGTGGGCTCCTGGGAGGCCCAGCGGAGGTACGTCATACGCGGATCACCTTGGTACCTCGCCCCCCCCTGGGGGGCTTGCGATCTGCGCAACCGTCGCCACTTTTGTGGGCTCTGGGGAGGCCCAGCGGAGGTACGTCATACGCGGATCACCTCGGTACCTCGCCGCCCCCTGGGGGGCTTGCGATCTGTGCAACTGTCGCCATTTTCGTGGGCTCCTGGGAGGCCCAGCGGAGGTACGTCATACGCAGATCACCGCTGTCATGTCGCAGCTCGCAAGGAGCCGCGGGGCCACACAGCGCAGGGTGCTGTCTTATGTCCGCGTGGCATCCCCTCCGCAGCTGCCTCATGCACGTCAGGCACACGGTGCATTTGCCTCGCCTAGCGCAACGCGCTGTTCTGTTGAACGCGCTGTCCTGTCGTAGTGCGCATGGCGCTATTCTGCCCCACGGGTGTAGCGCGCGGTTGTGTTACCGACACGGAACACTTTCCCCGCTCACCCTCCCCCGCATGCGTCTGCCCCCGTCCGTTTTTCATCAATTACTGCGTACTTCAGCTTGTTCCAGCCACCGCGCCCGTTCGTTTCCTATTTCGGGCGCCGCGCGCTGTTGTTTCCATTTTTGGGTGCTTCTGGTTGCCTTCGCTGTCGCGCCCTTGTGTCTTCACTTTGTTGGTGCTTTTCGTTGCCTTCGCCGCCGCGTCGTTTTTTTGTTCTTATTCGGGCGATTCTCGCACCGCGCCCTTTTGTCTCCATTTTTTGATGCTTCTGCTAATTCTCGCTGCCTGTCTCCACTTTTGGGTGTTTCTCTTTGTTTTCGCTGCCGCGCCCTTTTGTCTCCACTTTTGGGTGTGTCTGGACACTCTCGCTGCCGCGCCCTTTTGTCTCCACTTGTGGGTGCTTCAGGTTGCCTTCGCTGTCGCGCCCTTTCGTCTCCACTTTTCTGGGCCTTATCATTGCTTTCGCTGCCGCGCCCTTTTGTCGCCACTTTTGGGCGCTTCTGTTTCCTCTCGCTGCCGCGCCCTTTTGTCTTCACTTTTGGATGCTTCTCTTTGTTTTCGTTGCTGCGCCCTTTTGTCTCCACTTTTGGGTGAGTCTGTACACTTTGGCTGCCGCGCCCTTTTGTCTCCACTTTTGGGTGCTTTAGGTTACTGCCGGTGCCGCACCCTTTTTGTCTCCACTTCTTGGGGAGGTCTCATTGCGTTCGTTGCCGCGCTCTTTTGTAAACACTTTTGGCCGCTTTTTCTACCGCGCCCTCTTGCGTCCACTTCTGTGTGCTCCTGCTTATTCTCGCGACCGCGACCTTTTGATTCCACTTTCGGGTGCTTCTCTTTGGGTTCGCTGCCGCGACCTTCTCTCTCCACTTTTGGATGAATATCCACTCCTGTTATGCACCTCATGCATTTGCCCCGCTCAGCGCAGCGTTTTAGCCCTGGCCGCCGCGCCCTTTTGTGTTCACTTTTTGGGCGCGTTTCTTTCAACGCCCCTTGTGTGTCCGTTCTGTATTTTTGCCGCTACTCTTCTTGCTGCGCTCTTCTGAAACCACTGCTGGGTGCTCTTCTTGCGCACTGCGAGTCCTTCAGAATGCCAATCAGCATTGAGTGGTCCTGAGTATACTCGCCACATGTATAGAAAGGGTTGGGTACGTCGCAGGGTCATTTTTCGTCGGATCTGCGAAACATGCGGCAACGGTTCCGCAGGTCTACGGTGCATTCGACGTACTCGTGTAGATCCGACGGGAACATATATCAGCTTTGGGGGACATCAACTCTGTAGTCGATTCCCTACTCGAGGCTTTGTCGTCGGTGCGCGCAGGTCGGGGGCGGGGTCGCAAATCATGGCCGGCGGCATGCGCGCGGCCCAGGGGGGGGGCTGGAGACGTTATGACATAAGAAGGGAACGCAATGAAATCTGGGGAGATCTCATGGCCCCCGCCACGATATCCCCCCCCCTAGTCAGCACCCCTCTCTTGGCCGCCCTCGAACAAGAATCTGACATTGCGACAACCGGGGCACCACAGGGCACTGGCCACGGAGCACCAGCCATGGTGCACCAGGGCTGCACGCGTGGGGCACCCGCCACAGGGCACCGGGGCGGAAGCCAGAGATCGCGACACACTGGGCATCACAGGGCACCAGCCACAGGAAGCCAGCCATGGCGCACTGGGGCGGGCACCAGCCAGAAATCGCGGCAGCTGAAGCATCGCAGTGCACCAACCATGGAGCCTCAACCATCATGCGCCAAGGTGGGCACCAAACATCTTCACAACTATCTGCAATCCCCTACGACGGGAACACGGCCCCTTTGATGCACGCCCTGTTTGGGGAGTAGTTGAGTAGCCGGCCTCCGCTGTTAACCAGGCGCCTCAATGGAGAGTTCCATGCTTACTCGAAGCTATCATGCTATAGCTGGCTGGTGTCTTGTCTGAAGCCCAGCCAGAGCCTGGTAGCTGGCCCAAGAGGCCGTCGGGCAGGTAACCCATGCCGCCGGGCTGCCCCAGCTGGCCCATGCCTCCGTGCTGGTTCATGCCCATGCCGCCGAAGGTACCCACGCCTCCGATCTGACCAGGCATCGGAGGCCTCGGTTGTTACAACGACGATCTCCGACCAGCGCGACATATTGCGACCAGCACTCACCGCAGGGCTGAGCGGGCATACAACAAATAAGACGATCGTCGGGTACCTTGGTCCAAGGTTCAAAGCGAAGTCTCGGGGATCAGACCGTCGCCCCAGCCAGAAAGAGGAAGTGATCTCTGAGGCGGTGGCCCCGGCGCACCAGCGAAACCGCCACCGCCGCCAGCAGGGAAAGAGGCTGAGTTGTACGGGGCTCCGGATGGCCCTGCGTAGCCGTACCTTGGTGTGTGGTTGAAAAGGCAGCAGATCACGACATTTGACCGTGCGATCCATCGATGTGGAATCATAAAACCGATGATGACTCTGATCGTACAAACCGTGCTATCAATCCGAACACAGCATCCGAACGGACATCTCAAAGCGCGCGATCGGCAATCACATGATTTAATATTCTTGCGACTCCGACCAACGACTGAGCGACTGGCAATATCTAAGAGCTAGGCCCGCTAAGGTTTGGGTTATCGCCACCCAGTGGGCCGAAGGCGTATCCGGGGCCACCGCCGTAGCAACCAGCCATGCCGCTGCTCGCCTTGACGCAATATAACACATGGCAGCGAAGATAATAATTCGTAGGTCAACTGCAGCCCCCCTTCAAAAACGCTAGCGACAAGCTCTCTCTTAATATCCAATCGTGACAACGACGCCCGCTGCC
Organism: Prorocentrum cordatum; assembly: GCA_963575745.1. Taxonomy (NCBI): domain Eukaryota; class Dinophyceae; order Prorocentrales; family Prorocentraceae; genus Prorocentrum; species Prorocentrum cordatum. Next base: position 49,426 of record CAUYUJ010007646.1, read on the forward strand.
GTAGGATCTTGGAAATACCGCTGCGATCCGACGGATTTCAAACACAACGCTAAGACTGACCTGATCGAGCCTGCAACACCCGCTGATCGAACATGGGCCACTCGCCCTTACCCGATTGATCGAGCCCTGATGAACGAGCCGGGATCTTCTTGGAGCGGGGTGCAACATTTTGGACAGTGAGCCACTGAACTCGGCATCTGGGGGAGCGCGCTACTCCAAAGAGCTCTCGCATAGCTCCGAATCGAGAGCCTACACTCACACGTGCCTAAACCTCTTACACTCATACGTGCCTGAACCTCCGACCCTTTGCTGCCGCCGCTTGCCCAGGCTCGGTGCGAGTGCCCACGCCGCCCGCGATGCACAGCCTCGGCCGAAGATGACACCCACAGCTCCAGCAGACGCGGACAGAAATACTTTTTTTTGTTTTTTTGTTTTGTTTTTTGTCTGAGCGTCGGCATCCAAGCCAGACCCCCACCGAAGGCGTCGATTTGCACAAACGTGGAGCCAGCACATCAAGATCGAGACCTGCAGCAAACATCTATTAGAACATGAAGAGTACCACCATCACCCGCCGCCATCGCATATCCATTCTAACGATACGCTTCTGCACGACAACGGGGCCGACGTCCCCGCTGGGCCCCACGGCGGTGAGCCCAAACCCACCCGGGACCCTCGGCCTCTCGAGATCGTTCTTGTATGCGTTGTGGGTACGCGTGTTACCCGGGGGGGTGGGGGTGGGGGTTGGGCGGGGGAATAACGGTAACGGCGTCCGCGGCGGGCACCCGCCAGGGTGAGTCCGAGCCACCAGCAAATCAATCGCCTGCGTGCACCACAGTCCATATGTACACGACAATGCCCAATGCCTGCGTGCCAGTCCCTGTGTACACGACAATGCCCAATGCCTGCGTGCAACACAGCACCGCCTGCGTACACCACCGTGCCTCCGTATACCACAGCGGCCGCGCGCACTACAGCACTACGTCGCCTGCGTACACCGCAGTGCCTGTGTACACTGCAGCAGCCGCGTGCGCAACAACGCCTGTGTACACCACAACGCTTGTGCACACGACAACAACCATGTGTACTATAGCGTCGGTGCACACCACGAAGCTTCTGTGCACCACAACGCCTGTGTGTACACCATAACGCCACAAGTGCCAGCGGGCACGTTAGTAGCTTGCGAGCACCACGTTGGGAGGACTCGGGAGGGGGAGGTGGGAGGGGATGGGGGAAATGTGGGAGGTGGCAGGACTCGGGAGAGAACGTGGGAGGAGGTGGGAGAGCTCGGGAGGGCGTGGAAAGAGGTGGGGAGAGGTGGGGAGACTTGGGAGCAAGTGGGAGAGGAAATCAAGGGAGGAAGGAGGTGGGGGAAGGTAGGAGGTCGTGGGGCATCGGCTGTACGGCAGGTCCGTGTCGTGACGCCTTGGGAATTGGTTTCGAACACCGCGTGGATCTTTCGATCTTGATCGTTCTGCGAATCATGATTTCGCACCGCGGGTTCGTTTCTGAGAATCCTGGGGCCCGAACGGCTCCTCCCAGGCGCGTCGCAACCTTGAACGTCCGCGCTGGGGTCGCCGCCGCGCCTTCTCTGCGCCAGCGAACCGTCTGCGGCCAGAGGCAACAACGAACAGCAACTAGAGCCCGCAGGCCCCCCCGCCCAGTGGGGCCACCAAGCTGTGAATATGCTGTCATCTGCCTCCCTACCCCTTCCCACCTCCTACTCCCCCTGCGCCTCCTCCTCCTCGTCCTGCCCCTCCTCCTCTGATATCAGTCTGCTGCACAGCAACGCTTGCGTACACCCCAACACCTGTGTACACCACAACAACCCCGTGCACCACAACGCCTGTGTACGCCACACTGCTTCCGTGCATCTCAACGCCTGTGAACACCGCAACGCCTGTGCACACTACCAGTAGCCATGTGCATCGCAACGTACGCGTACGCCACAGTGCCTGCGTGCACCACAGCGCCCGTGTACACCGCAATGCACTGGCCCTGCGTGCACGTCGATGCCTGCGTGCGCCAGAGCGCCTGTGTACTCCGTACAATGTCCTTGGTAAGCTGCAAATGTTCAAACTTGTGCCGGCTTGCAAGCGTTACCGTTACGGGGGGGAGGTCTGGGTGGGGGGTAGCACGCGTTACCCTTGGGGGTATTAAAAGAAGGATCTCCTCCGCCCCCCGCCACTTCCCGGGGCCACTGCGATGCCGCGGCTGCTACCTATGTTCGCACATTCGAACCAATAACTCCCCGCCAACACCAGACTTTCCAATGAAAAACCGATTCGCAAGCGTGGGCTCCCAAACGTGGGTTCTGGCACATTCGATGTGCACTCTACGTGGTGCAACATGTCATGAAGAAGTTGAAGTTGCCAACTCTACTGCTCGTGCAAACATCCCATCCCGATGACGGCGGCGGCGGATGGTCAGGGTCTGCCGCAGGATAGCCCAGGGGGGTGGGCACTGCATGCATCGATCGGCTCCGATCGTCCGTGCATCCATGTAAAGGGCGAGGCTCCCAAGCGAATGTGTGCATTGTCAAGGGGGAACGTGAGGGGGGGACCGGCTCAGGGAGAGCAACGTCGAGCTGGAGTCGGTGATACATCGCAGATAGACCGGCGATAGGCCCCCGATGGCGAAACCGCGCGGTGCTGGGCTGGGTGGGCCATCGGGCCCCCGTCGGCGATCAGCGGGACATGGGGAGCCGACGCGTCTCCCCCCGAGCCTGCCCCCGCCCGACGCTGCCCATCCAGACATCCGGCGCTCTCCGCTCTGTCGGACGCGCGGACACCCAGAGGTCTGGACAACCTCCCCAGGGCCGCTTGCTCGTCCTGAAGCGCTTTCTGACGGTCCAGGGGCCCGTGGCGGGGCTCCGGAGGCCGAAGATTGCCCCAAACCGGCCGCCCCAACTGTGTGGGAGCCTGGGACCTCTGGGCACGGCCCCCCCCCCCCTCCTTGCTGTGGGCCACGTCGTCGCCTTCGAGCTGTGGGGGAGGGGGGGGCGGGCGCCTCGGCTCCCGCGCCGCGGGCCCGGCCAGCGCAGTCGGTGCCCCTCCCGGCGGCGGCGCGTGGCGGGGGGGCGGGGCTCCTGCCCGCGCTCGGGCCGATGGTGGGCAGGAGTTGCCTCGCGTGCGAGCCTCCGCTGGCGCGAAGGGGTAGCTGGCACGCCGCTGTGCCTGCTCGGCCTCGTCTCCTCGCCCCCTCCCACGTCCTCGCACGTGGCCGCAGCGGCCACGTCCGTCTATGCCGCGCCATGCCCGCGACGCGCCCGAGCTCTGGCAAGCTGCACGCGGGTGAGAGGAACACCGTTCCGTGCAGACCCCCCGCCCCCCCCCCGCATCCTCCTTCCTCTCTTCCTCTCCCTCCCACTCCTTCCGGTCTGAGAGGGATAGGGACGGGGGTGAGGAGGAAAATGGCGAGGAGTGTGAAGCACGCGACTACACGCAATTTGCCTGACAAGTGAGGCCAGAGAAGTTAGAGAGGCAACACGTGCATCGGATCTTTCCTTTCACTGCTGACTGCGGAATTATAGCGAGCTTGTCCTGACTCGCCTGGAGAAATCAATCTTCCAGCGATGGCTTTTGGTCCTTTTCCTCTACCTCAGCGCAGCGCATAATCCAGATCAGTGACAACGGGCCCGCTGATGCAGATCACGAGCAAAGTTGCAAGCACATTGCTGATACAAATTGGCCATACGCTGGACACGTTGCCGAACAGGCTGACAGAATCGCTGGGGCCTCGAAAGGGTGAAGTGCCTCGTAGGGAATTCTGGAGAAAAGGATAAAACAATCGCGGCTTTCATTATCTTACTGGCCTCTTAAGGTCTCTGTTGACTTCTACTGCCGGTCCCGCCTCTCGATGCGCGCGCCCCTCAGAGATCACCTCCCTTGGCGTTGCTCTCCATCGCCGTCATCGGCCTTTAGACAGCCCCAGGACGGTCTGAGATCGCTTCAGCGCGGCTGGACGATACGAGAAAACAGTCCAAGATCGCAGCAACATGCCCTGAAGCCTCACTCTGAAACTTTCGCAGAAGCCCCACGAAACCCGAATCGAGGACGCGCAACAACGCAAAACGTGCGGAAAACGAATTCCCCCAAACAATGCTTGCACTGCTTACGGGTGTCCTGCTTGCGTGGACACATCATTGGCTACAGTCAACCCGCAGAGTAAGGATGCGCGATAAGGATGCAAGGCCCTTGGACGCCCACCTCGAAGCGTTTCGAGCGGGGCGCGGCCAACGAAAGTGTCCAAGGATGGACCCAGGAAGCAAGGACGCAAGGGTACCCTTGGGAGGGATGCCTATCCTTACTCTGCGGGTCGACTGTAGCGCTTCTGGGCTCTCGTCTGGTGGCCGCTTGTCGCTGCCTCGTCGCCGCTCCGCGCGCTGGCTGGCGTTGCCTGGCTTTCTGCCCGGAGGCCGCTTGTCGGCACCCTGAGATTGCACCTCACGGACTGCACCACACGGCTTGCGCCACGTAGACTCGTCGTCGTCGCCGATGTCGTCGTGACCGTCACCGCTCGCCAGCCCGAGTAATGGATCTGCACGAGCAGGGTCCGCGCGTTCCGCTGCGCAATATTGAAATTCACGAACAGGTTCCGATGGCTGGGTGCACTGACGGCCCAGTTGAGTTTTACCAGCCAACTGCGGGTGGGAGGGGTGGGATGTTTTTGTTTGTGTTGGAAGAAGAAGGTAGGGGAATGGGGGCGACCGCAACATCTCTCGAGTAACCAGCCACTTGGGGTTGGGTGGGGTGGGATGCTTGCTCGATCATGGAAGCTGATTGCGCGCGGATGCCCACAATCAACTCCTCCTCCTGGGAAGACTTGCCCCCCCTGTGTCCGCGCTACACCTCGGGTGCTGTTTGCCATGTTTATGGCCCCCTCCCCGCCTAACGTTACCCCTGACGGCGCGTCGCTGCCCGGGCCGCGCTCTGTCCTGCCCGTCGGCCGCTCTGGTGCCTCCCCTGCGCGCTCTCCCTTCTCATCGCATCGCGGTCGACATGCCAGAGGAGACATTTGCTCAGTCGAACGAAGGAATTTCGGCGGGCGAGCGAAGAAAGTCATTCTCCCCCGCGAGGAATTTCGGCAGGGCGATCAGGGACATTTTCTCGGGTGAACGAAGACATTTCTAGACGCTCGTGGGGAAAACCTCCCAACGCATCGGAAGGCTGGAAAGCCTGGGATGAAGGGCCTGATCCCGTCGCTGCCGCCGAAAATCTAGCGCCCATCAGGAGCAACCGGCCGTGTGAACATAATCCCTTCTCCGACCCCCCTCCCACTGAAACCCAGCTGTCTCGATATACAACGGAACTACGGATAAGTCGAGGATGTGATTCGCCCCGAACTTGCACCGTGAAACCCAATGAAACACTTCAATGCAAAACGACTGCCCTAATTTTGAAACCGCTACCCTTGGCGGGAGAGTCTCGGTCGCCCCCGAGTTTTCAATTTTAGGGCGGGAGCCGTGGATATCGGCAGCGGGATTCGCAGGTATCCGATACTTCGCGGAGGGCGCCAACCCGTTAGCGCACAGCAAATGCACTTACGCCAGCTCACCCGCTCGCCCACCCACCGCCCGCCCGCCCGCCTGCCCGCGCGCCCGCCCGCCCGTTTACTGTCATCAGGTGGCAATGCAGAGAGGCGAAAACAATGTGCGTTCTGTTCTACCCGTAAAGGGGGCGAGCAAGCAATATCTACTCGCAGCGCGGCAGCGCAGGGAGCGAGAACACATTGTTTTACTAGTCACGCGGCGACGCGCGAGGGGCGAAACCAATCATATTCGTCTGTGTTCCACAAAAGACGCCCCAAACAGCTGTCGATGTGATGCACTTTTCACCACCGGTGGTCTTTCCCCACTGCGGGCCAATCAAAAGAAGCTAAGCCTTCCCTCCGTCCTAGCGTCGGGAGGGCTTGTAGCAGAAAGCGGCGTCGGGAAGGGAGGTCGGTGGATGCGGCAGCAGTGATCTTCAACGCTGCTACCCTACAGATTTCCCCTCCTCAACCTTCCTGTACTTCGCCCGCCCACGCGGTGGGTGGGCGCGCGCAAAAAGTGCAGGCCTCCGCCGGAGGCAGATGTGATCCGCAGATGGGATCACGGCGGGGTCTTCGCCCCGAAGGATCCCCCGCCGGAGGCTTCTTACCCCCGCCGGTGGCGGCGACGAACTGCGGATGGGCTCTTCGCGGGATCTTCGCCCCGAAAATCCTCGACGGGAGGGCGACGTGGGCTGGGACTCAGCCGCCCGCGGGATCTTCGTCCCGCGCTGTCCTTTTCCGGAGGAAAGAGATAGTATGCGGGGGCTCCGCCCCGAAACGCCCTCCGCTGGAGGATGGTGTTGATGGAGAGCAGCGCGTGCGACGTCGAGCGTTCCGCTCACGTCCGATCGGGGGGCGCCGCCCCGCTTCTCGCGCTGCCAGACAGCCGCCGCTGGCGGCGCCGTTCGCCCAGGGCCACTTCAGCGCCCGTCCTTCGGGGCGCCGTCGGCAAGGAAGCGATGGCGCTAATTGCCCCAGTGGCCCTCCTGGAAGCACAAGCGGCGCACGCTGTGCCCCAGCAGCTCCGAGGGGATGCTCCCCGGGGCGAGCTGGTCCGCCGCGGGCGCGGAGGCGCCGCCCCTGCGCGTCTTCTTGGGTCTCTCGCTGACCGGGCCACTCCGCTTGCCCTTGCCCTTGGGCTCCTTGACCTTGGCGCCCCGTTTGCTTCCCGCGCCGTGGCCCGCGGCGGAGTAGCTCGCTCCCGTGCTCGCCCCTATATGGCTCTGGCGGGCTGGCGCCGCGTGCCGCGTACGGGCAGCAGCAGCTTCTTCTTCTCCTTCCATGTCGGCGCTGTCGCGCTCCGACGGGGCCGACTCCTCTCCGCTGCTTGGCCCGGCCCGGTGGCGATGCGCGATCGTCTTCAGTGCCTGCGCTTGCGTCCTCGCCTGGCGAGCCCGTTCCTTCCCCAGCTCTTCCGCGCGGTCAGAGCGGCAGGCGGCCTGGCGGCCGAGGGCGAGAATCGAGTGGGCCGTTGCCGCCGGGAGCTCTTCCTGCAGGGCGACCACGAGGTTCTACCGCGTGCACTTCTTGCCGTCGCGAACCTTGTTGTTCCAGCGCTCGGCCAGGCCCTCCAAAGCGCGCGGCGACGGGCGGGCCAATTGGCCTGGATGCGCCACGCGGAAGAAGTTTCCAAGCCAGAGCACCAGCAACTGTCGCTTGGCTCCTGGACCGCCTTGCGGTCAAACGTGAGCCACTGATCGTCCACTTCCAGGACGTGCTCTTCGGTTGCCACGTTTTCCCCCGCCGTGCCGTCGCCGCCGCGCTCCCGGTGCGCTCGGCGCACAGGTCCCGACCCTGGGCCGAACTGGGCCTCATGCCCCGCTCTCCTGCCCTCCTTGTGCTCCTTGCGCTCGTAGACGCCGCCCCGTGGCGCCTGCTTAGCCTTGGGCGGCAGGGCCTGGCGGCCGACGTCCGATTCCTCCTGGAACCACGCCGCGTTCCGCGCGGGGTGGTGTCCGGCTGCGGCCCCGCCGCTCAACGTCGCCGCCCGACGGGGGCGCCGCCCTCGCGTCGTCGCGGCCAGCCGTGGCGCGGAAACAAGTAGCCGATGGCACGCGTGCGCGAGCGCTTGCCTGGGCCTCGGCCGCTTCGTGATGCGGCATGTCGCAGGAGTGGGAGAGGACGAAGTAGGTCGGATAATCTCGTTGCTTCCCGTCACCAGTCGCCTTGCCTCGCCTGATGGCCTGGGCACTCATCTCGTGCGCGCGCGTTCGACTCGTTTCCAAAAACTCCCGTACCTTGTCGCTCAGACCACCTTTTGTTAACACGTCTGATACCATCCACCGGCTAGGTAACCACCTAACCACCCTTTGTTTTTATCTCGGCGGGCCGCATGACACGTGGGATCTCAGGGCGGCGAGCCACGCCGCATCGCGCCGATGGTCGGGGATGTTGCCTTCGGTCTCCACATGATCCTACAGGCCCCGACAGTCGGTAAACAGCGTGAGCGGCATCTGTGCCTCGCCGTGCTCCACCGCCAGTGTGTCGCCCCATCCTTGCAGGGCCTCGCGCAGGAGTGCCCGCATGTAGTGGGTCATACCATGGTCCGCAAAGCGCGCCGCCGTCTCGGCGGAGGACGTTGACGTAACCGCGCGGTGGCTCGCCCGGCTGCCCCAGTCCAGGATGGATATCGGCAGTTCTTCCTGCTCCGTGCAGTCCAGGTCGACCGCTGCTACTGCCGCTCTGGTCTGCGACCGGACTTTGTGACGGCCGAACCTCTTGAGGTCCTCGTCTGTCTCTAGGAATTCGCTGACGTTGCCATGGGGCGAAGAGTCACGCCATCAGCCCACCCCCATATGGCCCATGCGGCCCTTGATCGGCTCGATTCTCAGATGGGCGTCGCGGCTGGCTCTGACGACCCTGGCGCATGTGTTCAGCTCCCGCGTGTCCGCATGGGTCGGCTCCTTCTGTAGCTTCTGGAATCGGTTTGTCTCGAAGGCCTTGTCTAGCCGGCGCTGTCTGGCCACGCAGTGTAAGGGGCCCACCGCCGACTGAAGCTCTGCTCTGCCGAGCGGGGTGAGCGGCGTCTCCCCCTTCTCCGTCCGCCCGCAGTTGACCTCCTCCTGGCGTCCGTCAATGAACTCCGGCATGCTGGCTTCAACGCAAGCCCCGTTCAATTTGACCCGACGGCTGGTGTAGAGGTCGCCTTGGGTCTGACCAGACACCACAGTCCAGGACCCAAGCGGGAACCTATCCTTGAGCTTGTCCTCCTTGTCCCGTATCATCGCACTACCGTCGCGTGCGATCGTGCAGTCGTCCACGTGGGCGATCAACGTGCCCGTGGGGCGGTCGTCCTGGTAGAAGTAGAAGGACGCCGCGTCCAGCTGCAGCTGCTTCCAACCAATTCTTCGACCCAGGCCTTGCGGAAGGTGTTGAACTATGCCCGCGGAGCGTCCGGCAGCCCATGGATTCCTTTTTCGAGCTTGAGCAATTGGCCTGGCTCCAGCCCGGCCAGGCCGCCCCTTGGCTGCCGCGTGCATAGCGCTTCCTGGCCCCGGCGTGGCCCCCCTCTGGAGGAGTGCACTCAAGATGTCACCGATCGATAGCTGGGGGAGCCAGAGATTCGCGGACAGCTGCAAGAAAACGTGGAAACTGGACCGTTGCACCGCGGCGGCGTCGGTCTTCAGTCCCCAACTTCCCGTCTGGGTCATGCTGACCCTGCGCGCACAGTCGGGCCTTTGCTTTTACTGGTAGCGGAGTCCCGGTGCCGCGCAAGGCCGCATTCTTGTCTTTTAGTTTCATGTCGCTGCCGAGGATTCGCCGACGGCCCACTGTTCGCAGTACTTCCTCCGACTCGTCCGACTCCAGCACGGCCGCGCACTTGTGGCGCGGCCGCGAGCCCCGCTCCTTCTCGATCGCTGCGCGGAAGTCCCCGTGTTGTGCCAGTGCGATTTCTTCCCGCTTCAACTCTCGGTCTTGAGCCTTGCAGTCCAGCATGGCGGACCCCGCCCCCCTGTAATACGTCGGCGTTGCTTCGCGCGCGGGCCGAGAACCGGCCTGCTCTGGCCCGTCTACTCGCCCCATCGTCGCGAGCATTTCTACCGCGGCGAGCGTCGACTCGCGCCGACTCGCGCCCCCGCTTCTTCTCTTCCTCGAACAGCACGAGCATTCGGTCGGCAGGTGGTCGGATTACATCCCTGGGATTCATCATTTGAGGCCACCAGACCCGATGCTCGGTGCAGCGCCATGCCCCTCCGTGCTTTTCATCAGTCGTGCGGAGCAGCCATTGTGCCGCAAGGCGCCGTTTCGCTGGTGTCGCCGGGGCCCAGGCATCGGACCGACTCCGGACGGGTTGCCCCTGCTCGGTCAGAGCCCAGCCTGGGGCGTTCGTGCGCCGCGCAAGCTCCAGGGGGGGGGCCCGAGGGCAGGCCGCTCCCTTGTGCTGGTTGCGCTCGAGTCGGTGCATCTCGAGGTTGGCCAAAACACGTTCTCGCAACCAATCGTGCATGCGATTGGGGTCGCCCATCTTCATCTTGTTGTAGTCGTGCATGTCTTGCTTCATCCATGGGCGTCTGCGGATCTGAGCTCGGGGCAATGACTCGAATATCTTCGTGCCCGGTGGGCCACGGCATTCCAGAAGTAAATTGTCCCAATCCACAATACACCGTTGGAGAGCGTCGTCCCGCATGCGAGTAAATTGTAAACGTTCAGAGTCGTGCATCGTGTCGTCGACGTCAGTGACCTTGTAGGATTGCAGTATCGTCCACTAGATCTGTCTACCTTTCAACATGCGGCCAGCTTTGTGCTCTTGATCTTTGATTATCTTACTGTGACGGAGCTCAGTATTGAGAACGGCCGATTGTCCAGCGGCAGGCTTACAATCGATGCCATCGGAATCGCCGCTGTCTTGTAAGTCGTCAAATGTAGTGTCAGGTTGTTCGGCAACACAGAGGAATGTGTATGCCTTGGCAGGGCGTCCGGAGGCGCTGCCAACATTTTCCTGACCATTTGTTGCCACTCCTGTCACTGAGTAATGCGTGGCAGGAAAGGAATACGCGCAGTATCAGATTCCTGGATCTGGGTGGTGCCACCACGAGGATACTGTGATCGATTATGTGACGGAGTTGGTGGCGTCGGCGATAGTGCACGCACAAGGGATGCGTGACGCGTCGGCAGCTCCTGGACGTAAGTCGCGGTTGTCCTGTGCGGATGTGCCCATCGGCGAGGGTCGGGGCACTGTCGGTGGTGGGTCCTGGCGGTTGCGAAGGGCAATGGATCTGGGCGTCGCTAACGTGGGCCTTCATGATGGGGCTTCGGTGGTCGTGAGGTCGTTCTGCAACTGGTCGACACTGTGTCGTATACCACGTGCCTCGTCGATGGTGTCATAAGTTCGCTGGGAGTGCCGGTTCAGCCGATGCTCTAGGTCCTGGGGTCGTCGGTTGAGTGCTTCGCGCTCTAGTTCCAATGGGGTGGGGACTTCCTCCGCCCGTGCCTTTTCAGCGTGCGTCTCTTTCTTGGGAGATCTGGGTGGGTCGCGACTGCATGTGGTCCGCCGCCTTCCTTACCTCGGCCATCTCGGCATCGAGGGGGGCGAAATCTTCAACCGAGATCGGGGTGCCCAGCTGGCCAGTCTTGGTCCGTGCAACATGCGACTCAGCCAGTGCGGCCCGTATTTCAAGTAACTGCTGCTCGACCGTGGAGACTCGGTTCTCAAGCGCTGGCGCGCGTCCCTCTGATGCATCAAGACGTTGAGCAATGGCCATCTCGGCAGTGCACAGCTTGCCGTGCAGCTCGGACGTGGTTGTGGTACTCTCGGGGTGGAGGTTGGCAATGGTCACATCAATGTGATCACGAAGCGCATTGAAGTCATCGCGGACCTGTTGATCCGTAGTCCCGTGTACATCAGTAACTGGAATCAGCCGCACTGTCAGGGGCATCGTGTAGGGTCCTGATTGTAGCAGCACCCGCGCCCCTGACGCTCACGAGTTGGGCCTCCGCTGAGAGGAAGTAGTCGTGGAGCGTCTGAGTTGCAGTGGGGCCAGAAACTCGGTGTGACTCCACGCGGTCGACTTGATAGTGGACATGGGTGAGGATCGATCGATCTTCAGCGATCCGAACGTCGACAAGGACAAGGGCATGGTGTAGCTCTTGTCTTAGCGTTGCTGTCTACGCAGCAAGACCCCCTGGCTATTATTGGACCGTGAAAGTTTCAACTTGGTCTCTAAGCTCGGCCAGATCACTGGCTGAGGGCGATGTATGCGATGCAATGTCGCGCCGCAGGGAGACGGCTGTTGTCCCAGCTGAGAGACTGGGCGTGATGCCGCTCAGGGGACCTTCGCTGAGATGCCCGCCCAGTGCGATCCTCAATGACGCGCGCGTGTTCAGAGACGGAATCCATAGTGGGGGGCGCGAAATCTTCCCAGCAGCGGAGGCGCGCGAAAGCGTTGTCAGGCGACGTTTATCTGGCGCCGCTGCTGCGGGTGCTTCCACCGGGGAAGAACGTGGAGGCGACGCAAATCCAACGGTGACTCCGAGGCCAACTGCTGGTGTCTCCACCGGCGCGTGGGCGCAATCGAAAGCGGCACCAGGAAACGGATTGGACGTATCAGGCGCCGGAGCTTGATGTGAGGTTCCAGGCGCGCGAGTGGATGCGCGCGCAAGCGGCGGTGATGGCGAGTGGGGGGCGATCTTCCCGAACGCCGCCGCGAGCGACACGGTGCTGCCGTCGCCTGAAGGGGGGGGGTGGCGGTATCTCTGATCCTCTCGCCCTCTCCGCGCGGCCCCCGCGCCCGCGCTCCGTCGAAGGCCCCCGCGCGCGTGGAGGCGCTGTCCCCCGCGGGGTCCAGGGCCGAGCGGCGGGGCCAAAGACGAAGCGGAGCGTCGCAACGGAGAGCGTAAAATAATAAGCTGGTAACCTGTGGAAGTAGGTTCACGACCGAAGAGTCGAACCGACTGTGATTCCCGTAGGTAAAAATAGGAAAGGAAGAGGGTCGCGAGTCCTTTTCCAAGGCGCTGCGATTGAGGTAGCGCGGTATGTTGTGCCAATGCCAGAGCCGATGCGTCAGCGGTAGATAAGGATATGATGGTGATATGAGCGGACTTCACACACGCGCAAAAGCGCCCCAAGAGGCGACTTTTTGGGCTCCCGAGAGGCAGCGCATTTTTTATTATTATTTTATGTTTTTTCTCCTCTTCTTCTCTCCTCCTTCTTCTTCTTCGATGTCCTCCAAGATGGCCCCAAGAGCGCTTCCAGGGCTCCCGAGAGCGCTTCGAGAGGGCCTGAGAAGGCGCCCCTCCACTGGGGGGCCATCCCCCTGCGTGCTGCGCACTTCCCTGATCGAGGCAATTCCTCTGGACATCGTTTCTGGATGGGCTGGTGGGGTTACGCGAAGTGTTCAGAATTCCATGAAGATGTTGATCAAAATTTCGCACGAGCGCGCGCGCGATCTTTTTTTGAAGCCTGATGATGTGACACATTTTTTGTTGTTTTTTGTTGACATTCGGTTCTGAAGCCGCTACGAAACCGAAGATTGTGGACAGATTTCGGCATGCGCGCGCGACGACGCGCGCGCGTGCACTTCGCCCCTCTTTGTGCAGGCGGATTCTCTCGACGGCACGCGCGCAGAAGCGTTCGAACGATTTCGACATGCGCGCGCGCAACCAGTTTGGTCGCATTTTTTGAACACGTTGGAAAACCCATGGTTTTCTTAAGCATTCGCAAGGCTGCGCGCGCGCTTTTTTGAGTATGCGTTTTGCGAAACCAGTTTTTTCCTTATCATTTTTGTTGGGCACTCGGTTTTGAAAATCGCTGCGAAACCGGGGGTTTTGGAAGGATTTTGGCGTGCGCTCGCGACGGCGCGCGCGTGTGCGCTTCGTTTTTTTTTTTTTTTTTTTTTTTTTTTTTTTTTTTTTTTTTTTTTTTTTTTTTTTTTTTTTTTTTTTTTTTGTTTTTTTTTGTTTTTTCTTCTTCTTCCTCCTTCTTCTTCTTCTTCTTCTTCCTTCTTCCAAGGGATTCCTGGAAACTGATGAAATTTGATGAGCGAGCGCGCGCGTGACATTTTGCCAGGGGATGGCGGGCGGGTGGGATGCCGGCCCCCCTGGCATGGTGTACATTCATATTTGGGATGGACGAGAATCATATCTAAGATGCAATGCGAAAAGGTGGACAGATAAACCCAGGGGTGGGTGGGTGGTGGATCCTATTTTTTGTTTGAGGAGAATCTGTGTGGCGCCGTTAAGCAGACGCTCAAGTTGAAGTTGCCCACTCCACTGCTCGCGCAAACGTCCCACCCGCCCACCCGCAACTTAGTTTGCAAACCCCGTGCGGCGGCGATTGCGGTAAGTGCTTGGCGCTGGCTGGTGCATCTCTGCGGCCGCGACGGCCTTCGCGCGAGCGCGCGCGTGCGCTTTGGCGCGACCGACGCAGCCGCGGTGGCGCTGATCGCAGGGCGCATCCCAGCGGGCACTTCACTGCGAGTCGGCGAGTTGGGCGGGCGCGGTATCATGGCAACGTCGACGACGGTAGACGCGGTGATTGTAGCAGCGATGCTGGTGACAATGCTGACAACGGCGACGGCGCGGCCAGTGCGGGCGCCGATGCTGATCGCGCTGGCGACGATGACGGCGCCCTCGCGTCGGCGATGAAGGTTTTGGAAAGAGTTCGATATGCGCGCGCGGCCGACGCGCGAGAGTGGCCCGCATGGCATTTTTTATTGGACGCGGATCGTTCCCCTCCAGCACGCGCGCAGGCGCGTGCGAATGATGTAGGCATGCGGCGCCAGAGGCGCGTTTGGCAGACTTCCATGAAGATGTTGAGAAACCGATGGTTTTCAGAAGAATTCGCACGAGCGCGCGCGCGAGCTTTTTTGAAACCAGATGATGCGAAACTTGTTTTTGGTTTCAAAATCGACACGGAACCGAAGATTGTGGACAGATTTCGGCATGCGCGCGCGACGACGCGCGCGTGCACTTCGCTCCTCTTTTCGCAGGCGGATTCTCTCGACGGCGCGCGCGCAGAAGCGTTCGAGCGACTTCGACATGCGCGCGCGCAGCAAGCTTGGTAGCATTTTCTGAACATGTGGGAGAACCAATGGTTTTCTTGAGAATCCGCAGAGAGCGCTTTTTTTCCTCGGGAATCCGTGTTGCGAAACCATGTGTTGTAACATTTTTTCCCAACCATCCTGTGGTGTTGGGTCCTCGTTTTGAAGAGACGGTGCCCCGCGTCACTCCTCTCCTCTCCTCCTCCCCCTCCTCCCCCTTCCTCCATGCGTTTCACCCGCCCAGTACAACGTTTCGTGGCCCCATAGGGAGCTCCACCGAAGGCTCCAGTGGCTGCGTTCGCATGGTGGCCTCGGGCCATTTCGGCACACCCCTCGCGAGGATCGTGGCCCCATAGGGAGCTCCACCGAAGGCTCCAGTGGCTGCGTTCGCATGGTGGCCTCGGGCCATGTCGGCGCGCCCCTCGAGCATCGTGGCCCCATAGGGAGCTCCACCGAAGGCTCCAGTGGCTGCGTTCGCAATGCGGCCTCGGGCCATTTCGGCGCGCCCAGTACGGCGTTTCGTGGCCCCATAGGGAGCTCCACCGAAGGCTCCAGTGGCTGCGTTCGCATGGTGGCCTCGGGCCATTTCGGCGCACCCCTTACGAGGATCGTGGCCCCATAGGGAGCTCCACGGAAGGCTCCAGTGGCTGCGTTCGCATGGCGGCCTCGGGCCATGTCGGCGCACCCCTCACGAGGATCGTGGCCCCATAGGGAGCTCCACCGAAGGCGCCAGTGGCAGCGTTCGCGTGGCGGCCTCGGGCCATTTCGGCACACTCCTCACGAGGATCGTGGCCCCATAGGGAGCTCCACCGAAGGCTCCAGTGGCTGCGTTCGCATGGTGGCCTCGGGCCATTTCGGCACACCCCTCACGAGGATCGTGGCCCCATAGGGAGCTCCACCGAAGGCTCCAGTGGCTGCGTTCGCATGGTGGCCTCGGGCCATTTCGGCGCACCCAGTGCAGCATTTCGTGGCCCCATAGGGAGCTCCACCGAAGGCCCCAGTGGCTGCGTTCGCATGGCGGCCTCGGGCCATTTCGGCACACCCCTCGCGAGGATCGTGGCCCCATAGGGAGCTCCACCGAAGGCCCAATTGGCAGCGTTCGCATGGCGGCCTCGGGCCATTCCGGCACACCCCTCTCGAGGATCGTGGCCTCCACCGAAGGCGCCAGTGGCAGGGTTCGCATGGCAGCCTCGGGCCATTTCGGCACACCCCTTACGAAGATCGTGGCCCCATACGGAGCTCCACCGAAGGCGCCAGTGGCAGGGTTCGCATGGCGGCTCGGGCCATTTCGGCACACCCCTCACGAGGATCGTGGCCCCATAGGAGCTCCACCGAAGGGTCCAGTGGCTGCGTTCGCATGGCGGCCTCGGGCCATTTTGGCACACCCCTCACGAGGATCGTGGCCCCATAGGAGCTCCACCGAAGGCCCCAGTGGCAGCCTCCCTCATGGCTCTTAGAGCCCTCTCCTGCTTCTGCTCCTCGGTCAGGGGGGCGCCGTCCTCGTCGTCGGCGCCCGCGAAGACGGCCACGAACGTGTCCCTGAGCATGTCGGGCTCCGGCGGGAAGTTGTGGCCACGTCGGGGGCGCGGGCGAAGGTGTTCTTTACAATTGCGGTAGTCGCAACTGCGTATGGTTGGGTCTTTCGCCAGGCTAATTTTGGATTCTAGGTTGTGTAAACCTTATAGCAACGAAGATGTTTGAATGATTCCGGCATGCGCGCGCGACGACGCGCGCGTGTGCACTTCGTCTGCTTTTTGTCATCTCCAAAACACGTTCTATGACGACTTATATATATATATATATATATATATATATATATTGGGGGGGGGGGGGGGGGGTCTTTTGATAAACGGGTGCGCGCGCGTGTGATTTGTTTCAGAGGGTGGCGGGGGGGGGGTCGATGCCGGCCTGGCTGGGATAGTATGAGTTCGCCGGTAGGATGGTCGATGGGGCAGAATCGTGCAAATTTCCATACGACAAGGTGAATCGATAAAGCCGGGTGGGTGGGTGGTATGCGGTGACCCCTATATGGTGCAATCCGCTCTTCTGAACTTCTGACCTTGAAGTCGCCATCTCCACTGCTCGCGCCAACATCCCACCCTCCCACCCGCGACTTGTTTGGCGCAACTCATGATGGGGGGGGCGGCGGCGCCGCCGATGACGACATCGCTGACGACATCCTCGCTGCCGATGCTCGTCACCGTGAGTCGATGATGAAAGTGAACATATCGACGATGCTCGGTCGTGCGCGATGACAGGATGACGTCGGCAACGTCTGCGACAATGGCGAAGATGGCGCCAGCGACGGCGATGTTCAAGAGGGCGACGGCACGGACGATAACGGCGCCATTGATGGCAGACGCGTTGGCGATGCTGATGTCCATCTGTCGATGAGGCAGGTGGTCGCGGTGGTGCTGCCAGGGTTGAAAAGGAAATCCGCGCGCGCGGAAGTTCGACAATTCTGTCGGACTGATCATGCGCGCGCGGCGGTGCGCGCATGTGGCCCGCGTGGAGTTTTTTGGCAAGGGATTCGCGCCCTCGGCGCATTGCAAGAGTATCGCGGGTGCACCGCGCGGTGGCGTGAAATCGCTGGATTTGGCAGAATTCATAAGAATCCGCTGGTTTTTGTTTGATTCTAACACGAGCGCTCGGACAGGACATTTGCAACATTTTTAATTTCAGAACCCTTGGATTTTTTGTTTTAGGTTTTTATGCTGAAGTGCTTGCAAACACACTGTGTTTGGTACGATTTTGACATGGACGCGCGTGCGACTACTTTTTTTTGGTGAAAGGAATTATTGAATTTTGCTTTCTTGAGATGAAGAAGCGTGCGCGCATAATATGATTTGACAGGGGTGGCGGGGGGGGGCGATGCTGGCCTGGCTGGGGTAGTATGAATTCATAATTCGGATGGGCGAGTGTGCAGAATAAGGAAGAAATTGCAATCTGACTTTTTCCCAACCTAACAGCGAAAATTGATAGGTTTCTAATGGGGTCGACAGAAAACATCTTGACTCCCCAGGGGGGTCTGGGCGGATGCCGGGGGAATCAGGGGAATTCGGTGACTCCCCAGGACTCCTATAGATTGTTATAGTTTCCTATGGATTCCTACAGATTCTGTTCCCAGAACACCACTCCCAGGCCACATTTTGAATGCCCGGAGCCAGCTGTAGGCCACTTCGTGTTCTTCGTGTTCCCAGAGCGCCATGCCCAGGCCACATTTTGAATGCCCGGGGCCAACCGTAAGCCACTTCGTGTTCTTCGTCTTCCCAGAACACCATTCCCAGGCCACATCTTGATTGCACGGAGCCAACTGTAGGCCACTTCGTGATCCTCGTGTTCCCAGAACACCAGTCCTGTGCTATATTTTAATGCCCGAGCTGAGGCAGGCAGGCTGAGGCTGAGGCTGCGGCTGAGGCAGGCTGAGGCTGAGGCAGGCTGAGGCTGAGGCTGACACAGGCTGAGGCAGAGGCAGGCTGAGGCTGAGGCTGAGGCAGGCTGAGACCGAGGCAGGCTGAGGATGAGGCTGAGGCAGGCTGAGGCTGAGGCTGATGCAGGCTGAGGCCGAGAGGCTGACGCTGAGGCTGAGGCAGTCTGAGGCTGACGCTGAGGCAAGCCGAGGCAGGCTGAGGCTGAGGCTGAGGCTGAGGCTGAGGCAAGCTGCGGCTGAGGCAGGCTGAGGCTGAGGCTGATGCAGGCTGAGGCTGAGGCAGGCTGGGGCTGAGGCTGAAGCAGGCTGAGGCTGAGGAGGCAGGCTGAGACTGAGGCCGAGGCAAGCCGAGGCAGGCTGAGGCTGAGGCTGAGGCTGATGCTGAGGCAGGCTGAGGCTGAGACAGGCTGAGGCTGAGGCTGAGGCGGGCTGAGGCTGAGGCAGGCTGAGGCTGAGGCCGGGGCAGGCTCAGGCCGAGACAGGCTGAGGCTGAGACTGAGGGTGAGGCTGAGGATGAAGCCGAAGCAGGCCGAAGCTGAGACAAGGCGAGGCTGAATGGGGGGGGGGGAGAGGGGGGGGAGGGGGGGCTGAGGCAGGCTGATGCCGAGGCAGGCTGAGACCTAGGCAGGCTGAGGTTGAGGCTGAGGCAAGCCGAGGCAGGCTGGGGTTGAGGCTGAGGCCGAGAGGCTGACGCTGAGGCTGAGGCAAGCTGAGGCTGAGGCTGAGGCAGGCTGAGGCCGAGGCAGGCTGAGGATGACGCTGAGGCAGGCTGAGGCTGAGGCAGGCTGAAGCTGAGGCTGAGGCTGAGGCTGTGGCTGAGGCAGGCTGAGGCTGAGGCTGAGGCTGAGGCTGTGGCTGAAGCAAGCTGCGGCTGAGGCAGGCTGAGGCAGGCTGAGGCTGAGGCTGATGCAGGCTGAGGCTGAGGCTGAGGCAGGCTGAGGCTGAGGCTGAAGCCGAGACAGGCTGAGGCTGAGGCTGGGGCTGAAGCTGAGGCAGGCTGAGGCTGAGGCTGATACTGAGGCAGGCTGAGGCTGAGACAGGCTGAGGCTGAGGCTGAGGCAGGCCGAGGCTGAGGCAGGCTGAGGCTGAGGCCGGGGCAGGCTCAGGCCGAGACAGGCTGAGGTTGAGACTGAGGCTGAGGCTGAGGCTGAGGCCGAGGCAGGCCGAATCTGATACAATGCGAAGCTGAATGGGGGGGGGAAGGGGGGGGGGGGGGAGGCTGAGGCAGGCTAAGGCCGAGGCAGGCTGAGACCGAGGCAGGCTGAGGATGAGGCTGAGGCTGATGCCGAGGCAGGCTGGGGCTGAGTCTGAGGCTGAGGCAGGCTGAGGCTGAAGCAGGCTGAGGCTGAGGCTGACGCAGGCTGAGGCCGAGGCAGGCTGAGGCTGAGGCTGAGGCAGGCTGAGGCTGAGGCCGAGGCAGGCTGAGGCTGAGGCTGAGGCAAGCGGAGGCTGAGGCTGAGGCTGAGGCTGAAACTGAAGCAGGCTGAGGCATCCGTAGGAATCCATAGGAATCCTTAGGAATCCATCGGAATCCTTGGGAATTCATTGGCATCCTTAGGGATCCGTAGACATAGTTAAGCATCGTCAGGAATCCTCAGGACTCCTTAGGATTCCCGAGGCATCCTTAGGAATTCCGAGGAACCCATAGGAATCAGGATTCTTAAGGATTCCTAAGGTTTCCTACGGATTCCTATGGATTCCTAAGGATGCCTTAGGAATCGCTAGGAATCCTTAGGATCCCATTGGATCCTAAGGCCGTTGCCACTGTGACTGTCATTGCGAATGCGACTGCGACTGCGAGAACAACAGAATTCTACAACTGGATTCTCACCTGAATCTTAAGGGGGATGCTTCCAGATATGCTTATATACATCGCTGTTCGGTTGCTTTGCCGGGATATTTGTTTTTGAAAGGCAGACGTATATGATGTTATCCGCGTGGTGCAACTTAGGTTGTGCAATCTATGTGGAGCCATGTGATTTGTGCAATCTATAGGATGTACTATGTGTTGTGCAATCTGCGAGTTGCGACCCATGTGGTTGCGCATCTGTGGTGCAATCTATGTTGTGGAATCAATTTCTGTTCGCAGTGAGCTTTCCACTCCACTGCTCGCGCAAACATCCCACCCACCCACCCGCAACTTGGTTTGCAAAATCTCTTAAGACCGTGACGGTGGGTACCGAATGGCACTTGCAGCGACAGCGACGCCGACGACGACAGCGACAACGACGACGACGACGCCGCCGACAACGACTACGACGACACCGACGACGTCTCCAACGACTTCGACGACGACGAAGACGATGACGACGACGACGACGACACCGACGACGACGACGACGACGCCGACGCCGACGCCGACGACGACCACCATGACAACGACGACGACGATGACGACGCCGACGACGACGACACCGACGACACCGACGACGACGACGACGTCAAGGACGCCGACGACGACGACGACGGCGACGACGACGGCTGCGACGACGACGACGCCGACGTCGACGACGATGAAAACGACGACGACGCCGACGCCGACGCGACGAAAACGACCACGACGTCGCCAACGAAGACGAACGAGGGAGGAGGGAGGACGACGACGGCGACAACGACGACAACGACGAGGGAGGAGGGAGGACGGCGACGACGCGAACGACGAAGAAGGAGGAAGGACGGCGACGCCGACGACGACAACGACGAGGGAGGAGGGCAGACGACGACGACAACGACGACGACGACGACGACGACGGCGAAGAAATAGGAGGGACGACGACGAGACGCCGACGACGGACGACGACGACGACGAGGGAGGAGGAGGAAGGACGACCGACCACGGCGACAACGACGACGGAAACGACCACGACGCCAAAGAGGACGACGACGACGACCACGAGGAAAGACAGGGAACGACGTAGGCGACAACGACGACGACGACGACGCGGGAGGAGGGAGGACGGCGACGACGACGACGACGCAAGAGCGCGCGCGCACGCTTTTGTTGAAAATCCGTGTTGCGAAACCTTGTGGCTTTGTAGCTCTTTTGGACACACAATTTTGAAATCTTTCCGGGACCTATGGGTTTTGAAGGATTTCGGCATACGCGCGCGACGACGCGCGCGTCTGCACTTCGTCCCATTTGTTGCAGACGATCCTCGCGACTGCACACGCGCAAGGGCGTTCGACAGATTTCGACATGCGCGCGCGGAGCCCGTTTGGTAGCATTTTGTGAAAATCTTGAAAATCCGATGGTTTTCTGAAGATTTCGCAAGAGCTCGCGCGTAAGCTTTTTTAGCAAATCAGTGTTGCGAAACCTTGTGTTTTTGTATGTTTTTCTCTTGGAAACTCGATTGCGAAATCCTTTCGACACCGAAGGTTTTGAAGGATTGTAGCACGCGCGCGCGACGACGCGCGAGTGTGCACTTCGTCTGATTTTTTGCAAGGGATTCGTGAACAAGTCTTATTTTTGAGCAAAAGATGTCCCCGCGTATTGTTTTCTACAAGGGAACCTCAGAGGGGGCCGATACCGCCCCCCCTGGGATTGTGTAAATTCATGTTTAGGATGGACATGTGGTCAACATCGTATATGATTTACATGCCCGACAGGTGGGGGATATCGCGGGGGGGGGATAGAGTCTATTCTCTTTATAGAAAAGAGGATCTATGTGGAGCAATTCGCTTGCCGAACTTGAAGTTGTGAGCTCCACTGCTCGCGCAATCATCCCACCCGCCCGCGAGCAACTTGGCTTGCAAAACCCATGTGGGAACGATTGCGATGAGTGCTGGGTGTTGGCTGGTGCATCTTTGCGGCGGGGCTAGCCCGCGCATGCCCGCGCGCGCAGCGGCCAGCTAGTTTGGCGCGACCGACGCGAAGGCGGTGGCGCTGACCGCTCGGCACATCCCCGCGGGCACTTCAGTGCGAGTCGGCGACTTGGGCCAGCGCGGTATCATGGCAACGTCGGCAACGGTAGACACGATGATGGTAGTAGCGATGCTGGTGACGATGCTGACAGCGACGGCGGGGCAGCCAGTGACGGCGCCGATGCTGATCATGCCGGCGACGAGGACAGCGTCGTCGCGTCGGTGATGAAGGTTTTGGAAAGAATTCGAAGTGCGCGCGCGGCAGACGCTAGAGAGTGGCTCGCATGGTATTATTTGACACGGATCGTGCCACCCCCCCAGCACGCGTGCAAGGGCGTTCACGCGCACGCGTGAGACCCGTTTGGTAGAATTTGATGAAAATGTTGAAGAGCTTATGGTTCTCTTGAGAATTCGCAGGAATGCGCACTCTTTTGTTGAACATCCGTGTTGCGAAACTTTTTACCTAACAGCGAAGACTGATAGGTTTCTAGTGGTCTCAAAAGAGCTCACAGATCACTCCACAGGGGGGTCCGGGCAGGTGTTGGGGAGTTGCCGGGCGGCAGGGTGCCGGGCTCGTTTTTCACCAACAGTCACACACTTCGTGCTCTTCGAGTTCCCAGAACTCCATTCCCGGC